>JAIUJO010000056.1:520605-926919 GCA_023846275.1 Vanilla planifolia | reverse complement strand
TAATTTCAAATAAGATTTGATTTAGACAAAAAGAGAATCAATGTACCCGTCTCGTCGAGCCTTATCCAAATAAATATTAATTATTATTTTTTAAAATATTATATATTCCATGGTTTTAGAATGTTTTTCAAAATATTTGATTTTTAACATATTTTATGAACAAGGTTGTTACACATGATCAGTTTTGTACCTCAGAATGTTGCTTTTTATATAAGTTATCTACTTCTTAAAAAAGTTCTGCGAGGTTTGCCTATATTACTATCAAACTCTTAGTCTCCTCCCTTTTCCTATGTACATTACTTTGGTTTAATTATATTATATTATTTTAATATATTTAACATAAGCTTTTATTTATATTTATTTATTATTTTAAATTTTAATTTATTATTTTTATGTTTATTTATTTTTGTAATTTATTGTGCTTCAAGATTAAGTCTGATCAAGGTGAAATAAATTTTGTTGTTACCTATGTTGTCGAGCTCTACTCAATTAAATATTCATTATTATACCTTCAAATACTTTAATGGTAGAGAATGCTCCTCTTTAGCACATTAGTATCTCGTATGTAACTTTTGATAAAATTTATGTGACCTTAAATACCCCTTTGTGTGACCTCTTCTTATATTTATTTTGTTATTTTATTGTGCCTCAAATTTATATAATTTCAATTTAATATCGATTAATTAATATTTAAGTAATTCTTTAATAATATTTATGATCGCTAATGAAATTTGTAGCAATTCAAACAGAGGTCCAATTAAGTCAAAACTAAAATCACTTGACTTATCTTATCAAGCTTTAAAAAATTAAATATTCATTTTTTACCTTTTTTAAATTTTATTTTGTAAGGATTTTCGTTCTATATATTTTTATTTGTGTCATATTTAATAATCCAAGATGTCATATGCCATCTATACATTTTCATGGAAAATATCTTTTTCATAAAACTTATCTCATTTTTCAAATATTTTACTTTTAATTGACTATATTACAATGAAAATTTAATTATGTTCTTTTATACACTTTACCTTGTTTTGATTTGGTTATATAACAATACTTCAAATTTCGTTATTTTCACTTTAGTATATATTTACTTCATGCAAAAAAATTATTATTTAAATTTTTCGTATTTGGTAATCATAATAATTCCAAATGAGATCAAATGAAAATTATAAAAACATATTTGGGCTCATCTCAATGAACTTTACCCTATTAACTATTCATTTGTTTAAATTTTTTATTCAAAATTTTTAATGCTTTTCCCTTTATTTTCAAAACATTTTATTGCATATATGATTTCACAATCGAGAATATTACACATGAACTCTTTAGTATATTTGAATGCAACTTTTTTAAACAAATATCTTTATTTTCCAAAGTTTTGCATAGTTTTTGTTATTTTATTTAGAAACTCAGATGGCCCTTTTCTATAACAATGACATCATTTATATTTGAACATTTTAAAATTCATCGATTTCTGTCACTTAGGATTATATATATATATAATTTATTCTTATTAATGAAAGCTTAATTTGGTAATTCATTGTAATTTAAAATAAGGTCTCACTGAGATGGAATAGAAGTCATTTGGTTCTTTTTAATGAGCACTAGGTAATTAAATTTTTATTCTTAAATTTTTAAACAAATTACTTTCATTTTTTCATAGCTTTACAACATATTTCTGTAGATATTCCATTTGAAAATTAAGGGGGCCACATTGAATATCCTTAGTATCTTGGAATGCAACTTTCACATTTTTTTTGTATCATTTCATAAATAATTTCTCTTTGATGTGTTTAGTTTTCTTTGTAGCACTAATTCTCTTCTTGTGTGACCCTTATATTGCTCTGATTTTGTTTTATTATATTTCATCAATTAAGCTCATTTAATTTTTTAAAAATTTATTTACAAAATATGAAAACAATATTTAGTTAATATGTATGCTTTTATGTGCTCATAATTTGTTCAATTCCAGACTAAATCTAATTTAAAATAAAAAAAAATTTTTTAGATTTGCATTGATATATCATGCAAAATTAAATGCTCATCTCTACATTTTTAAACACTCCATTTTCTAAAGGTTTAGCATACTTTATGGCATTTAAGTTCATATTTCATTTGATGATAAAGGATGTTGCTCTCAATTAGTTTAACATCTTAGAATGCAACTTTTTTTAGTACAATTTATCTAATTTATTAAATGTTTCCACTATGATTTGGTCATTTTACTATGTCACTCTAAATCTTCTCACTTCTTACCTTTATATCTTTTTTATTTGCTCATGTTGTAATTTTCATATTAATCTTATTTTAGTTTTAATAAATATTTATTTAATATATAAATAATTATT
The DNA here is from genome assembly GCA_023846275.1 of Vanilla planifolia. Lineage (NCBI taxonomy): Eukaryota > Viridiplantae > Streptophyta > Magnoliopsida > Asparagales > Orchidaceae > Vanilla > Vanilla planifolia. The sequence goes on along the minus strand of JAIUJO010000056.1, from coordinate 924,568 downwards.
TTCCATTACTAGGGTATTTTTAATTTAAAACATCATTGTAATTCCAATTGAAATTTGATCGAGACAAAATAAATATCATTGGACTAATCTTTATGCAATATATGTACTATATATTTATAGTTATATTTTCAAAAAAATCTAACTATATTTGGTGATCTAACTAATTTTACTCAATCTCCTTAGTATTTTGGAGTGAAAATTTTTTATATAATTTGTCAACTCTATAAACTTTTCACTCTGATTTTATTATATTACAGTTTAAATGTTATTTCATCTAACCTTTACATCACTTTGATTTGACTACACTACACTAATTAAATTTAGCTTATTTTCTCTTTATTGTAAACTTTCTTAATGTTCAATTAATAATTTAAGCTCATTTAGTTAAAAAAATCGTAGTAATTCTAAGTGTGATTTGGCTAAAATTAAACAAATGTCATTGGTCTTATCTTACATAATTCTATCTAATTAATAATATATTTTCATTTACTTTTTTAACATATTTTATTTTCGAAGGTTTTGGCACAAATTTTAAATGAGGTTGTTATGCTCAATCTCTTTAGAATGTTGGAATGCAACATTCTCAAATAATTTATCTCATTCCTTCAGGTATTGGACCTTGATTTTTTGCATTAGTATATAACTTTAAATAAACACACATATTACCTTAGAATGGATTATATTTGGTTATGTTAAATTTTGTTCAATTTATCTTATTTTTATTATTTATTTACCTAATATTAAAACAACAATCTATTATTATTTCTGTTTATTTGCTTTCGTAATTTGCAACAATTCCAAATAAGATCTAATTATTTTTGATATATATAATAGTGCTTCAATTTTAGTAAATTTTACTTTATTATATATTTTTTTAGAAATAAAATCATGTATTCTTATTTTTTGCTTATTTATTTTATTAATTCACAATAATCCACATCAAGATCAAATTAACATGAAATAATGGTATTTGAACTAATCCAAACTAGATTTCTTCTAGTTAAATATTCATTTTTAAATTTTTCAATGTTTTCTTTTTTTGAATTTTTTTCTTTTTTACTGAATCTTTCATTAGTACATAATTTCATGTTCAAGACTGTCATAATCAATATCATCAATTTGTTTGAATGCAACATTCCTATGTAATTTATCTCATTTCTTTAAGTGTTTTGATAAGATTTGGTCAATTCTAGAGACCTTTTAATAGTTTTGATTTAGTTAAATAAAAATGATTCAATTTATCAGATATTATATATATATTTTTAATTTATATTAAAATTATTATTTATTATTATTTCTTATTTTTTTAATTTTATAATTAATAGTAATGGCATTATTATGTATCATAAATTTATCTAATTTAAACTATTCTATAAGATTTCCTAATAAAAAAATATTTATTTATTTTTATTTATTCTTATTTTTTTCGAGATTCATAGTAGGTAAAAACATGGTCCAATTGAAATTAATGAAATATTATTGCACATGTCTCAATGAGACTTATCATATTAAATCATCATTTTTATATTTTTTAAAATAATTTATTTTCTTGGGTTTTACATTTATAAAGAGTTTTTTATACATACCTAATTTGACAATTAAGGATATTATGCTTAATGTCCTCACTGTCTTGAAATATATCTCTCCTACATAATTTATATCATTTAAAAAAAAATTATTCGATTATATTACAGTGCAATAGAAATCTTCTCTTATGTTGTCCAAACATAGCCACATGTGAGAAGATTCATCTCTTTATAGATTTAATATTTGTTTTCATAAGATTAAAACATAATTAATTATTATTTGTATTTTAAATTATTAGTTTTAGTAATTCAACAAAGGCTCGATTTAGATAAAAAATAATCAATGTACTTGTCTCAACGAGTCCAATCAAAATAAGTATTAATTATTATTTCTGAAAATATTTTATATTCTATGGTCTTAAAATGTTTTAAAAATATTTTTTTTGATTATATTTGAAGATCAAGGATGTTACACTTCATTAGTTTTATATCTTAGAATGCAACTTTTTTATATAATTTATGTACTTTTTCAAAACTTTCTATTAGATTTGCTTATATTACAACGAAACTTTAAGTCTCCTCTCTTTGGACATATGCATTACTTTGATTTAATTGTTTTTCAATATTTTAAATTTTCTTATATAGGCTTCCATTTATATTTATTTAATATTAAAAATAATTTATTATTTTTTATGCTTATTTATTTTTGTAATTTATGGTAATTCCAAACAAGGTCTGATTAAGGTGAAATAAACATTGTGTTGCTCTCCTCATTGAGCTCTACTCAATTAAATATTAATTATTATACCTTCAAATACTTTAATTGTAGAGGATGCTGATCTTGAGCATGTTAATGTCTTCTAATGTAACTTTTGATGTAATTTATGTGGCTCTAAAAACCCCCTTGCATGACCTTTACATATATGTTTTTAGGAATTTTATAGTCCCCCAATTTATCCGATTTAAATTTAACATTTATTAATTTAATACCTAAATAATTATTTAATAATATTTATGATTACTTACGAAATTTGTAGTAATTCACATGGGGTCTAGTTAAGTTGAAGCAAAAATCACTTGATCCATCTATTCAAGCCAAACAAAATTAAATATTTTTTTATCTTTTCAAAATTTTCTTTTGTTGGTATTTTGCTTCTGTAAATTTTTATTCCTATGTTATTTAGCAATCTAAGATGTCGTACACCATCTCCACATTTTCATGGAATGTATCTTTTTCATACAAGTCATCTCATTTCTTCAAATTGTTTACTTTGATTTGACTATATCATAATGAAACTTTAATTCTTTGCTTTTATGAACTTTACCATACTTTGTTTTGGTTATATAATAGTACTTTAGATTTTATCATTTTTGAATTAACATATATTTCGACCATATAAAAAAAATTATTATTTAAATTTTTCTTATTTGGTTAATCCATAACAATTCCACAAAAGAGCAAATGAATAAGAAAGAAGCATTTTTTGGCCCATCACAATTAGGTCTATCAAATTAAATATTCATTTCTAAAAGCTTTTATTGACTTTTTCTAATGGCTTTCATGTTATTTTCAAAAACGTTTATTACATATATGATTTGATGAACAAGAATATTACCCATGAATTCTTTAGTATATTTGAATGCAACTTTTACCAACAATTTAACTTTATTTTCAAATGTTTTGCTTAATTTTTTTTATTTTACTGTGAAACTCTAATGTCCTTTTTCCGTGACTATGATATCATTTATGTTTGAACATATTAAAATGCATCAATTTATCTCCCTTAGACTTTAAAACATATATTTTTTTTAATATTGAAAAAAAATTTATTCTTATTAAAGAATAGTTAATTTGGTAATTCATAATAATTTAACTTTCATTATTGTTTATAGCTTTACAAGATATTTCTATACATATTTCATTTGAAAATCAAGGGAGCCACACAGAGTCTCCTTAGTATCCTAGAATGCAACTTTCACAAAATTTGTCACAGTTTTTAAACAATTTCTCTTTGATTTGTTTATTTTTCTATTTAACACTAATTCTCTTCCCTTTTGACCCTTATCTTATGTTGATTTTGTTTTATTATATTTCTTCAATTAATCTAGTTTAGTTTTTGAAAAATTTATTTACAAAATATTGAAACAATGTTTTGTTATTACTTATGCTTTCATGCATACATAATTTATTGTAATTCCAAAAAAATCTGATCTAAAATAAACAAATGTCGTTAGATTTGCATTGATAAGTCTTATGAAATTAAATGCTCATTTCTACTATTTTAAAACACTTTATTTTCTAAAGGTTTATCATACTTTGAAACATTTAAATTCATATCAGATTTAATGACCAAAGTTATTACAAAAAATCTTTTTAATGTCTTAGAATGCAACTTTTTAGTATAATTTATTTAATTTATTAAAAGTTTCACTATTATTTCATCATTTTACTATGTCACTCTAAATCTTCCCTCATGTGTGTTTTATATCTCTTCGATTTTCTTATGCAATAATTTTTTAGTAAATTTTAAATTTTGTTTTAATAAATATTTATTTAATATAAAAATAACTATTTTCTAGTGCTAGTGTGTTTAATTTAAAACATGATTGTAATATAAAAAAATTTGACTAAGGCAAAATAAATATCATGGGACTCATCTTTGTTTAATATATGCTATTATATGTTTGTTGTTGTATTTTCAAAAAAAACTTATTTTATTTGGTGAACTAGTTAATTTTGCTCAATCTCCTTAGTATCTTTGGCTGGAAATTGTTTATATAATTTGTTATTTCTACAAACTTTTGACTTTAAATTTATCATATTTTTATGAAACTCTAAATCTCTTTTCATGTGACCTTTACATCACTTTGATTTGGCTATACTATATTGTTTAAATTTACCTCATTTTAGCTTTAATATAAATTTACTTAAATAAACGAAAAAATGTGATTGGTCTTATCTTACATAACTCTATCTAATTAATAATATATTTTTCTGTATGTTTCAAAAATATTTTATTTTTTAAGATTTTGGCAGACTTTTTAAATGAGGGTGTTATGCTTAATCTGTATAGAATTTTGTAATGTAACTTTCTTGAATAATTTATCTCATTCCTTCAAGTATTTTTGTTTGATTTTTTGTATTAGTATATAACTTTAAATGCTCACTTATGAGCTTAGGATTCCTTTGTTTTGGTTATGATAAATTTGCTTCAATTTAACCATTTTTTATTATTTATTTACCTAATATTGAGATAACAATCTATAATTATTCATGTTTATTTATATTTTTCATTTGTAATAATTTCTAAAGAGATCTAATTGATTTACTTATATAATAGTGCTTAAATTTTTCTTAATTTTACATTACTATATATTTTTTTTAGAAACAACATAGTGTATTATTATTTTTTTGCTTAGTTATTTTCTTAATTCACAACACTCCCAAAAATTCTAATTAACATGAAATAATAGTAATTGAACTCATTCCAACTAAGTTTTCCTAACTAAATATTCATTTTTAAAGTTTTGTAATGTTTTATTTTTTTGGCGTTTTTCTTTTGTTGACTAAATGATTTATTAGTACATAATTTCATGAATAAGAATGTTACAGTCAATATCCTTAATATGTTGGAATGCAATGTTCATATGTAATTTATGTCATTTTATTTAAGTGTATTAGTTTATTTGTTTATTTTACTTCAAAAATCCAATTCTTTATTTTTTAGACCTTTAAATAGTTTTGATTTGATTAAATTAAAATGCTTCAAATTATCACATATTTTACGTAATTTTACTTTATATTTAAATTTTATTTATTTTTATTTATGACTTTTAATTTTATATTAATTGTAAGTGAAAATGAGATCTAATTAAGAAGAAAAAATATCAATAGACTCATGTAAATGAACTTTATGAAATAAATTTTTTATATTCTTAAATTATCTTTTCTAATGGCAAGAATAACTAAATAATTCGTTGTGAACGAGATGTGATGACTGTGAATGTTATAGTGGAACAACTTCTATAATAGGACACAACATTTTTGTTACAATTTGTCTCATTAATTAAATTATTCACCTCAATTTTGTTTTAATTCTATAAACTCAAAACCCTTTTTCGTGCAACCTTGATATATTTTTAATTTTGAAATATTCCATTGCTTAATTTATCTCATTTACAATTAAATATTTATTTATTTTGTATTAGAATAATAAGTTTTTTCTATTAATGATTATCTATTATTATAGCTAGCAGTAATTCCAAATGCGGCCCAATAAAGATGAAATAATTGTCATTGGATCTTATCCACTACCAAATTAAAAATTGGTTTTTATATTTCTTTCTTTAATATTTTAAATTCATTTTCCTTGGCATGATTTGTGAGGATGTTTGAGTCTTACATGATTTTCGTGATAGATCATGTTTCATTGAACTTCTTTTGTTGATTGTAATACTAGTTTTCAATATAATTTCTCTTTTATTTAAACTTTTCCTTTTGATTTCTTATAGTAGTACAAAATTCTAATTCTTCTATCATATATAGTTATGTAATATTAAATTAATAATTAATTTTTTTGATAATTTGTGATAATTCAAAATAATGTTTAACAGAGAGGAAATAGTTGTCATTGGATTCATCTCAAACAACTCCATTCGATTAGATATTTATTTATAAATATTTAATTTTGAAGATTTTGGGGATGTCTTATGAGAATTTTTTAAATGAAACATTTTTTTGTTAATGGAGGAGTTTATGCTCAGTCTCCTTATAATAAATGAATGAAACTTTCTTGTACAAATAATCTTAAATCTTAAATTTTTTAAATTTATGTTGTTGTATTACTATGCAACTTTAAATTTAATCTAATTTAACATTTATATGACATTTATTTGAGTATATGACATTGCTAAAAACTATCTTATTTCTATTTTAATATATATTACCCTCATTTTAAAGCATAGTATTGTATAAGTTTGTTGACTTAATCATGTAAGACACAATAATTAAAAAATTGGTCAATTTGAGAGGAAACAAATGTCATTTTATAAACTAAATATAAATGATTATTCATTTTTATTTTTTTAAATACTATATTCTCTATGATTTTGGTATGCTTTATGAGGCATTGATTTATAACTAATTTGATAATCAATGATTTTACTTTAGATGCGTAGTGCCTCTTGGAATGTTAACATTTGTCTTATTTCTACAAATTTCTTTCCTTCATTTTATTGTATTACTCTATCACAATGCGTCTCTTGTCTGCTTTATGTTACATCACTTTGATTTTGTTAAATTATGTTGCTTTAATTAATGTCATTTCAAATTAAATATATTTGATTAGTTAATGTTAACTTAGTAATTTATTATTATTTTTCAATATTTAATTTGATAATTTCTTATAATTCTTAATGATGTGAAGATGATAATAGTTTCATAAAATTCATCTCTATGAGCTTTATATAATTAGATATTTATTATTTAAAATATTTAATTTTCTAAGTTTTTTTGCATTCTTTATGAAATTTTTTGGGTAGTACCTTTTTTGTTCAATGATGATGCTATGCTTGACCTCCTCAGTACCATGGAATGTAGTTTTTTTGTACATGTGTCCCTTTTGACATATTTTATTTCCATTTGGTCATATTACTGTATAATTATGAATCTCATCATATTTGAACTTTATATTTCTTTTGTTTGGTTATATTACTTTGTTTCAAGTTTCTTATTGGTATTTTAATATATATTTAATTTGTTTTAAAATAATATAAATTTAATAAAAGTCTTATTCCTTAAGCATGGTAATTTGTAATAAATACAAATATGATTTTATTGAGATGACAGAAATGTAATTAGACTCCTCATGGCAAGCTCTAAATAATTAATTATTAATTTTTGTAATTTTAAATAATTTTTCTATGCTTTTGGCATGCTTTATCAGATATATTGATTTATACTTAATTTGATGATCAATGATCTTACTTTACATTTCCTTAGTTTCTTTTAATCAAACTTACTTGTAAAGTTTTTCCCATTTTTTCTAACTTTCTACTTTTCTTCGATTTTATTATTATGTCACATATGGTGTTCTTTACAATATTTTGATTTGGATGAATTACATTTCAAATTATCTCATATTAACTTTAATACTAACCACTTAACATTAACATCATTAACATAATAATTTGTTATTATTTTAGCATATTTACACTTCTAATTTATAATAATTCCAAGTGTGATTTAATCAAGACTAAACAAACATCATTGGACTATTCTCTATTAATATTATCAAATTAAATATTAATTTCTATAATTTTAATAATTTAATTTTCTAATATTTTTGTTATTTTATGACATATAAATTTGTACATGACTTGATGATCAAGGGTATTACACTTGATATACTTTGTCTCTTATAATGTAATTTCTCTATGTAGTTTATCTTAATAAATCAAAAAAATTTTTTAATGTCGTTTTAATTTTACTTGAATTTGAATCTTCTATCAATTGACATTTACATTATTTTTATTTGGTTGTACTATAATGCATTATTTTACCTGATCTCATATATATATATATATATACAAATATAAAAATAATATTTTATAGCTATATATGATTATTTTCCATAGTATTTCAAGGGAATTCCAAATAACAACTAATGGAGATGAAACAAAAGTTTTTGGATTGATCTTGAAAAGTATGATAAAAAATTTTTTTAATATTTTTAAATTTTTTATTTTCTTAACTATTACTAATTTTTCATAATATTTATATTCTAACATAATTGGTGATTTGGAATGTTACACTAAATGTCTTTATCTTTGAATTTAAATTTCAAAAATGCCTTATCTAATTCTTTTAAATTATTTATTTTGATCTAGTTATATTTATAATGAAACTCTGATTGTGGTCTCGATTGACTTTTGCAGTGTTTCAAGTTTTTTATTTAAATTATTTTGAGATATCATCTTTCATGATTAAATTATATTTATTTAATATTAAAAATAATACTTTTTTATTTAGACTAAATTACTTCAATAATTTTTAGAAATTCCAAACAAGATATAATTTAGAGGAAAACAAATGCCATTAGACATTTGTCGAGAAGCCCCATTCAACTAAATATTGATTTTTATTTTTTAAATATTTTTATTCAAAGGTATTTTGCATTGTTTATAAAAAAATTTGATTGTTATTTAATTTGACAATTGATGTATAAATTCAATCTTCTTAGAATCTTGCAATGCAAATTTCTGATGCAATTTATCTAATTCTCTTCAAAATTTTTTGTTTTATATATCTCATTTTATTATCAACATTCATTTTTTAGTTTTAAAATAATAATTTATTTTTATTTATGTTTAATTTCTTTGATAATTCCCAGTAAATTTTAATGAGTTATGATGGGGAATGTGATTTAGTATATTATTTTTATTTACTTAATATTAAAAGAATAATTTTTTATTTGTTTAGTATTAATTCAGAAATCTATGGTAACTCAAAATGAGGTTTGATGTAATGAAAAATTTTCATTAGATTCCATGCGAAGAACAATATCCAGTTAATTTTTGAAATTTTTTAAATACTTTTTTAGCATGCATAAAGAGGTGTTTCAATTCGTACTTGATTTGACAATTGAAGTGGTTCTAATAATTTTTCTTAGTATCTTATAATGTAATTTTCTCATGCAATTGTGTCTCATTTCTTTAAATTTTTTGCTTTAACTATATAATATGCTGTGATACTACAATTTTCCTCTAATGTGACATACACAATGCTTTGATTTTTTTAATTTTCATTTGCATCACCATATTTAATTTTAGCTCTATTATATGTTTAATTAATACTAAAATAATTGCGTAATAGAATTTATGCATATTTTATTTTGTTCTTTGTATTAATTGTAAATAACTTCTAATCGAGCATTATCAAATTAAATATTCATTTTGATAACTCAAAATATTTTATTTTTATTTTTTTTATCATGCTTTATGAGACCTTTTGATCAAGCTAATTTAGCAATCAAGGATGTTAAAGTCAATCTAACTATTAACATAGGATGAAAACTTCCTAAGAAAATTTATCACATTAATTGAAGTTTTGTGTATTCATTTGTTCATATTGCTATATACTTCAAATGTCCTCTCTTGTTATTTGGGAAATATTTTTATTTGGTTGTATTAAATTATTTCAATTAATCACACATTGTTTGACTTGTCTTGACAAGACCTATTTAATTAAATATTTATTTCTATTATTGTAATAATTTATTTTTTAATAATTTTGCCACACTTTACAAGATATTTGATATATAAATCATTTGAGAAAAATGAATTTAACATTAGATCTCTTTAGTGACCTACAATGTAACATTCCTATTTCACTTATCTTATTAATTTTTGTGCTACGTAACTCTAAATCACGTCTCATATGACATTTACTTGTCATTTTTCTGGTAATATTACATTACTTAAATTTCTCTTACTTCACCTTCAATATTTGTTTGCATAACATTAAGCAAAATTATTTTTATTTATGTTTATTTATTAAATTAATTAAATTTAATATTTTATAAATATTTTATTTTCTTAGGTTTTTTGATATTTTACAAGATACATCAATCTCTACCTAGTTTTGATGTTTAATAATGTTATACTCAATTCCTTTAGTGGCATGAAACACATCTTTTTGAAATATTTTAAAAGTTTTCTTCAATTATTTTTCTTCGATATGGTTTATTTTTATAAACACCATTTTTCGCTTATGTGACCTTTATGTCACCTTATTTATAAAACTTATATCCTATATTTATTTAACTTATTTTAACTTAAATAAATATATTTTATAATTTTAAATTACTAATTAATTATTATTTATTTTGGTGGTTCACTTAGTTCCAAACGATGTCGTATAGGGATAGAAATAAATGTCTTTATTTCATCTCAACAATTTATATACAATTGAATATTCATTTTTTATATTTCTAAAAATTTTTTTCTTTAATTTTTGTGCATTATAAGGGATATTTTTATTCATACCAAAATTGGTGATTGAGGATGCAGTGCTAAATCTACTCAATATCATAGAATTGAACTATCTTGTAATTTTTATTTCATTTTTTAATTTATTTTTTTTGTTTGGTGACATTACTATATAACTTTATATATTATCTTGTTTAACCATTATATGACCTTGATTTAGTTATATTTTATTGCTTCAAATTTTATTATTTCTACATTAATATGTATTTAACTAATTCTAAAATGATAGTTTACTATGATTTATGTTTATTTATATGATTAATTAATAATAAGTTTAAAGGAATTCATGTTTAAATAAAATAGACATCATTGGACTCATCTTAACTTGCTTTATCAAATTAAAGTTTCTATTATATAATTTTAAAAAGCCTTTTTATTTGATTTTTTGCATACTTTATGTAATTTGACAATACTGCATGTGATCAATATCGTATCATGGAATGCAACTTTCCTATACAATTAATCTAATTTCATGAAAATTTTCATTTTGCTTTGGTTATATTATTTAAACTTTAATAGTCCTATCATTTTGTTATATTAGCCTACTTAAATTTGTCTTCTTTTAGCTTTAATATGTATATATTGTCTTATTTTAGCTTTATTAATAATATTTCTTATTTATTTTAGTAATTCATAGTATTTCAAAATGATGTTCAATGGAGATGAAGCAAACATTGTTGGAGTTGTCTCGGTGGTGCTCTATACCATTAAATAATTACTTTTATATTCTTAAAGGTTTTTTTGAACTACATTTGTGTAATTTATAACATATTTCAATTTTTACCATATTTGATGATCGAGGATGTTCACTCAATCTTCTTAAAATCTTTGAATGTTGCCACCTAATTTCTCTCATTTTTTAAGTTTTTTATTTTTATTTCATTAGATTTCTATGCAGTCCTAAATCTTCTCTAATATGAGTTTAACATCATTTTGAATTGGTTTAATTACTTTTCTTCAAATTATCTCAAAACTAATTATAATATATATTTAGTCTTCTATAATCAAATAATTTATTATAATTTATGTTTAGTTACTTGAATAATTTAATATAATTTCAAATAAGGTTAGATCAAGGAAAAACACTTTTCACTTAACCCATCTCAAGGAGCTCTATCTGACTAAGTGTTTATTTTTATAATCTTAAATATTTCTTTATAATATTTTGCATCTTTAATGAGAACTTTGAATCATACCTTTCTTGATCATTGAGGATATTATAATCGTTCTCATTACTGTCTTGAAATGAAATTTTCTTAAAACTTTATTTCATTTCATCAAACATTTTAATTTAAATTTTTTTATGTTTATTTACTTTTTATTTTGTAATTTTCTTAGCAATATTTGATTAAGACCAAAAAAATATCATTACAGTCATCTCAAAAAACTTTAATATTTAAAAATTATTTTTTATGTTTAATAATATTTTATTTTGTAAGGCTTTAGTCTGTTTTAAAGGCTTTATGATTAGTACTAATTTTAATGTTGGAGAATGTTATACTAAATCTGCTTAGTATCTTTCTAATACGTTATATTCAATTACTATAATTTATCTTATTTTAGCTTTATTAATTATATTTACTTACTCTAAAAATAATAATATTTTAATTATTTATACTTATTTATTTTTGTAAATTGCTACAATTCCAAATAAAGTGTTATAGAGAACAAATATCATTGGTATCACATCAGTGAGTTATATTAATTAATTATTAATTTTGTTATTTTTAAATATATTTTTCACCATAATGCGTTGACTTTAAAATATATTTTAAATTTTACTTAATTTGATGATTCATGACGTTACACATGATCTTCTTGGTATCTCGGTATACAACTATCACATAAACTATTCCTTAATTTTTTAGTCTTTTTATTTGATTTGATTTTATTATTATCTAACTCTAAATTGTTTCTCATGGGTTATTTACATTACCTTAATTTTTTTTTATTATATAACTTCAATTTATCTCCTTTAATATTTCACATATATATTTACTTAGTATACGAAAAGCATTTCTCATTATTTATGCATATTTTGTTCGGAAAATCATATAATTCCAAATTAGCTCTAATAGAGATGTAACAAATGTCATTAGAGTTGTCTTGATGAGATCTATCCAACTAAATCACCATCTTTAAAATTTTAAAATTGTACTTTTGAGGCCTTTAAAAATGCTTTAAGGATTTTGTTATTCATAGTTATTTTGATGATTGAAAAATGTTATGCTCGATCAACCTAGTATCTTAGAATGCAATATTCTTGTATAATTTATCTCTTGTTTTTCTTTTAATTTCATGCTATCAATTGATTATATTACTATGTCACTCTAAAGCTCGTATCTCATGATCTTTATATCACCATGATTTTATCATCTACATTTCCTTTATTTCTCTCATTTAAGGTTTAATTTAATTTTTTTAAGGTTAGAAAAATAATTTATTATTATTTATGACTATTTCATTTTGTTAGTTTTAGTAATTTCAAAAAAGAACCAATCGGGACAAAAAATATTTGTTCAACACTTCTCATCAAGCTGTCCCTAAATAATAATTGATTTTTATATTTTTATATTTTTTATATTCCACGCTTTATGCAACTTTTGGATTCTTATCTTACTTGATAATCGAGCAAGTTATATTCAATATCTTTTGTTTCTTTGAGTTTAATGTTTCCAAACAATTTATTTCATTTCTTTAAGGTTTTGCTTTTTCTTGTTTATATTTAAATGGAGCCTTAATTCATCACTCTTGTGACCTATACATCACATTGATTTGGTTATATTGCAATGTGTCTGTGATTCTTATTTTAGCTTTGAAATATATTTAGTTAATATTGAAATTATAATTTATGTTTATTTATTCTAATTTAGACTTGGTAATTCATAGTAATTCTAAGGGAGGCCTAATCCATATGAAACAAGTATTTTTGTACTCATTTTGAAATATTTAACATATTAGATATTAATTTTATATCTTAAAATACTTTTTTTATGGTTTTCCTATTATTTATGTTATATTTCAATTTGTACCTAATTTAAAAGTTGAGATTGTTACAATTGTGCTTTTTAGTATCAATCCATGCAATTTTACCACATAATTTTGTGACTCTAAATACACTATTACCTGACCTTTACTTATCTTTCATTATGTTATTGTTTATCAATTTATCTCATTTCATTTTTAAATGTATTTACATAACAGGTTGCATTTATTTTTATTTATACCTATGCAATTTTATATTTTGTAATAATTCCAAATGATATGTAATCAATACAAAATAAATATCATTTGACTTTTATTTTTTTGTACACTTGAATTGATGAGTGAACGTGTTATAATTGATCTCCCTTGTATCTTGGAATACAACAATCTTGTAAAATTTCTATCTCCGATTTTGTTATATTATTATGTTATTGTATTTCCCCTATTGTGCGACCTTTACATCACTTTGATTTTTTTATATATGACAACTTCAATTTATCTTTTTTCAACTTTAATATGTGTATATACTTAATAATAATATAATAATTTATTATTATTTAGTTGTATTTCCATTAACAATTCATAATAATTATAAAAAACATCTAATGGTCAAAAAAAGAAATGTCTTGGACTCATTTTAATAAGCTCTGTCAAACAAAATATTTAATTTTGTTTTTAATATATTTTTTACCTTTACTTATCTTGTAAACATTTTTAAATCGTAAATAATTTGATGATTGAGGGTGTTACAGTGAGAGATGGTATTGTGTTGGAATGTAATTTTGTTATTAAATTTACTACATGTCTTGAAATTATTTGCTTCTATTTTTTTATATTACATCAAACATGTATTTTGTTATCAAGTGAGCTTTATAATGGTTTTAATTAGTGATATTATATTACTTCAATTTATCTTATTTTAATTTTAATTTATATTTATTTTATATTAAAATAAGAATTAATTATTTTTTTTGGGATGCACTTAGGTAATTTATAGTATTTCTAAATGATTTGAACTCTAAAGGAAAAAATGTTTACAGTGTAATATTATTAATCTGAATCAAATTATACTACATTTTTAATATTTTTAAATGTCTTATTTTCTTACGCTTTTATATTTTTTATGAGATATTTTGACTCTTACCTAATATTTTGATCGAGAATATTAACTCAAACTTAAAATATTTTTGTACAAAAGTGTACTATACATATTATCATATTTCTTGAAATTTTATTGCTTTGATATTGTTATATTACTGTCAAACAGTAATTATCCACTAATGTGACCTTCATATCTCCTAGATTTTTTCAAATTACTTTGCCTCTATTTATCATGTTTTTGTTGTAATATATATTTACATAATATGAAAACAATAACTTAGTTTTCTTTATGCTAAGTTAATTTGGTAATAAATAGTAAATGTAAATTAGGTCTAAATGACACAAAATTATCATCAATTCACACATCCTGATGAACTTCATTCTGTTAATTATTCCTTTCTATATTTTAATAAGTCTATTTTCTTAGTTTTTGGAATACTTTATAAGATATTTTGATTTATACCTAATTTGATAAACATGGATGTTACCTTAGATCTCCTTAGTATATTATAATCCATTTTTTTGACAAACTTTCCACTTTGTTTACGATGTTTTTTCTTTGATTATGTTCTATTAGTATGTAACACCAATTCTCCCCTTGTGTGACTTTTAAAACATCTTGATTCTGTTTATAGCAGTGCTTAAATTTTTCTTATTTCATCTTCTATATATGTTTACTTAATATTTAAAAGCAAATTTATTTTTTTGTTCTTATTTTCTTTGTTAATTGGTAGTAATTGAAAATGATGTTCGATACTAAAGAAATAAATTTCATTGGAATCATCCATATGCTGTATCAATGAAAAATTTAACTTCATATTTTTTAAGTATTTTTCTTTAGCTTTGGAATGTTTGATAAGTCATTTCATTTATACCTAATTAGATGATTGAGAATGTTATACTCAATCTTCCTCGTACATAAGGGTTCAAATTTGTTGTTCAATTTACACTAGTTAAAATACTAAACTGTAAATGTTCTCTCGTTTTCAATTTACTCTTGTTTAAAAAATAAATTTTTTCAGTTTTTTTGTTTAATTTTTTTTTCAATTTGCAATAATTTCAAACAAGGTCTGATGAAGTCTAAACAAACATTGTTGGATTCATCCCAAAATACACTAGGTAACTAAATATTCATTTTAATTGTTTTTATTTTCTAAGAGTTTTTTGTGTTTTTTATATATTTTAATTAACAACTGATTTGATGATCCAAGATGTTATGCTCATTTTTCTTAGCATCTTGTAACAATAACTTCATGTGCAAATTTAAGCATTTCTTCATGTTATTTACTATGTTTTTATTATGTTACTATGTACTACTAAATCTTTCCTAATGTGTCCTTTACGTGTCTTTTATTTGCTTATATTGTAATACTTAAATTTATCTTACTTTAGTATGAATATAATTTGACTTACTATCAAAATAATAATTAGACATTATTTTTGCTTATTTACTTATGTTATTCGTAGTAATTCAAAATGATGTAATTCTAAATATTGTAATTTTAAATATTATAATTTACTTTTGGTTTGATTTCGATAAATTACTATGTAACTTTAAATCATGTCACTTATGAAACTTACATTGTTCTAATTTTTTCTGATTAAATTTCTTCTATTAATCTCATTTCATTTTAAATATATATATTTGCATGATATTGGAACAATAATTTATTATTATTTATACATATGTTGTTTTATAATCACAGTAATATGAAAGAAATCTTGATTGAAACGAAACAAATCTCATTGGATTACTCTTAATGGATTATATCTAATTAAATAATTATAATTTACTTTTTAAAAAAAATTTTCTAGTGTTTTTACACAATTTGTCAAATAAATTGATTAATAATTTACTTGACAATTGAGATTGTTATGGTCGAGCTCACTGTGCTATTGGAATGCAAATTTCCTTTACAACGAAGCTATAATGGCCAGTCATGTGAGCCTAACAACACTTTAATTTTGTTGTATTATATTGCTTCAATTTTTTTATTTAATTTTTTGTGCATGTTTACTTAATATTAAAAACAATTTATTCTTTTTTTTTTATTTTTTTAATTTGCTAAATTGTTGTAACTCCAAAGAAAGTCTGATTGTGAAAAAAAATCAGTAGACTCATCTTGTCGAGCTTTATTTATTAAACATTCGATATTATATTTTTAAAAAATATTTTTTCTTATTTGTTTATGTGTTTTACAAGATATTTTACCAAATACATGATTTTGATGATCAGTGAAGTTACGTTCAATCTCGTACATGACAAGCAGCATTTCTCTCTAATTTAAAACATTTGTAAATTTTTTTAGTATTACAATAATATATTACTGTGAAACTTCAAATCTCCTTTAGGGTGACATTGAAATTGCTTTTTAATTTTTTATTTTACGTTACATTAATTTGCTATGAAACAAATGTCATTACACTCACTTGTCAAACTCTTTCTTATTAAATATTAATTTTTTATTTTTTAAAAATACATTAAATTCTATGGTCTTTTTTAGTAATTATGAGATATTTTAATTTTTACCTATATTGTTGATCAAGGATGTTGTTGCCGATCTTTTTAGTATCTCTTAGTTTAATATTCGTCTGCAATTAACTAATTTATTAAATGTTTTTACTTTGATTTGGCTATATTACTTTATAATTATAAATCTCCTCTAGTGTGACTTTCACAACTTTGATTTATTTAAATTAAATTGATTAAATATATATCATTTTAGCTTTATCATATATTTGTTATTTATTAAAATAATAATTCATTGTTGTTTATGTCTATTTATTTTAATAATTCATATAATTTTCAATGAGATCCCCATAAAAGTTAAATTATTACGTTTAAAATATACTTGACGAGCCATTTCTAGCTAAATATTTATTTTTAAAAATTTAATTTAATATTCTTGGCTTTTACATTTTTTACAAAGTATTTTGACTCATGCCTTATTTAATGATTGAGGATAACATAGTCAATCTCCTTAATATCATAGTATGTAAAAAAACTCTCATTATCTTCTCAAGTAAACTTTAAATATCATCAATTTGATTAAATTATATTTTCTCAATTTATTTTATTTCGCATATAACATATTATTTTATAATTTTAGAAAAGTAACTTATAATTATTTTTAATTCTTTATTTTTCTAATTAATAATAACTCCAAATGTGATCTAAATGAGATGAAACCAGTATCTTTGGGCTAATCATGATGAGCTCTATCCAATAAATTTTTTAATAATTTAAATATTTGATTTTTTTAGTACTTAGATATAGTTTATAAGATATTTTCAATTATTATTTATTAATGGGGGTTATCCTCATCTCATTAATATCATAGAAGGCAACTTTAACATGAATTTTAACTCATTTCTTAAAATTATTTCCTTTGACTTATTTATATTGCTCTAAAGCTCAAATTATCCTATAAGATGATGTTTATATTTCTTTGAATAAATTAACATATATCACCCTAGTATATATTTACAAGATAAAAAAAAATAAGTTTTTACTATTTAGCATTATTTGCATTTGTGATTTGTTGATATTTTAAATGACGTTCGATGGAAAAAAAAATGTTGATGGACTTTACTTAGTGACATGCATCAAATTAAATAAATTTAATTTTTTGTTTCTAAATATTTTTTTAATTATCAAATGTTCTAGATTTCTATTCATATCTAATTATATAATTAATAATATTATATTTGATCTCTATAATATCTTGAAAAACATATTTCCTATACAATTTATGTCATTTTATCAAAGTTTTTGACTTACTTATGGTTATATTTTGGTGAAACTATAACTATTTGGGCATGTGACCTTAACATTACTTACGTTCATTCCATTCAAGATTTATTTTATAATTAATTAATATTTTAAAAATATGTTTTTCTTGTGTAATTTGGTAATTCATTAAATTCAATGTTGTATCTCATTGAGATGAATAATACATTATTGAACTCATCTAGAAAAGCTCTATCAAATTAAATATTAATTTTAGGATGGCATAGAAATCAAACAAAATCAAAATGAAAAACTTTTAAAAAAAGAAAAATTACATTGGAATGTTGCATTACAACATTTTAAGAAGATTGAGGTAACATCTCGAATCGTCGATTAATATAAAAATTGAAATATCCTATAACTTAAAAAGCTTTCTTCGAAAAAATATTTGAAAAAATAAAAAAATATTTAATTATATAAAGGACATGGAGTTGACTCCAACAATTTCTGATTCATCACCAAGGGATATCATTTTGGAATTACTATGAGTTACCAAAGGACATAAAATATAAAAAAATAAATTATTATTTTAATACTACTGTAGTATATATGTATTAAAGCTAAAAGAAGAAAACTTTTACCATGTTAATATTAGAAAGTTGCAAGAGTTTTAATATTTTATATTATGGTAACCAAAGAAAAGAACTATTTTCATAAAATTACTTTAATTGTGTAAGAAAGTTGCATTACATGATATTATAGGGATTGTGTGTAGGATTGTCAAATTACATACAAATTTATTTTTTCTCATAAGGCATTCAAAAATCATAGAAAAAACTATTTAAAAATATATAATAGAAATTTTAATTTTATAAAGCAAGTCAAGATGAGTCCAATGATTTCTCTTTATATAAATAGGAATTCCCTAAGAGCTATTATGGATTAACCCTATAAATAACATAAAATTGTAACAAATTATTATTTCAAAATTAGTTAAAAACATATCAAAGTAGAAAAACTATAATTTTAAGCAATTTAATATAGCCAAATCAAGGACTTACAATGGTGAAACAAGATAAGATTTAAACTTACATAGTAATACCACTAAATCTAAAAATTAAATTGAAAAATTAGGTAAATTATAGGAGATAGTTGAACTCTGTGATATTCAAGAGATTTAGCATAAAATCCTGAATCAATAATTTTTGTATGAATCAAAACATCCTTGATAATGTACCAAAGTTAATGAAAATAAAACATTTAAAAATACTAAAAAATAAATACTTAATTTTATATAATTTGTCGAGATTAAACAAAAGGCATTTATTTTTATCTCTCTTTATAAAACATAAATTGGAGCTAAGTGAATTTCCAAAATAAATAATAAAAAATAATAATTAATTATTAATCTTAAATTTAGTAAATATATATTTCATTTAAAATAAGGTAAGTTGAAATATTATAATCTATTCAAACAAAATGATTTAAAGGTCTTATGAATTAAAAATAGGAGTTCCATAAAAATAAACTAAGTCAAAGCAAAAACATGGAAGAAAAATATTCAATTATTTACGAAAGGCTATGTTCTATGCCAATTAAGAGATTGAGTGTAACCATGACAATCATCAAAAAAGGTAGAGATTGAAGTATCTCAAAAGTTGTAAAACATAAAGACAAATAAAATATCTAAAAAATAAAAAATTAGTTACAAAATTAGATAAACATAAATAACAATAATTTTTTTTAATATTATGTAAATAAATATTAAAGTTGATATGAGAGAAAGTTATATAATATAATAGAACTAAACAAAAGATAAATGTCACATGAGAAGAGATTTAGAGTTACATAGCACAAAAAGTTATAAGATATGTTAAATAAGAATGTTACATATCAAGTTATCTAATAGAGCATGACAACATTATTAACAAAAATATTTAAAAAATTAATAAATTAATATTTAATAAGATAAAGCCCATAGAGTCTAATTAAATAATGTTTCCTTTCTCCTCATCAATCCTTATATGGAATTTTTACAAATTATAAAATTAAATGAAATTGATAAACTTTTTAACTATTCATTTTTTTGTCACAATCAGACGTTTCTAATTTAACTATTCATTTTTAACTATTCATTTTTTTAACTTTTTTACTCATCTCAACCAGATGTTTCTAATTGAATATTCATTTTTAAACTTTTAACTATTTTATTTTTTCCCTTTCTTTACAAATTGTTTGATTAGTTCATAATTTGAAGATCAAGAAAGTTATAGTTAGCATCCTTAATATCTTGGAATGCAACATTCCTACTCAATTTATTACAGCATCATTGACAATGTCCATAATATCTTGGTAGGTAACATCCTATGCAATTCATCTCATTTTATTTAAGTGTTTTTATTTTATTTTGTTATATTACTTTGAAACTCTAATTCTCCATTCTTGAGACCTCTAAATTTTTTGATTTGGTTAAATTAAAATACTTCAAATGATCACATTTTTTTATATGTTTACTTAATATTAAAGTAGTTATTTATTATTACTTATAACTTTTAATTTGATAATTAATGGCAATTTCAAATGAGATCTAATTAAGAAGAAAAAAAATATCAATGGATTCATCACGTTAATGAACTTTATAAATTAAATTTTTTTATTTTCTTAAATAATATTTCTATTTGCTTGCTTTAAAGGATAATTTGATGCAAATGAAATTTAATTATTACTTGTGCTATAATGGAACACCTTAGTATCATAGGATACGCCACTTTTGTTACAATTTATCAAATAATTCAAATTATTCAGTTTAATTTTTCTTAAATTTGATAAACTCGAATTCTCATTTTGTGCAACTTTTTCATATCTTTGATTCTAGGAGATTACATAGCTTAAATTTACATCATTTTGACATCAATATTTATTTATTTTTTACTAGAATAATAATTTATTTTCATTTATGATTATTTATTATTTTGGCTTGCTATAATTCTTAATAGATTTAATCTAGATGAAATAATTATCATTGAATCTTATCTTCTATCAAATTAAATATTCACTTTTTACATATTTTTTCTTTAATATTTTTTATTAATGTGCTTTGGCATGATTTATCAGATTTTTTATTCATCCCTAATCTTGATGATGAATCTTGTTACACTAAACCTCTTTTGTTGATTATAGTATTGGTTTTCTATATAATTTATCTTAGTTATGTGTGATTAATTGAAGTAATTTAATACAGCCAAATTAAAATATTTTCAACATAGCATGAGACACGATTTAGAGTGTACGATAATATAAATAAATGAATAAAAAACCACAATTAACGAGATAATTTGTTGTAGGAATGTTTCAGTTTATATCAATAATGAGATTGACTATAACAATTTCAATTTTTAAATTAGATATGAACTAAAGATCCTATAAAGCCTGTCAAAACACAAGATAATAAAATATTTTAATTATTAAAATGAATATTTTATTTGATAGTGCTCATATGGACAAGTGTAATTACATTTGATTTTTTCAATGGTTCAGAATTATGGAAAATTATAAGAATGAATGTTTCATAAATAATAATAAATTATTATTTTAATATTTAGTAAATATATATTAATGTTGAGCTGAGATAAGTTGAAGAAATTCTATATAATAAACTAAAGATTACTTCTAGAAGAGGAGATTGTAAATACATAGTAATATAACAAAATTAAAACAAAACTTTTAATAAATTGGATAAATTATATAGGAAAGATGGATTCCAAGATGCGAGGGACATCAAGAATAAAAAATGAAAATTTAATTTCATAAAGCTATTCTTGATGAGTTTAATGATGTTTGTTTCATCTTTTTAATTATATCTCATTCTAAATTTATATGAATTACAAAAATGCCTAGGCCTAAATAATAATGAATTACTATTTTAATATTTAGTAAATATATATTAAAGCTTGAAATGATGTAATATGAAGCAATGTAATAGCTTAATATCAAAAGAATGTAAAACTCACATGAGAAGAGATTTAGATTTACATAGTAATCTATCAAAATAAAAGATTAAAAATTGAAAAAAAGTTAAATTATATAATAATGTTTCATTCCAAGATGCATTATATATCAATTGTAGCATCTTAGAACTGCAAATCATGCATGAATTGAAACTTCTTGTAAAACAATCTAAAAACCTTCAAATAAATTTTACAAAAATAAAAAAGAACATATAACTAGATATAAATCATCAAGATTAGTCCAATGATGATTATTTTGTCAGTTTATAGCTCATTTTGCTTTACAACAAATTATCAAATAAAACAAAAAATTATTTTTGTAGTATTATGTATTTATTGAAGCTAAACTGAGATAATATAAAATTTTGAAACATAACCAAATCAAAGAAAATTGTCATATAAGAAGAAATTTAGATTAGCATAATAATATAACCAAATCAATGAATAGAATTTGAAGAAATAAGATCAGTAGTTCATGATTGTTTCATCTAAAGAAACTAATGTGGTTGAGCATAACATAACATCCTCATTACTAAAATTTGTTACAAATCTAAAAGAATCATAAATTTGCCAAAACTTTAAAAA
The DNA here is from genome assembly GCA_023846275.1 of Vanilla planifolia. Classification (NCBI taxonomy): domain Eukaryota; kingdom Viridiplantae; phylum Streptophyta; class Magnoliopsida; order Asparagales; family Orchidaceae; genus Vanilla; species Vanilla planifolia. Next base: position 901,586 of record JAIUJO010000056.1, on the reverse strand, counting down.
AATGTTTTTAAAAAATTGAAAGAATATTTAATATGATAGACCTCATTATAATGAGTCTGACGACGTTTTTTCAATCGTGGTCAGACCTTATAAGAATTACCTTAAATTATCAATATAAATATGCTTAAATATCCATAAATATTATTTTAATATTTTTTAAACATATATTAAAGAATAAATGATATAACTAAAGCAATTGAATAAAAGCAAATCAAAGGAAGGTAAGTGTCACAGGAGATTATATTTAAATTTATGTTGTAACATAACTAAATCAAAAAAAAAAATTTAATAAATATGATAAGTTGTAATGGAAAGTTGCATTTGAAGGTACTACGAAACTAGAGTAAAATATTCTTAGTTTTAAAATTAGTGTCATAAATTGTTCTAAAATTTTGAAAATAAAATATTTTAAAATATAAAAAATAAATATTTAGTTAAATAAAGTTCGATGAGACTAGTCAAATGACTTTTCTTTCAACTAGATTTGAACTTGTTTGGAATTGCTCTAAATTGCTAAATTAAATAAGAGTAAAATATAAAAAAGTTTTATTATAATTTAAGGTACAGATATGTTAAATTTTAATTGAGTTTATTTGAAGTAATGTAATATAAAAAATCAAAGCAAGGCATTGATAACATGAGAGAATAATTAGAGTGACATGGTAATATAAAGAAATTAAAGCAACACATTTTAGGAAGTGAAATGAGACAAATTTTATGAGAAAGTTGCATTACAAGGTATTAATGTCATAGCATATAACAACCTCAATCTTCAAATTATCTATGAGCTAAAATACAAAACAAAATGTATACCACAGTCTTAAAAAACTATTCAAAAATATTCAATTAAGTAGAAGTAATTGAAAAGAGTCCAATGCTGTTTTTTCATGACAATTTGACCATTTTTTAAATTACAAAGCATTACCAAATTGAATATACAAGCCTAAAAAATTATTTTTATCATGTTAGGTAAATATATATTAAATCTAAAAAGAAATATATTGAAGAAATATATTATAAATCAATAAAAGAAATGTAATTATTACTTGAAAAAAAATTTGAGTTACATTGTAATACGACAAAATGACAACAAAAATTTTGAACAAAGATGATAAATTATACAAAAAAGTTGCATTCGAAGATATGAAATACAAAGAGTGTAACATCCATAATTGTCAGATTACCAACAAAGACAAATGTCACACAAATCATGCAAAAACTTTAAAAAATTAATATTTTAAAAAGTAAAAAAGAATATTTAATTTGATAAAGCATTTTTAGTTGAGCGCAAAAATAGGCTTTTATCACCATCAGATATCATGTCTAATTACTATGAATCTCAAAATAAAAAAAGAATAAATTATAATAAATGATTATTTCAATATTAAGGAAATATATACTAATTCTAAAATTTGATTAATTGAAAAAATATTATATAACCAAATCATTGTAAAACTTTTGAAAAAATGTGATAAATTACATAGTAATGTCACATCATAAGATATTAAGAAGGCAGTTTAAGAATCTTAATCATGAAATAATGTATGAATTAAAATATCTATTTAAAAATAAAATCATAGAGAAAAAATATGTTAAAGACATAAAAATGAATTCTAATATCATAATGCTTATAGCAATTTATTTTATAAAAAGTTTTTTGTCTCAATGAGATCTAGTTTTTAGATAATATAAATTTTCAAACTAAATATGTATAAATAATAGTAAACGATTATAATAATAAGAAGAAAACTTATGACAAATTTGAAAAGAGTTATATGTAAGAAAATGCAAAACACAAAAATAATACGATAATTGGGTTACATGTTAGGAGAAATAGAGTTTCATTATAATATAACTAAATGTAAATCAAACTTTGAAAAAAATGAGAAAAATTGTAAAACAAAGTTTTATTTCAAGATACTTTTGAGATTAATTGTGACAGTCTTGATCATATAGTTAGGTGTGAATTAAATGTCTCGATAAAAGCCTAAACTCTGAGAAACATTAAAATTATAAAAACAAATACTAAATTAGAAAAAACTAATCAAGACTAGTGCATTGATGTTTATGTTGTCTCGACTAAACCTTTTCAAAATTATTATGGATTTCCAAAGTATAAACAAGTGTACTAATATTATGCAAAGATATATTAAAGTTTGAATGAGATTATTAACGTAGTGTAATATAACTAAATAAAATAGATGTAGAGCTCACACGAGTGGAGATAAAGAGTTACATATTAATATAATCAATACAAAGGACAATATTTTAAAAAATTAAAAAAAAACATTTATGAAGGACTTCCATTACGAGATATTAAGTAGTATGAGTGTGACAATTTTTAGCATATTAGGTATGAATAGACATATTTCAAATAAAGAAAACCATGAAAAAGTTTTTAAAACTGATAATTTGACTTAGTGGAGCTTGTTAAGGATAGTTGTCAATGTTTGTTATCTCTAGATTGAGCATCAATTGTAATTATTATGAATTATCTATGTAAATAAGTATAAATGATAAAACTTGTTATTTAATATGAAGTAATGGTCTATTCAATCGAAAATGATATAAATTAAAGTAAGATAATATAACCAAGTAAAGTTTTGTAGATGTAATAGGAGAGTAGGTTTACAATTATTTTGTAATATAACCAAATAAGAGCAAAAAATTTGGGGTGAGATAAATTCTAATGGATTCTGAATTTCAAGAGATTAAGGAGATAGAGTATGACATTGTCAATCTTCAATATAGATAATAATTGAAATGCTTCATAAGGAGTTACAAAAGCTTAGAAAATAAAATATTAAAAATTTTATAAGGTTGATTATTTAATTAGATAAAACAATTGAAGTCGAGTCAAATGACATTTAATAAAAAATTGTTTGGAAATACTATGATTTAAAAAAATAATGTAAAACATTAAAAAATTATTATTTTAATATTAAGTTAATATATAATAAAAATGAATTTAGATGAAGTGAAGCAATGTAATATAATAAAACTAATTAGAGAAATTTGAAAAAATGACATTAATTGTTTATGAGAGTTTCGTTACATGATACTAAGAAGATCAATTATAGTATCTTTTATAACTAAATTAGGAATGAAACAAATGTAAAACTTAAAAATATTTAAAAATATAGAAAGAGAATATTTAATTTGATATAACTTGTTTGGGTCAGTCTAACTTCTTTTTTTAAATCTCCATAAAACTATGCTCAAATTTACTACGAATTACACTAGAAAACAATAAATACTAATAAATTATTATTGTTATATTATTTTAAAATACAATAAATATAAAATCTAATAACTTGAAGCAGCATAATACAACCAAATCGAAGGGAAAAATTCAAAAGTGATAAATTGGGCAAGAATATTGCATTATGAGATACAATGAGAAAAGAGTGTAACGTTGTCATTGGTCAAATTAGGTACAATCAAAATAACCTTTAAGGCATACTAAAACCTTTAAAAAAAATTATTTAAAAGATTAAAAATCAATACCTAAATTGATAGGGTTTGTCACCACAACTCTAATAATGTTTGTTTCATCTCTATCTTATTTATTTTTGAATTATTATGAATAGACAAACTTAAAAACCATAAATAATAACAAATTATTATCTTAACAATAAATAAATATATAATAAATCTAGAATAAGATATGCAAGCAATCTAATATAAAGAAATCAAAGCAGTATTACAGTTTCACAAGTGAGGAATTAGAACTCCATAGTAATATAACCAAATCATACTAAAATATTTAAAGAAGTCAGATAAACTAAATCAGAAAGTAAGAATCGAATGTCTCTTAAGAGATCTTAAAACTCCAACAAAACTTAAAAATAAAAAAGAAACGTTAATTTGAAACAACTAATTTAGTCAGGTTCAAAAATATTTGGTTTTTCTTGAATGTACCATACCTCATTCAGAATATTTATGAATTACAAGTAAGAACATTAAAACTAAGCATAGATATATTAAACCTTAATTGAGATAAATTGTTGTAATGTAATATAACCACATCAAATAGATGTAAAGCCCACATGAGTGCAGATATTTTGGTTACAAGTTAATATAATTAAATTGAAGCGAAAAAATTTGGAGCAATCAAATAAATTGAATGCAAAGTTTAAATTTTGAGATAACAAGAAGTTTGTGTAACATTTTTTGGTCAATTCAAGCTTGAATTGAAATGCCTTATTAAGCCTACCAAAGGCATAGAAGAAATATTTAAAAGAATATAATGATGAATATCTGATAGTGAGATAAGTCCAAACACATTTCTTACGTCTCAATGAGACATCATTTATTAATTGATGTGAATTAAAAAATAAATAATAATAGATAATAATAATTTTATTTTTCAAACACATTTCTTACGTCTCAATAATAATTTTATTTTTAATTGCTTGGAATTATTATAAATACTAATGTCAAAATGATAAATAATAATAATTTATTATTTCTTCTTTTGAGAAAAATAAAAAAATTGAAATATTGTAAATTAAAGCAATATAATATAGCTTAACACAAGAAAGCTTTTTTTAATAAATGATATAAATTGTAAGGCATTATTGTTTTTCAAGATACTAAAACGATAGAGTATAACATTCTCAATTATCAAATTAACCACAATTTAAAATCTCCTTTAAAGTATGTCAAAGTCTTAAAAATATATATAATAAAATAATTAAGAATATTAAATTTGAGATAGCTATATGTCATAACTCTGATAACATTTGTGTCACCTTTATAAGAACTAGTTCAAAGTTATTACCCATTACCAAATTTATTAAGAAGTAATAACGAAGTGATGTTAAGGTTATAAGAGAGGAGAATTGATGTTTCTTTGTAATATAAGAAAATTAAGCTAAAACGTTTAAATAAATGAAAAAAAAATAGGATGAGAAAGTCACATTCCATGTTAATAAGGATTTTGAGGGTAACATTCTTGATGAAATAATTATGTATAAAATGTGGTGCATCTAAAATGTACACCTGACATGATTGGGAGTGTAGTAGAGGTATGTACTTTTTCCAATTATAAGTTTTTCAGGTAACAATGGTTGCTTTTGCAATATGGAACATTTAGTGGATTAGAGTATTGAAATCTTGCAACTCCTTTGTAATGATTGTAAAGGAAAATGGGGTATTTTTATTATCTTGTTGGAAACATGGGTGGAAACTTTTTTAGGTGTGAGGTCGACTCACTTTAGAGTAGAATTAGAACTACTTTGTCCATCGTTTGACAAAATTATCAAAGGGTATTATTGTTTTTTGGAGGCATTGAGTGGAGCATGAGATTGTATAATCATCCTTATATATTGTTATTATCTAGGTAAGATCTAGTAACAATAATTCTTGGCAATGTTGTGTAGTGTATGTATCAAAAGATTATATGATCTATCAAGCAACCTAAGAACAAATAGGAGAATATGAAAAGCTTGGTGATCTTTTGATTATTGTAAGAGATTTTAATGTATTACTTTCATAGAATAAGAAGAAAGGACAAAAACAATTAAGTTGTTGGTAGACTCAATATGAATTTTTTAGTTTCATGGATGCTATATATCGAGAAAACTTGGGATTTATTAGGAATGGGTTCACTTTGTGTAACAATAAAAGGGTTAATGCACATATATATATTGAAAGGTTTGACAGAGTTTTTGTGAATATTATTGGTATACAGGTTCTCTTGAGTACTACAATGACACATCTTTCTTGTATTATCTTAGACTATAGCCTTTGTATTTTTAAGTTAAAAGTCGTATATTTGAATAAAAGTAAGAGAAGAATTCGGTTTGAAACTTTATGACTATCATTTTCACATTCATTTAATGTTGTGCAAGTAGCTTGGAATAAACTTATCATGGGAAATCATATGGATGGCATATCTAAAAAATTTAGTAAAATATTATCCACTTTAAAGAAATGGAGTAGGTCAACATGGCAATATTCTTAATATAACTCAACAATTTGAGCAAGAGATCCTGGAGCTTCACTTTAAGGAATCTAAGATGGTGTTAACTAAGCTGGAACATGATCTTTTAACAAAAGGTATTACCTAGTTCAACTAGTCTGTAACTTTAGAAGAAGGAATGGTGGTCGTAGTAGGCTAAGCATCATTAAGCTAGCCTTGGGGATCAAGACATGCTTTCTTTTAAGTGGAAGATAATTCTGAATAAAGAAGAAATTATATAAATCATCTTAAAGATGATAGTAGGGAGTTGGTGGCCTCCCTAATTAAGATTAAAGATATACTCATGTAGTTCTTCAGCTAGAAGTGTAGTTTTAGGCAATATAATATTCCCCCACATTTTAACCTTTGAGAGATATCAACATTACACAACTAATAAGTCTATTAGTTTCAAATAATAATTACGAGACCGGAAATGTTTCTAAGCCTATCAAAAGAAATCAAGCCCCGAGTATGGATTGCTTTTTTGTGTAGTTTATGTACGGTTATTGGAAAATTACCTAGTGGATACTGTCACTATTATGAAATAATTCTTTAAAGATAACTCTACACCAAAAAGGTGAAAAGACATGTTGGTCACCCTAATTTCTTAACTATATGGTGCTCCTAAACCTTAACACTTCAGACTTATTAATCTTTACAATGTGATATACAATGTTATGGCTAAACTTTTGTTTGATTGAATAAATATGGTGCTTCTTGATATTGTTATTATGGAACTTGTTGCTTTTGTGCCTAGCCATGTTACATCTAATATTATGTTTTTTACATAGGAGATGGCTACGTATATGAGCTAATTTACCCTTATAGAGGGTCTCATAACATTAAAACTAGAGATGGACTAAGCTTATGATACAATTGGAAATTCTTGCTTAATATGTGAAATCATTTATGATTCTTAAATCTTTGGAGTGATTAAGTTGAAGCTTGTATCATTGTACCATGTTTTGGGAATATGTTTAATAGGATCCATCTACAGTAGATTGGGGCTATCATGGTTCTTAGGTAAGCATGTCCACTTTCACCAAACCTTTTTACCATTGTGTATGAGTATCTCTTTTTGTTTATTAAGCAATAGGTAGAGCAATATCCATCTATTTAGATTAAGATTTGCACTTCTTCAATAATGATTACTCAACATCTATATGTTAATGATATTTTTATATATACTCGTGTAACTTATGCTGTATTTAGGAACAATAGTCAGGTGATAATCTTAATAAGATAGGAGTATTGTTTAGCAACGGGATGGAATGCAAGTGAGGAAAGATAACAGTAAAAAAGTTTCATATGAGTCGATTTCCTAAATTAAAATTTAGGCACACTAATTGCAACAACTAAATTTCAAAAAAAAAAAGACTTGAAATTTATAATTGATTAAGTTGGGAATTGTATGTCAAGATGGAAGATTCTGTCTCTATTGATGGAGTGCATATTCTCATTATCAACTATGTGCTTGCTACTATTCTTATATTTTACTTAGCCCACTCTTTAACTTTGAAAAGAATTCTTAATGACTAAGAGAAATTGATTTTTTGATACTTTTGGAGCAGTTCAAATGTTGGAAACACTATTTATTATGCTTGCTAGAATTTCGTTACTCTTTCGAAGGAGTGTGGTGGTCTTGGAGTTCCAATTTATCAACCTGGTATATACCATTGAATGGAAAGCATTGTAGCAAAGGTATAGTTAAGAAGGGGTCTGTGAGTTCAGGAATTCAAGTTCAAGTGTTATGTGATAAACAATAATTTTTTTATGTCGCACGGTGCTTCGCGAACCTATATCTTACACATTATTATGCTATCTTAGATAATTAATAAGGTTTAGTACATTACTGAGGGCGAGCAAGTCTCATTCTTGTTAGCTATTTGGCTTGGCATTCTTTCTATTACTTTATGGCTTACCTATATCAACATGGTAGTCGAACAACCAATTCATGTAGTAGAGCTTGTTAAGGAGCATGGTGTTTAGAACCAAGATAAGATACAAAATTTATAGGCACTTAAATGTTTTAGATTATGCAATTGCCTTGGGCCAAATCAAATGAATGAGATGTGTTTTACTCATGTATAATGAGGGCACACAGTTGGAATCAAAATTCATTTATAGTAACATGTTTATAATAAAAAATTTAATAAGAGATTTCACTGTATGGGTTTGGAAATGCTAATTGTAGTATCGAGTCAATGTTTTCAAGTGGAGATTAGCTTTGAATTTAATTCAAACTCGCTCTTAACTATGTACAAGAGGTATTGAGCTTTAGGTTCATTGGGCATAAGGCTGTAAGATGAAAGAGAATGTACAACATAACTTGTGGGATTGCCATAAGACAAAGCAATTCTAGGCAAGTAGTTTCGTAAGCACCAATTTCATGCTTGATGAGGTAAATAATTTAATGCATGATTTAGATGTAGCAAACTTGGGATTTATTGGGAATCAATTTAGTTTGTTCAATAATATGGAGGGTAGTGTGTGTATACACTAAAGATTGCGTAGAACTTTCTTGAATATTAATGGTATACAAACTCCCTTGTGTATTATAGTGACACATCTTCCTCATATTAGCTTTGAACATAAACTTTGCTTATCTAACTTGAAGACTTATATTTGAATAAAACTGAGAGGAGAAGCTAGTTTGAAACGTTCTGTCTATCATTTTCACATTCAACTAATGTTGTGTAGGTATCTTGGAATACAATTATCATGAGCAACCATGTGGATAGTCTATCTAATAAATTTAATAGAGCACTATCAACTTTAAGGAAATGGAGTATAGCTAAACATGATAATATTCTTAATATGCCTTGCCAGTTGGAGCGAGAGATCCAGGAGCTTCAACTAAAGGAATTTAAGATGGGGTTAATGGAGCTAGAACGTGATCTTTTGTCATAATGTATTTCCCCTTATAACTAGGCTACAACTTTAGAAGAAGCATGGTGGTGGTAGTAGGCAATCCTTTGGGAAGCTAACCCTTGGGATGGAAACACACTTTCTTTTAGGTGGTAAGAACTTCTAAATATAGAAGCAATTATATACATCATCTTTGACATGATAGTAGGGAGTTGGTGGCTCCCCTAACAAAGATTAAAGATATGCTTGTGTAGTTCTTTAGTTATAAGTGGTGTAATTTTGAGCAATATAATCCTTCACCATCTTTCCAATCCTTGATAGCTATCAATATTACAGAACTAATTAGTCTAATGTTTTCAATCAGAAATTATGAGATTAGAAATGGGTCTATACTTATCAAAAGAAATAAAGCCCTTAATATTGATGGCCTCGTTGATTCTTTGTGCATGGATATTGGAATATTACCTAGCTAGATATTATCACTATTGTGAAATTTGCCTTTAAAGAAAACTCTATGCCTAAAAGGTGGAAAGACATGTTGTTCATCCTAATTTCTAAAGTGTAGGGTATTAGTAAACCTTAACACTTTAGACCCAGTAGTCTTTGCAATGTGATATGCAAAGTTGTGACTAAACTTTTGGTTGGTGGGCTAAAGATACTGCTTCCTAATACTATTACTAGGCAATAAGTTGATTTTTGTGCCTAACCATATTATATATGATACTTTGTTTTTCACATAAGTCTTGGCTATGTAAATGAATTGATGTACTCTTATAGAAGGTCTCACAACATTAATGATGGACATGGATTGTGCTTATGATAAGGTTAATTGGAAATTCATGTTGAATATGCAAAAGCATTTATAATTACCAAATCTTTTGTGTGATTTGGTTGTAGCTTGTATCATTACATTAAGATTTAGGATTATGTTTAATAAGATCTACATTCAATAGATTGAATCTATCATGGGACTTATGTAGGAGTGCCTACTTTCTTAAAAACCTTTTACGATTGTGTATGAGTACTTCTCTTTCTTATTAAACACCATGTAGTACAAGATCTATCAATTGGGATTAGAATAGGCCATTCTTCACAAATGATTGCTCACTATCCATATGCTCAAGACATCTTTATATATGCACATACAACTTGTGTTATAGCTAGGACCAATTTGGATAATATGAAGTATTATATACACACTCTAGTTAGGTGATAAATCTTAACAAGGCAAGATTATTGTTTAATAAAGGGATGGAATACAACTGAAGCAAGATAACAGTAAGAAAGTTTTGTATGAGTCAAGTTGCTCAATTGAAATATTTAGGAATATCTTTAGCAGCAACTAAAATTCAAAGAAAAAGACTTAAAATTTATAATTGATCGTTGAGAATTGTGTGTCAAGCTGACAAGTTAGGTGTCTATTGATGAAGGGACACATTCTCATGATAAACTATGCACATGCTGCTATTCTTAAATTTTACTTTACCAATTCTTTAATTTTGAAAGGAATTCTTAATGGTTTAGAGAAATTGAGGCATCAATACTTGTGGAGTAGTTCAAATGTTGGCAAAACTATGTATTATGCCTGCTTGAATTTGGTTATTCTTGCTATGGAGTGTGGAAGTCTTGGAGTTCAGAATTTGTCAACCTACTACATATCACTGATTACAAGTAATTGTTAACAAGTTGTAGCTTAGGAAGGTGTTTTATTGGTTTAGGCAACATGTTCAAGTATTATGTGCTATGCAATAATTTTTATATGTTGCATAATATTTTGCATACTTGCGTGTTACTCAGTATTATGGTGTCTTAGATAATTAATATGGTTTAGCAGATTACTGAGGGTAAGAAAGTCACATTCTTGTTAGATAATTTGCTTGGAATTCTTTGTATTGCTTTGTGGCCTACTTATATAAACAGAGAAGTGGAGCATCCAATTCATGTAGCAAAGCTTGTTATGGACATTGATGTTTAGGGCCAGGATAAGATACAAAATTTATTTGCACTTAAATGTTTTAGATTATGCATTCTCCTTGGGCCAATTCAAATGAATGGACATGTTTTAATTCAAATATAATGAGTACACTAGGTTGGAATCAAAATTAGTTTATAATAGCATGTTTATAATCCAAAATTTTACAAGAGATGAGGCTATGTGGGTTTGAAAATTGTAGTTGTAGCATCAAACCAATGTTTTCATGTGGAGATTAGTTTGAAATTTTATTGCAACTCACTTTTAGCTATGTTCAAGAGTTATTAAGATGCAGGTGGTTTGGCCATGGGGTTGTAAGGCAAAAGAGGATGTACAACATAGCTTGTAGGATTTCCATAAGGTGGAGGAATTCTAGGAGAGCCATTTTGCGAGCACTAATTTCATGCTTGATGAGGTAAATATTAAGGATTTTAATTCTTTAGTGGAGCTTGTTAATTAGATGTTGGCAAATATATGGGATTTAACTGCATCTCCTGTAATCAAATTTACTACTTCAACATTATATCACCTTTGGTTTGATTAAAATTTGCAAGCACCCATGAGCAAGTTGCTTAATTTGACAACAGTTCAAGGTTGTATTCATTTTGCTATTGTTTCTTCTACTCCATGTTCCATTTCTCCAATCCCATCTAGTGGAAGATATAGTGGCTCTCAAAGGCTATTTATTACCTTTTATTAGATTCCTCCTCCAATGAAGGGACTGAAGATAAATTGCTATCTAGTAGTGCAATAAAATCTCAATTTTGGAATTGGTATAGTTATTTGAGATGAGTTAGATAGGCTTATTATTATTGCTTGCAGAACATGAATGTTTTTGTTCTTGCCATGGAAGCTATTGCTATTCTTGAATCTATAAAACTCCTAAAAATTCTATTTCATAATATTTATGTAGTAGATATTGAGAATACAAATGAATAATGAGAGGGAAAACCCTTAGGAAATTTGGAAAATCAAAAAACCAAAAGGGATGACAAGACAAGTGAAAACGAGATCAAGGAGATCAATATACAACTTCACAAATTTAAGAAATTAAAGGATTTCCATATTATTTTGTTGTTACTAGGAACACTTGAAAAAACATTAGGATTACATATGGTCCTAACTTTATGTTGATTGACAGTGTTGTGTCTTGAGTCTGCAGCAAAAAAAAGGTTTGTTGTTATGACAAATTGGTGTTTGCTATAGGGAGCTTATGGGTTAGATAATCTATATGCATTTGAGAACTTCCTTGGGTCTTATTCTACTAATTGTGGAACAAGCTAGGCTCCAATATGCCTATAGCTTTTATGAGGTGGGATTAATAACTATTTGTGTAATGGTTATGGCTAAATTCAACTTTGCAAATCTTTGTTTCATTAGTAGCATGGTATCATTTTAGATAGAAATTCAACAGCATGAATAATCTTTAAAGCTATATTTTGTTGAGGTTGGATTGAAAAATTATTTGCTCTGGTGGCTTTTAAGTAAAACTTTTGGCATGCCTTAGGAGTCATAGATTACTAGATACTAAGGAAATTATTTCACACAAAATTAGGTGGTATGTATCATTCCACTACAACTAAAGTGAATTGGAACATACAATCTATGGGCTCGAAGCAACAGCTTGATCTAGAGAAAGTGTTTGAATTTTATCAAAGTATTTATAAGATGGTGAATATAGTTGCACCATTAGTTATGGAGTAGTTCAAATAACAAGAACACAATACATTCTTCCTACTCAGAATTGGTAACCCTAGCTAAGGACTATCGAGACTCAGAGTTTGTAGTTTATCAGCATGGTAGTAAGAGTTGATTGTAAAACTTTGTTAGAAGGGTTATTGCTTATGTAGAATTTTTGTGGGTTGAACCCTTCAAGTCCAAATGTATTATAAGAGATAATACTTTTCATATTTCTCAAATGCTTCTCATATTTGTAACACACTCAATATTGCAGTCTTTTAGACCATAAATAATATATTTTTGTTGGAGTGTTGCAGGTAATTTTGTTCCCATTTAATTAGATAATTGGCTTGGCTTTCTTCTAATTGCTAGTTGGCCAGCCTACCTTAACTTGGATGTGGAGCATTCAACAATTTGTAATGAGGCTGGATATGGAGTACTGTGTGTAGGATCACAAAATGATTTGAAAGCTATTCATGCCTAATTTGGCCCTTTGGATTCTATGTTCTATTTGGGCCAAATTAAATGAAATAGATTTAGTTTGCCTCAAATTGAGTGAGGATATGATGTTGCACTAAAATAATTTATCGTTAGAAGAAATATAAGACATAGTCCTTCGAGGAAGGTGGTCATGTGGGTTTACAAAGTGTAAGTGCAACCTCAAGTAAATATTTTACCATGAAGATTAACATTAAATCTACTTTCTACCAATGAAGGAATCCAACATTTTTTAGAAATGACATATTATGAAAGAACTCTTATCCATCAACTTCTTAAATGATTGCTTCATGCTTGGTTGGATTAAAAGTAGGGACATCACTTTCATTTTTCAGCTCCATAATTGGATGTTTATGAATGTTATAGTGGAAAGAACTTCTCAAGAAGTCAAATATGCTCCTTTATCATTGTTCTACCTTTGCTATAAGAGGAATTTTTGGGCACATGTGAAAATTGTATTCAAATTTAATTACACTTCAAAGGAACATTCACATTGTAGCTACCACTAGCTACAACTATCCAATAATGTCCAAACAATGGAAGCTCTGACAGTCTTGATGGGCTGCTTGTTACCTCTTATTTAGCTTCTCCTCCAATTGGTTGGATTAAATTCTATTGAAATGCAATAGTACATGTTGATTTAAATGGTAGAATTTGTATTATTGCATAGGATGACATGAGTAGACTTATTACTACTACAAGACAAATTTTCTTTCATGTTTAGCTTCTACCAAAAAGATTATTGCTAATTTTGAAGAAATGGAATTTTTGATAACTCCAGTTCCCAATGTTGAGGCAATGGTGAATGAATGAAATTGAAATACAACCATTCCTCAGTTAAGTAAGCTAGGGAAAGATTAGGTCTTGATTATGTGTAAAAAAAGGTTTTGGTTTTGTTGAGCAATAAAAGGAAACTAAGGAGGAACTTAACCTCTCTAATATGCTTAGTTTTGCTAGATTACACTTGTAAAATTATACGATTATGGAAGAGAACAATGGAATTAGTAGTAATATTATATAGGATTTAAAATTTGAATGTATTAAATTTTATATTTTGATGTCCTACATTTGAATATTTAATCTCAAGGATTAAAATTTTTTAATTCTTTAAGTTTGATACTCAAAACTAAGTTAAGTTTGAGAATCCATGAACCTATGCTATGGATGAAGTTAATTGGGGGAAAAAAGAACATTATATAATGTTTAGAATAACATAGGAATTTGGTTGATAAAATTTTTAAGCATTATGGACTTATGTTAAGATAAGGTTAAGACAAGAATGAATGTTGCCTTAAGATAATAATTTATTTAGTGAGACTTTAGCACACTCTAAAAAAAGTCATCATTTGATGATGCTATTAGTTAGACCTAAGTAAGGGTGATCAAGATGTCTATTTTAGCCTTAAGAGTGGTGTGAGGCTTGGTCAAGGGATCAATGATTCCTCTAATTTTTGATAAATCTTAATCTAGTTTTTTTAATTAGTGAGATCATGAGTTGCCATGAATTAGTGCGTAAAGGCTTGGATTGAGACCCAAGAAAATTTTTTTTGAGGTGCATGCATCTTATGAGACTCCATTGGGAAAGGGAGGTGACTCAAGTTTGTTCATGAGGAAAGTGAGTGTTAGTTGTGAAATTCATGTGAATCATGGTTAAAGAGAAAGAATTATAACTTAGCTAGTACAAGAAATGGATTTATGAATTATAGGCAAGGATAAGAAAGAAAAATTAAATTTTAAAGGGGAAGATACCCAAAGAAGTAGATTTTACCTAAGTAAATGCCCTCGGTTAACCTGATTGTTGAGTAGATTTATAAGAGAACTAGATAGTTTACTATTGATTTGGGATTTGTAAAAAACATAAATGATAGATTAAGGGTCAGTTAATCCTAGTTAAATGCAAGTAAAATGATCATGATGCTAAGTGAGAATGTCTACTTACGATGACAAAAGCTATGATGGTCTAGAGCCCCAATGATTGCCAAATAACCTAGGGTGAGGCAAGTAATATATATAACAAATGGATGGACTCCCATTAGATTGGCTGCATGCCTTATTGATAAGATTTGATGTGAAATCATTGGTTCAAATGAGCTTATGGTGTCTCAATAAGATCCCATGATTATTGGGTGATCCACGTGATAGGAAATACTTTTATTGCGACCATTAAATCATTAGTAGAGGATTTAATGTTTGTCGTATGCCATAATACGGTATCACTAGAGATTTCAAAACTGCAAGACAACTTGTTATGGTGACATGTGGTTTACAATAACTCTTATGGCCCTATGGAATAGTCCATGTAATTAGTAGAGCCTAGATTATAAACTATTAGATGTGATGATGTTTAACTGTCAAACTTGAGTCATGTGTCACATAATCTTAAGAGAGTATCAAATTATTTATGATCAACTAGATAGCTTGTGGTATTGATTATGACATTTCTAAGACATACATGGCCCTTTTAAATAATATTATTGAGAACTCCATAAAGAAATATTTTCAGAACTAAAAAGCTTCAGTTTTATGCTATAAGATCATTTTAATTCTCATTTTTAAATAAAAATTTTTAGTTGGTTAATTATTGTAATAAGTAATAGTGAGTGTTGTGTTAACCATTAAGGATGCCAAATCATGATAGAAAATTATGAAATTTTTGTTAACATAATGAACTTTAGACACATCCACTTTAGAAACATTTTTCTTCATCTATATGAAAAACTCGAAGAAAGCACCTATCCATGTATTTTGCTAACAACTTTTCACTCCTTCGGCATGTAATTTAAATTTGGAGTAAAAATTTCCCAATCAAATCATCGTCCATGTGGTGTGCAAACCATGATAAACCTTGTCTCCATAGTAACTAGTCACACCTAGTTAAATCAAGATTTTGCTCACTCCATGTTTAATAAAATACCAATGTGTAATAGCTTTTCCATGGTGTGAAAGATAGCATGGTAAATTGTGATAAAGAATATCTATAGAAATCCTTGGTATCAAATAAATCATTTCATCATCCATAAGTAATCCAAAAGTCTGAGTCTATCAAATGAAATTTAAAAATAAAGATTTCAAAATCCATAACAATAGACCCATACAATCCAAAGCCAAATAAATATTATTGATAATGTTGTCCATTAATAAAAAACTATAAGATAATAGAACAACAACTAATAAATAACCTTTTAAAGTATTGACCTTAATACCCCCTTTTTAGCTCTAAGTCAACAACTATCCACATGCACAAATGGATGATATAAAGGAGAAGAATAAGCCATGCTAAGTAGGGAATCCTCAAGCTTTCTTATAAAAATAATAATACAATAATTTAAAAGCATATATGGATAAACAAAATTATCAGTACAGCCAGTGATATCATAAAAGATATCTAAACCTACAATGCTGATCAAAAGAAGAATTGTACTTAGTACCCTACACTTTGCTTAGAATTCCTCCATAGACATGATATCCTTAGTCAAAGTTCAAGGCTCCAATCCTATCTTAAACTTCCTATCTTATGATTTCTTATAGTTCAATGGACTTAACACCACCAAGATGCTTAGCACATGATCCAGATGCCCACCATCAAGGCTCTACCATTCACATGACTAGTTGTATTTAACTCTAGGAATCATAAGAATTCATGGCACTTCTTAGTATATGAAAACCATGTCCACGATCGACTATTGATCTTCAAAAAGCATATGGTGCTTAACCAAACAAAACAAATTGGTATGTGTCTTATTATATGTTGTATCTAACAATCCTAACTTTTGTTTGTAGGCTATCATCTAGGGTTTACTACATGATAAGGTTTACCACAAAAAATGTAGAATTTCTTATCAAGTAATGTCATTCCATATTGTGTCATGAAAAAGTTCATTAGATATGTCCTATATCTCTAACGTATCATTTAAGATAATCATAAAGCATTCTCTTAAACCTTAATCATTTATTAAGTTCATCTAAAGTTTTCATAATACCCTAGTAGCTACCTAGGTTTACCTAAGGTTTCTAACAAATCCTAACTACCCTACTTATGAATCCTTGCTAAAATTTTTAATATTGTATATAAAATCAATTGAGCACTCAAGCTGAAAGCATTTTTTTGAATTAGTTAAAGTGAATATCTTTATTTTCATTCTTTGAATTAAATGAATTCAACTAATGACTCTCATGCCTGATATAAAAATATAAGCAATTGTACCCATCAAAAAGGCCTAATCTTTAGGACACTAATCCATGGCCTAAGAGCACAATTTAGGCATACCCATGATCTTACCAGACAATGCAAACAAGATTAGGGTTTACTCAGAATCCAATGCAGCCATTAACCCATTTAGACTCCCTTAACACTTCTTCAAAGGCCAATCTTAAGCTCTCTATTTCAACTAGCCCAGATGTATGTTCTAATCGAGAGCCTTATTAGTTTGTAACCTTATACTAGGTGTTCTTAATGTCTCACCAACTACTTGATATCCATAGTCCTATCCCAATTTTTGTCTTCTTTATTACCTTCTACAAATGTTGTAGTACTTAGTAGTTATTTTATCTTAATTTATTCTTTGTTATTTTGTAATCCCTGACCTCATCCAATGTAGTTTACAGCCAAATCATATTTTTAAACTAACTTTTCTTAAAAGATTAACCTTGACCAATTTCAAACCCATGTTTTAAAATTCCAAATGGCAAATAGTCAAATTCAATAAACAACATTGAGTTCTCAAACTTAATGCATTTAAATTTTAAATCCCTGATAGTTTAATGGCAATCCTTAGATTCCTGTGGGCAACTATAATACATCTGTAGACTTAGTTTGAGTTGATGAAATGTACTAGTTATCCTTTTTATTTTTAATTCATAATCTCTTTTTCATCGAACCAAAGAAGGTAAAAATTTAGGCTTTTTCTACAGTACACCAAAGCCTTCAAGCTCTCTAGTTCAATCCTTTGATTGGTAGTTCTTAGTTTTTACTCAATTATCATAATCGTAAGGTTTATAAACACAACATTCAAATCAAAAACTCAAATCATATCTTCATGTTCATGCTTGATATTAATATAACATAAGACAATAAAATTTTATGGTATTATAGGTTTTTTCAACAATGCAAGTCGATATCGTCACCTCAAATTAAAAATTTTAAAAATGACAGTACATGTGTGTGCTCATGATTTGCTTAAAGTAGTGCTAAATTGAAAGATTTTCAGCATTAATATTCAAGAAACATTTTAATGATGAATTTCAAATTGCAATCAGAATATCAATTTACTTTACTCAATTATCACAAGTACTCATAATTGTAAAAATGAAATCTAAAAATCAAACTAGTATTTCATTGGAAACCAAATATCCATTCGAAACCTAACCTTTTATTGAAGTGGTCATCACATAAAAAGATTTACGTTTCATTAATAATGGATGTCCCTTTTGATGTTCATCAAAATTATATTCTTTTAGGAAATCCACATAACTAAAAGCTGTATTTAACAACTAAAATAATAAAATCATGAAAATTTTAGACATTTAAAAATTTTTTTCATCATTCAAAGCCATCAAATAATTCATATTTGCATAGCAAGTTTAGCCACAAAGTTTCTTTCCATCAAACATAAAACAATTGAAACAATTCAATGTCTTCATTAAAGTAAGTATTGAAAATGATATCATTACTTATATTATAACATGAACTTGAATATTACAAGAATAATTTAACAATAGCATCATAGTGAATTAGTCAAATAGGTTACATAATTTCTAATTAGCTAAATTTATAAAATTCATTCTTCATTTAGGAACAATATTTGAAGAAAACATTACCAAGAATTTTAACTATCAAGTGGAAATATCATAACTTTCCTTCCATTATGATAGGCAATGTTAAACATGTAAAATATTTACTTGAAGGGAAAAGAGAAATGGAGCACATGAAATATTCAATTTACAACTTGGAGGATATTTTTCTAATTTATATTATCCAAATATAATTCTAGGTTTTTATGTTAAACCAAAGGTTCCTTACCCTAGAAATTAAATAATGATCTACACATAATGGGGGTATTGTCTTCTTCTTAAAGAAAGCTTGAGATCCAACATTTCCATCCTTGTTGTTAGCTTCTTTTCTTGAATGTTTTCTTAAGAAAGTGATCTTAGAAGTGCTAATGACTTGAAGGTCATAACATTTCTAGCCCTACTACATTTTAGGACCATATATAGCCAAACAATTGTCCTTGAATCGTCAAATATCATGCTGAAAAAATTGTGATAAATCATATCATATTTCTATTAAGGACTCATGCATTCTAATGCTTTTGTTTCTCTTAAATTTTTTCCCATTACCATCTCTATCCATGTTGTTTCCATTTCTCAAAAGATACACACCTCAATTCCAATGGTTAGGATCAAAATTACATATATTTAAAAACTCAATTTCTTCTATTTTTAATATTGTACTAGTACCATAATTATTATTGTATTATATGTTACACTAAATATGTTTGAACTAACTACTAACCACACTGATCATGGTTGGATGACCCCAATATGATTGTGGTGATCATAGTATACATCAATCTCCAACTCTTTTTAGGTTACTTGTTAAACATAGAATATTTTTCCTTTGTTATTATTGTTCTTGTATGATTCTAGCTATCTTAATTTTTTTAGATTTACCACTTTTACAAAATTTTATCTTAAATGTTGAAAAAATTTAGTATTTATGAATTCATCATTAAAGTTAAAAAAATAGCATTTGCATGGTGTTTTAAAAAGATTTTTGTTCATTAACAATTTGGACTTTAGAAAAGAGTAAGAACTATTTAATTTTTTATAAGTAGCATTGTATGACTTGCTTCCTTGTATAGCAAATAATTCATATTTTGAAAAGAGAATAGAGTGAATGCTGTATATGATACTCAAAATAACACTCATTTATCACACATCAATTATGACTTAATGTTCGTGATCTAAATTTCATTAGTAAGTCAAATAATGTTTAGTGTATTGTGGTTTAGGCAGAAGTTAAAGAAAAAATATCATCTATGAATAATGGCATACAATTTTTTTTGTACATTTTGTTAGAAGCAAAATTTGCAAAGTAACATACATAAATAAAATCCAATATAACCCTTAATTTATATATGATATTTGATTATCCCTTAAGATAAATCTTCTTCAAGGAGGAAACTAGTGAAAATGAATGATTACCATTTCATTAAAAATGTCTTTGAAATTTGTTGGAACTAAATGTTCTTTCTATCTTATTTATGGACAAGAAAACATCCTCGAAGAAGCTGTAGCATTAATTCAATGATATTAAGTTTATTTTATCCAAAATGTTATCAACACATATAACGCTTTAATTCATAAGAACAAAATGCAAAATTTGTTAATGAATGCACATATTCTGAAAATTAGTTGTTTAATTTCCCACAAAGCTCTTATAATCTTTTAAATTTCTTATAACAACTAGAGACTTGTGCTAGAATTTAATGCATTGAGGTTCATTTCAAATCTCGTTCTTTATGCTTAAAAGTTTGTAATCTTTTTCGTTTTTTAATACTTGTAATGACCATGGCATGCCTCTTATTTAGCTAACAAATATATGTTATTTTCTTTTTTTATGCTTAAATTCTTGTAAATTTTAGTAAATAAGTCAGTTTGATTCTAATTAGGCCTCCATGGAGAATCATAGAGCAAGAAGGTAGAAGGTGAAAAAGTATATTCTAGGAAAATCTTCCATGAAAGGTTAGTAATAAATATTATACACAGCTATGCCAAGATGTAACTTTTAATAAATTATTAAAGCAGACTTTGGTCATAGTTGTACAACATGGATATGATGTAAATATGACAATGTCAAGAGAAATATTACTACATGCATAGAATATAACTAACAAAGAAAACATTTCTATTGAAGAAAATGACAATAGCACAATAGATAACATTGAGAGGAAAACAATTAACTAATTTTATAGTGTTTGCCAATTGATATTTGTGGTCATGATTGGGATATGTTATGTTAGACAATTCCATCTAATTTCTAATTTTAATAGTTGAATAGTGCAAACTCAATCTATGTTTATCTAAACTATTTATTAATTAGCATTCTTTTGTAATAAATATATATTATTTAACATATTGTTTTCTTAGAAAAACTAATTGTCCATTATGTTCTCTTTCAAGTAAAATGAGTTTTTAGGAATCCCCCAAGAGGATGAAGTATCATGTGTTTTAATATATGTTTTCTATTTCTCAGAATGCATTTATTTTTTTAACAATTCTTCGTAGAAATAGTTTTACTTTTTTAGGAAGCTATGACACTCAAATTTATATCAGTAATTTTTAATTGTTATGATTAAGAAAAATAATGAAAAAAAAGTTTAAAAAGTGTACCAAAATTTTTAGATGTTTTAGTTCAAACTATAACTTATGTTCACCCCCAACCATGGTTAAAAAACACTACTATTATGAAAACTATGACTTAAGATTTTTCAGTACATTTGACCCCAAAAATATTAGCTTTAATTTGTTCAATATAACACAAGCTTTTGTGAGCTTAATTAAAAGTCAATATTTTTTTGAGATCAAACAAATCTAGGAACTTCACAAATATTGGGTGCAAAATCCAAAACAAAAAGAAAAATATAATAAGAAAAAATTTCTATTAAATGTGCAACTTCCATAATTTTTTGATGAAGAAAGCTAGGCACAACAAGATTAGAATTATGATGTGACATGAGGAAATGAAATCTTAGATGCTTTAGACATAGTTGGGAGAGTTTTGAATTCTGAACAGTACTAAACTATATTTTGTTGTCAGGAGATTTTACAACAAAAGAATATCATGCAACACCCTTTAAACATCTGAAAATTAGTTAACATCCATTGGCGTCTTCATTCATAATGGTTGTATTTTATAGAAAATGTATTCTCATAGTTATTTGAAGGTAAAGGAAAAGTAATTTTGCAAGATGCTACCAAATAGCTTAAAAAATGCTGCAAAATGGCTTCTATAATGGCACAACAAATAGCTTTGAAATTTGTCAATAAGAAGGGTTGACTAGATTCCTTGGAAACTTATAAGAGAAGATCTACTCAGTTTGACAATTTATTATAATAACACATGAATTATGAATAGATGAATAACAAAGTATTCAAAATGGAGTGCTCTCAATCATTGTATACAAGGATAGGTTAACTAATATGGAAACAAGTATGCTGATAGTCTGATAAAATCATTTGAGATTTTTGTCATCTGATTTGAGACTTAAAACATCCCTTATTGCTTATTGAACTCTAATATGTCCAATCATTGATTAGATGATGAGAATTCTTGCATGATTATGTACTAAGGTGTTCGACAAGTGAAAACCATTTACTCCAAAAAGGTTGGTTGCAAAATGTGTTTCATCCTTTTAAAATGTTACACACAAATGTGATTTGAGCTAAATGGTGGCTAGTTACTACTAACGTGCTAAGGATTTCATCACCTTGGGAACTCTATCATATAGGTTTAACATCTATGGGTTCGACTCTACTCATTGTGCACTTGTTCAATTCCTATCTGGCCTAATCCTTCCCTAACCTTACCTAATCCTTCCCTAACCTTACCTAATCTAGGTTCACACCTACACCTTTAGCAAGATAAGGCATGGCCCTATAGGATTCCAAAGGTATCCAAACCCAATGCTACCAATGCACACTCGGGCTTGATTGATCTTAGTGCATTGTACTTTAGTTTGGCTTTGGGGTTAAGCTTATGACATATATAGAAATAAGTATATATTAATTATTGAAAGAAAATTATATTTGTTAAAGTTTATTTTTCTACCTTAGCCAAAATGAAATTTGGGAAAAATACATAAATGAGATTTAATAATGGTAACTATTAGGTGATTGAAAAATTTGATTCAAGATGTTTTCTAAATTAAGTAAAGTATTGAATGATTCAAATGCTTAAGATCTAAAATTGATGTGAGTCAAAGATGTTTCTTAAGTTTAAAAGTAAACAAGCTGACATTCTATTTCATAAAGAAAGAAAATATTTTGAAATTTAATGTGCATGTCTTAAATATTTGTAGCTTGCTTAACACACAAAGGTACTTTAAAAATGACTAATTCATCATATTTAAAAATGCATGGCTTGTTCCTCAATACTAAACTTAGCTTATACAAAAATAAGACAATTCGAAAAAAATGTAAAACATTTATGGCTTGGCTCAAGAAACACAAGTTTGATTTAACAATATCCACATTTTGGTAATTACAAGACATAAATTTTAAGAAAAAAATAAAATAATTAAAAGATTTTATTTAAGAAATATTATTATAATAAGAGGTATTCAAAATGAAGAATGTATGCATCCAATTACCTCATTGTCCCTTCAACATATGCTTGTCCTCAATTTGTGACTATTTTAAATTTTATCTAAACCATGAACATTGTCCTATTGCCACCATTAAAAACATGGTAAAATTAACAAAATTTACATTACACCAAGTTGTTGCATTTTAAAATTGAAATTTTGAAGGGGATATAATGAGCATGTTTCAATTTTTCTTGAAAGGAATGCATTCAAATTCTTCTAATTCTTTAGCTAGTTGATCTGTAATAAATGACGTTTTACATATATCTCCTTGGTCCTAAAATGATGAACTTGGTCCTTTCCTTAGAAAAAGGAACTAATATTATGAATCATAATGAAAATATGTGAGAAATCAAAACTATATCCTGAATGTTTTGTCTTAACCATAATGAATGAGCACCAAAAGCTTCTGAATACTACATGCTCGACCCATATGGTCAACAGGGATATGTAAATTGTTTCTTGCTTGACCACAAAATTAGACGATTTTGTAGGGATTAACATGCACTTTAGATGATTTTCTTGCCTACCATAGATCCTACAATGTCTCAATGTGTGTGACTTATAAGATCGCATGAAAAAGTATTTTTTAGGGAGTAATAGTCATATGTTCAATATATCATTTAAATATTTAAAGGTTGACTTAAATATCATTGGATGGTTTTCCTCAGTATTTGATTGGAGTTTATCTCATATGGAAAACCTAAATAAGATCATTATCAACTATAAAATAGGGTAGGGATCTAATAAGGACAATGTAAAGTTTTTAGTCAATGGGTTTCCTTATCTGATCCAAACAAAAATCAACTCATTAACTCATTGGAATCTTCCTATGTTTTCTTATTTCATAACAAAATTTGTTGCATAATTTGTTTAACTAGTTATTTTTTTAAATAAATATTCTATCTTTTAATTGTTTTATTTGAAATCCTATGAAGGAATTCGTCTCACCCATTGTACTCATCTAAAGCTCTATGGTCATAAAGTCGTAAAATTGTTTATTCATTATTATTTGCACTTCCAAAACTTATATCAACATAAACTTGTACAAGTAAAAAAGAAACCATGAAAAGATTTTAGGAATAGCGTCGCATTCACATTTTTTCTAAAATCACTATCAAGTAGATAATTACATATTCTATGATATGATAGAAGATAATCTTATTTATTGCCATAAAGTACCTTCTTAAGCTTATATGCATAATCAATGTACGCATGTGTCTCGAAACCTTGGGTTGTTCTATGTGCACATCCTCATTTTTTGCCATATTTAAAAAGGTACTTTTTCATCAATTTTAAAAAATTTAAAATGTTTATGACATGAATATGCTAAGAGAAGGTTGACGGACTTTGTTCATGCTTCCAACACAAACACCCCTTTAAATCGATACCTTAACCTTGGTTATAACTATTAGCAATAAGTATTGCTTCGGTTCTAATGATCGCTCCATTTTAACTTAAGTTATTTTTTAATACCCATTTGTTCGCAATCACTTTCTGGCCACTAAACATAAGAACTTTTTCACATACTTGGTTTCCCTCAAAATGATCTAACTCTTCATTGAAATCTTAAACTGATTAGTCATCCATAAGGGATTCTACTATAAATATTTTTGTGAAACATGTAAATGCATTCTGACCAATTTTTCTAATAGAGACTATTGTCTTATCATTTATTAACATCTCCTATAATTAATTCCTTCAATTAGGAAGCTTAATACTTTAATCTTTTTGTAATTGATGGTTAGTCTCGTCTTCCATTTTACTCTTTTTTTTACCATTTTCCTCATTCAAGTCAATGTTCTTCAAGGATTCTACCTTCCCACATAAATTGTTTGTATTTGCCCTTTAAACAAACTCATCAAACACTATATGCATTATTTACTCTACCATTTAATATCTATGTTGTAAAACCTATAATGCTTTCTAAAGCTAGAGCATCTTATGACAATTTCTATGCTTTCTTTTTCATCAAAATTATTCAAGTTAGACATTTCATTATTTAGAATGGTGAATTAAATAAATTATAAGGTGTTTTTTTAAGTTCTACTCTAAAATTAATTTTGTTTGTTTTATAATATGCTATGTTAATTATCTCAAACCAAAAGTACATTGGCAGGTTGTATTTAACAAACATAGATCTATGAATCTTCGCAAAGTGGTGTTCTTTCTTTGTAAAATCTTATGACCTTAAAGTTTATAAGAACATGTAAATAGAACATGTAAATTGATTCCTTACAAATTTTCCTTTGTAAATGTCATAAAACTCCTTATTCTTGAACTCAGTACTAGCATCTCTTTGAATACAATTTTTTTAGACTAGTTTACCTTTGCATCACTCCTATTGAATTAACAAAATTTTCAAATATCTAACTATAACTCCAAAGAAATACAAGTCAAGTAGACCTAAAAAAGTCTTCATCAATCTTAAATCCACATTTCTTTCCACCAACACTCAAGAGTTTTGTGGCTCCAAAAAGGCTTAAATAATTTATCTCTAATACATTACTAATGGTTAGGTCATTCTTATCTTTAATTGAAAATCTAACTTCCTTTGTTTTTTGGCATAATTCAAACATTTTCCAACAACTTTTATTTGACTTTGGAAGTCATCTAACAACATATAAGAAGTTTAAATTTTTAATGGAGGAATAACCCAAATGACCTAGTCTTTCATGCCATAGACTATTCTAACTTGAATGTACAAGTAAAAATTCTAGTCTTCTTGTTTCTAATTGATCGAGCTCAACAAGATCACCTTTTCTTTGCAAACTTATAATATTTGATCATCATTTAATATTTTACAATATTAAGTGTCTAAACAAGGAAAATATCTATTTTCACTTAAATGGTTGATACTAATAATATTAAAATGAAAAACATATACTAAAAATGCATTTGAAATTGTAAACTTGGGCATACTTATATATCTAACATTGATTATCTCGTTAAAGTTGTCTCCTAGTACTTTCGATCTATTTGGAGCACATCTTATTCATATAAATTTTTGTTATCACCTAATCATATGTCTTGAGCATCTACCATCCAACAACCGAGAGTTGGATGCTCATTTTCATTATATGTATGACTACATAATTGTAGACTTTCACTTAGTAATAAAATAGTGATTTTGATTTGTATGGCTTATAATCTAACTTCTACACATAATTTTTATTATATTACTTCTAACACATGAATAAACAAAATTCTCCATTCTCAAACCTTTGGAACCAATCAAGCTTAGGTAAACCACTATCATTCACTACAATAGTACTAAAATCTCTAATCTTAATCACTAATTTGAGACAAGGTTTTGAACCAAAATTGTTTTCTTAATTTGATAATCCTTGTAAGTATTGTATTTTGCATAACAAAAGAATGATTGAATATTTAAAAACTATAAATATACTAAAAAGAAGATATAAAATTATGCTTAGGAAAATAAAAATGTAAGACATGAAAAATTTTGACATGTTCAAGAGAATAAAATTTTGTTTAAAATAGGCGAGTTCTTTTTCCAAAGAGGAACTCTCAACAATCATGGAAGCATTTTTTACAAAAAATTTGAAATATTTATATTTTCATTTTCTCATTTTGTTTCATGAAAATTGTAGAACTTCAATTTTTTTCTATACCTTTTACAATGTTTTATGTGCTGACATTAAAAAATTAAAAGCACTAATAACTTCTAAGTACTTATTCTCAAGAATTGCATATGACCAACAATGTATTCCATTCTCTTCTTCTTTATTAGATGTACTTGATTCACCATCATATGCCATGAAGCATATCATTCCTTCCACCACATTATCTTGCACTCCAAGTCACTTCAAAAACTTTCAACATCTTTATTTTCTTCTATTTGTCTTCCTTCCATTTGGTATCATTTGTTGTCAGACATTTTGGTCTAACATGGCAAATCTTTCCACATTCATAACATCATGATGCCTCCTTATTCTTCCTTTTTCTCTTATGTTTCCAATAGCTATTTACAAAACATATTTCCAAATTTTTAGTGAAACTTTTAATGTGAAAATTTGCCCATTCTTCCATGTCCATGGAGGAGATGGATGAAATGTTTGAATTATATTTGCTTTCTCTAAATACCATTGATTCATATTTCTATTCTCCATGCCCTTTCTCACATGTTAAGTCCACCTCTTGAACTCTTCTACTCATCTCAATCTTGATCATTAATAATTCTCTAGGTAACTCACTTATGTTATTCTTTTTTATATATTTTGTTTACTCTGTTATCGCAGCAAGTGAATCATTAGTCCTTAGATAGAATCCTTATCACTTTTCTTTCAAGTTGTACATTAAAAAACACTACTCAAAGATTTTTAAATCTATTAGCAATATTTGTAAATCAGATAAATATGTTTGTTATAGTTTCTACCATATTCAATATAATGATCTCCTATTCATGAGAAAGAATATATATTTTTTTTTCTTTAACTTATGAATCATCCTAAGGCTTTTTCTAACATCCTCCAAACTTCATGTGTGATATGCAACTTCATAGGTAGTTTACATTCACCAAGATATTTTGTAAAATGAAGGTAGATGTGGACTCTAGCATGTAATTGTAACATTCTCCTTTGGTTAATACTAGGTTTGCAAACCAATTTCATAACATTAATCCATGAATTACTAAGTAAATCATAAGGATTAGTGATAACTTCCTATAGTTGTAAGTCAGCTAATTTGATAAAAATTCAAACTATTATTTTAGTATAGCAAACATTCTTTCTTAAATATGGCGTACAAAATATATAAAAAAGTTTAGTCTTTGTTTAAGTCATAGCTAAAACTTAATTGAACAAAAAATAAGCAAATACAAGTTTTTAGTAGGCATGTAGAAAGATAAGATAGGAATTATAGTTAATGTGCAACAAAAATAATGATTATGTAAACTTAACAAAAACAAATAAAACATACATGATAGATCACCCATGTTAATTGAACAAAAAATAAACAAATACAAGTTTTTAGTAGGCATGTAGAAAGATAAGATAGGAATTATAGATAATGTGCAACAAAAATATTGATTATGTAAACTTAACAAAAACAAATAAAACATACATGACAGATCACCCATGTAATTAAACTCACTATTTGTAGTGAACATTCATTAGACTAATTGAAGTAAAAAGAAATCTACAAACAACCCACTAGAGAGAAGTGAACCATGGGTTTTAAATATTTTTTTATAATTTGAGATTATATTAATTTTTAAAAAACTTCTTTATTCAAATAGTTTTATTTTCTAAAATATTTTAGCATTGAAATTTGTATATATAATTTTTAATTTTTTTGATAAAAAATAAAGATAATAATTAGAAAAGTGTTCAAAAAAATTTAGGTGCTTGATAAAAACTACAACTCATAAGCACCCCCAATTAAGGTCAAGAAAAATGACATAGTTACACAATTTACAACTTTAATTTTTTTTCTTATAATTCATCCCCTACCTACTAGCTGTTATGACTTATATTATTACCCAAGATTTTGTGAGAACAAGCATAACTTAGTTCTTTAACAAGATAAAACTAAACTCAAGCATTCAAAAATGTTTGGTCTCACAATAAAAAAAAGAAAATTATAGTAAGGAAAAAGACTTCAAACAAAAATATCTTACTTCTTATATGTTTAAGATTAGAATAAGGGAAAAAGACCACAAAAGTATTAAGAGATGTTAGCTACAACTATGTGTTAGACTTAGCTAAAAGGGTTTAGAATTTCATGTAGTATTAAGTTGTAGCAAATTGTTGGGAGATTTTATAGAAGTGGAATATTATGTAATGCTCCATTGAGATCTGAAACATTTGAACCTGATTATTAACCCATTCATTTATAATGGTTGGAGTTTTATAGAAAACCTTTGGTTGTAGTAGTTAGAAAGTCAAGAAAACTTTGTTTTATAAGCAACTAGAAATAACTTGCAAAATCCTTTTATGCAACTTTTGTAATGACACAACTAATTGCTGGTCAATTGACCATTAGATGGGATGACGTATAGTAGTTGGATCCAATTGGAGAAGATCTGGATGATAAGATCAACAAATGAACGTATGAAAGAATTATAGTTTGGTTGGATAAAAAAGGATTAGGTTTATGCCATCCACTAATGTTTGATTTAATCTAGATCATTTGATTTATCAATAGTAAAAGAGGGAATGATCTAAACCATAGAATTAAAATTAAAGAGCTATGAGCTACAAAATCCATGGAAAAGTTAATTGATAAGGAAAAAAGAATGCTAGTTGTTGATGAAACTGGATGAAGTTTTCGTGGTCTGATTAGAGACTTGAATCAATGCTCACAAGCATGTGAGCTCCTAGTCATCCCAGCAATGATTCGATTATAGGAATTCATGCATGTAGAAATTTAGTTGTTTGACTTTGGAAAACATTTTATTTCAACACAACAACATGTTAGAAATACTTCTACATCTTGTGCACATCAACATTGAGTTGAAAAATGAAATTTGCTGCCTCATTATGGGCTTGGGATTTCATCTCCTATGCCATTTATTTCCTATACATTTAAATGTGTGACCAATTCAGCATGTTGCACTTTTTTCAAGTTTTTTCTAGCTTGATCCTTCCTTTACCTAATCCCATGTGGTTTCATGTCTACACCCTCACTATGAAAACAAATGATCATACTTGTTCCAATCGCCTCCTAAATCGATGCTTCCCATGCCCATTAGAACTTGATCATCATTAGTTCTTTGCTCTTGGATCGTGCTTTGAACTTAGGCTTAGATATATATATATATATATATATATATGTTATAGTTGTGAAAAAATTATTTATGTTCAATTTTACCATTCAAATTAAGAAAAAAAATGAAATAAAAAAAGATGCATAAGCGACATTTAACAAAGGAAATGCGTAAGTGGATCATTCAAAACTTAGAAATACATCATGACATCATCGACTCGAAACCATGAGTCCTTTTCTATGCAATGTATCTTGCTTATTCAAAGCATTATTTTGTTTTACTTGTATAAATACATAACCCTAAATCTCCTCTCATGTCATGTTCACATCACTTTTTTAATTTTAAATTCTACTGAAGTTTTTAATATATATATATTTCTTGATAATAAAATAATAATTTAATATTATTAGTGCTTACTTAAATTTTAATTTTTTGTTGTCATAAATTATGTCTAATAGAGGCAATAAAATAGTTGCTTGAATCCTCTTAATGATCTATATTCATTTAAATATTTGCTTTTAATTTTTTTTTAAATATTTGATTTTATAGGGTTTTGACATGCTTTATAAGATATTTTGATGC
Organism: Vanilla planifolia; assembly: GCA_023846275.1. NCBI lineage: Eukaryota > Viridiplantae > Streptophyta > Magnoliopsida > Asparagales > Orchidaceae > Vanilla > Vanilla planifolia. The sequence continues at coordinate 870,927 of JAIUJO010000056.1, read as the reverse complement.
ATTAATGAATTGATTAAAGAAGACCTTGCATTTATTCTCCTTAATATCTTTAAATTTAAAGTTACCATATAATTTATCTGTTTTTTAAAATGTTTCACTTTGATATACGTATATTGCTTTACAACATCCCTCTCAAGTTATATTTACATCTCCTTGGTTTCATGGTATTATAATCCTTGAAGTTACCTCATTTTAACCTTAGGAAACATTCAATTAATATTAAAATAAAGTTTTTTTATTATTTATTGTTTTTCCAAGATATTTGGTCATAATTCGTAATGGCAATTGATATGTGAAAACAAATATCACATATTAATTTGAATGGGTCCTATCCAATTAAGGATTCTTTTTTATTAGTTTTAAATATTTCGTCTTCTATGATTTTGGTATTCTTAATGAATGATATTAACTTCCACCTGATTTGTTGATCAAGGGAGTTGTAGTTGATAACCGTTGTATCTTATAATGTAGGTTGACCATACAAATTATCTCATTTCCTCAAATAGTTTGCTTAGATTTTGTTATACTACACTGGAATTCTAATTCTCTTCCTATATGACCTTTACATTGCTTTTATTTGGCTATATTTCATTGCTTTAATTCATCTCATTCTACCTTTGATATATTTTGAAGTTATATTAAAAAGTTTTTTTAATCACTTATTCCAATTTACTTTGGCAAATAGTGCTAATTATAAATGTGGTTTGATATAAGAAAAAATATCGTTTGATTTGTCAGATCAAGCTCTATCAAAAAAATATTACTTTATGGTTTAAAATCTTTTTTTTGGCATTCTTTAAAAGTCATTTTGATTCATATTTGATTTGAAGATCAGAATGTTATACTTGATTTTTTAAGAATTTTGGAATACAATTTTCCTATACAAATTATCGGGCCTCTTTAATACTTCATTTTGATTTGGTCATATAACTATAACAATAACCCTCTTTAATATTATGTTTGCATTGCTTTGTTATGGAACTCAAAACTTTTATCACGTGAACTTTTTATTTCTCAAATTTGGTTATATTGTATTATTTAAATTTATGAATCTTTGACTTTTACATATATTTTGTTAACATAAAAATATTAATTAGTTGTTCTTTATGCTTATTTTCTTTGGTAATTTATCCAAATTCTAAACAAGATCTAATTAAGAATAAAATAAACATCATTCAACTCATCTCAATGAAGTTTTCCCAAGTAAAGTTTTTTTTTCTATTTTTAAATGTTTTATCTATTTTTTAGGCAACTTTTGCTAGATTGTTTATTCATACCTGCTTTGATGATTGCAGATGTTTCGCTTGATCTATTTAGTGTGTTAGAATGTAACTTTTCAATGATAGTTTCTCTCATTTCTTTAAATTTTTATATTGATTTAGTTATTTTACTATGTGGCTCTATATCTCTAATCATCTGACAATTACATTTTATTGATTTGGTTATGTATATATCTTTAATTTGTATCTTTTCAGCTCTTGATATTAAAATGATAGTTTATTATATTTTACATATATTTAATTTGGTAGTTCACCATAATTTAATGTGAGAACTGATCGAGATGAAACAAAAATCACTAAACTCATCTTGATGAGCTTAATCAAATTAAATATTCATTTTTTTATAAATCTTAAATTGTTTTTCTTGGCTTTTAGCATTCTTTAAAGGATATTTTGATTTTTATGTGATTTGATGGGTGATAAAGTTGTAATTTATCCCCATATTATCTTGGAATAAGATTCTTATTTAATTTATTTCATTTCTTCAAAAACTTACTTCGAAATTGGTTATATCACATTGAAACTCTAATTCTTTGACTTTGGTATATTATGATGAAACCTTAATTTGGGTTTGTTAAATATTTTAAAGTTATCTCTTTTTTTGGTTTTCTTATTTTTTTTGATAATATTAAATAAATAATTTATTAGTTTTAATGGCTATTTAAACTCTTTGTTCATAGTAATTCTAAATAAGATCCATTTAAGATGTAAAAAAAATCATTAGATTTGTGTAGATGAGCACCATCTAATAAGACATTCATTTATGTGACACTTAAATTTCTTTAATTTTGTTGCATTCCATTACATCAATTTATGCCACTTCACCTTCAACATATATTTACTTAATAATAGAATAAAAATCGCTTTTATTATTTAATTATTTTGTAATTTGTAATAACTCTTAATACGATTTGATGGAGATGATTAAAATGTCCTTGGACAAATCTTAATGAGCTCAATCCTATTAGTTGTACTTTTTTATTTTAAAATGTTTCAACATTTAAATTCTTAACACACTCTACGAAACAACTTAATTCATTATCGATTTAATGATAAAAGATGTTGCACTCAATCTTGTTAGCATATTAGAATAAACTTTTCTCAAATAATTTGTGTTATTCTTTCAAATATTTCACTTTGATTCAATTATATTATTTTTTAACTTCAAATCTTCATGCATGTCAATTTTTTTTCAATTTTTTGTTTATATTTATTACTTCAATCTATCACATTTCAACTTTAACATATATTTATTTAATATTTAAATAAAAATTTTTATTATTTATTCTTATTTATTTTGGTACTTTTTTGTAATTCTGAATGAGGTTAGGTGGAAGGGGAAATAAGCTTCATTGGACACATCATAATGAGCTTTATCCTTTTAAATATTTTTTTTTATATTTGTTTTCATGGGGAGTTCATAGTATTTGTTAAACCTTTCTAATATTTACTTTATTTGACTATTAAAGATATTATACTTGATCTATTTTGAATCTTAAAATAAAACTTTCATGTACAATTTACATTATTTTTTAAAAGTTTTTGCTATCATTCTGTTATATTTGCCATTAACACTAGATCTCCTCTAATGTGGCCTTCACAATACTTTTATTTTTTTATATTATAATGCTTCAATTTTTCTCATTTCATTTTTAAGTTATATAATCTTTTAATTAAAATATTATTTATTTTAATTTAAAATTGTAATTTGTAAATATTAAAGTCAAAGTCTTAAAGACATGACACGAACAATGTTGGACTTTTGTCAACATGCTCAATATAATTACGTATTTATCTAAATATTTTTTTAATTTTTTTCTGGAGTTTTAAGATTTTTATAAGAAGTTTGTATTAGCAACTTATTTGATAATCGAGGATTTTGTACTAGGACACCTTAGCATGGTTAAGTAGAACATTCTTATGGAATTTATGACATTTCTTAAATTGTTCTACTTTGATTTACTTAGTATATATTTACTGTAAATAAAAATAATAACTTATTATTACTTATAGTTATTTACTTTCTCAATAATTTTTAATTCTAAGTGTGATATTATGTACAAGAAATAAAACTCTCAATTTTTATCTTTGTGGACACGATCAAATTGAATATTCTTTTTTATATTTATAATTATTTTAGTTTTATGATTTTAGAAAATTTAAAGAGATAAGTTGATTCCTACCTGATTTAATGATCAAAGTTTTTATACTCGATCCCCTTAGCATGATGGAAAGAACCTCTAATTTGAATTTATCAAATCTCACAAATTTTTTTTTTAAATTTTTTACTACATAATTATAGATCCCCTTTGTGTGACCATTTTATCTCTTTCATTTGGTTATATTATATTACTTGAATATTTCTTATTTCAACTTCAACATATCTTTTCTTAATTTATTAAAATTCTTTCCCTTTATTTATGCTTCTTTGCTTTGGTAATTTCTTGCAATTGCAAATTAGTTTCCATGGAGAAGAAATAGATGTTGTTAGAGCAATCTTAAAAATCTATATTAAATAATTTATTTTGTTTATACATTTATTTTACTCTAAATCTACTCCTATGTGATCATTATATCACAAAAATTTTGGTATATTACTTTGCTTAAATTTATCTCATTTTAACCTTTAAATGTACTTGCATGATAAAGAAAGTAATTAGTTATTATTACTTATGATAATTCATTTTAGTAATTACACATAATTCCATGCAAGATCTAATGAAAATAAAACAAACTTTTTGGACACACCTCGATGTGCACTACCAAATTATGTATTAATTTTTTAAACTTTAAAAAGTAATGAATTCTTGTGGTATCAAACACATTATGAGAAATTTTAATTTGTAATTTAAATGGGAATTGTAGATGTTGCACTCAATTTGCTTAAAATTTTGAAAGACAACTTTTCCATATAATTTATCATATTTGTTGAAATATATCACCTTCATTTAGTTATATTACTATCCACCACTAATTCTCATCTTGTGTGATCTTTATATCTTTTATATTTGAGTACCTAAAATTACTTTAGTTTATCTCATTTTTGTCATATTATAGTTTTACTAAATATTAAAGTAATAAATTATTTTTCTTGATGAGTATTTACTTTGTTAATTCAAAGTATTTCCAAATAAGTTAAGATCAAGAAATAAGAAATGTCATTGCGTTCATGTAGATGAGCTCCAACCAATTAAACAAAAAAATTATATTTTTAAAAATTTTATTTTCTAGGATTTTTGCACGCTTTATAAGACATTTTAATTCATAATTTCATAAGAAGGGATGTGTTGCTTGATGTCCGTAATATTAAAAGAAATATTACAGACATTTTACGTAATCTTAAAATAAATAATTTTTATTATTTATGTTTGTTTATTACTACAATTCCAAAAAATTTCAAACATGGTTTGAAGGGCACCATACAATTAAATAGTCTTTTAATTTTCTTAATTGTTTTATTTTCTTTAGTTTTGTCATATTTAATTGGAAATTTGACAATTGATAATGTTACAGTTGATCTTCTTAGTATGTTGAAAAATAACATCCCATACAATTTGTCATTCCTACAATTTTTTGTTTGCTAATCTTACTATGTAACTTCAAATCTCCTATCGTATAACCATCTAATTGCATTGATTTCCCCATAATTTATTTCTTCAATGAATCACATTTTCATTTTAATATGTATATTAAAAGAATAAATTAATAATATTTTTGTTATTAGTGGTTCTTTCTTTGTAAATACAAAGCAATGCAAAAGGTTATCAGATTTTTTTGAATGAAACATCAATAGAATCATCTTGAAGTGCTTTATTTGGTAAATATTGTTTTTACAGTTTTATATTTTTTTTATTTTTAATCGTCCTGAGACATCCTCATTCATACATAACTTGGCTATTGAGGATGTTACACTCGATCTCCTAAGTATTTTGGAATAAGCTATTTTTGTATAATATACATTATTTTATCAAATCTAATAATGTAATAGTATTTCTCCTCTATTTATTTACATGACATTGATTTGATTTATATTATTTTACCTTTAATATATATAAAAAATAATTTTGAAATGATAGTTTATTATTTTTTATGTATTCTCAATGAGCTCTATCTAATTAAATACTTAGTTTTAATCTTCAAATATTTTATTTTCTATGATTGTTTCGTATTTTATAATACATTTCAACTTCTACAAGATTGATGATTGAGAAGTTTATACTTGATCACATTAGTATCACAGAATACAACTTTTTTTTGTACAATTTATCATATTTTTTCAAATTGATTACTTTGATAGGGTTATATTACTAAGTAAATGAAAACCTCCTCTCATGTGACCTTTATATTATAATAAATTTGTTATATTACATTACTTTTATTCAAACTTTAATATATATTTACTTAATATTAAAATAATAATTAGTTATTATTTATGCTTACTTCATTTTGTAATTTTAGAAATTCTAATTGAGATCCAATAAAGCTATAACAAATGCCATTAGATGAACCATGATGAGATTTTTCCAACTAAAAATTAATTTTTTATATCTTAAAATATTTTATCTCTAGGTTCTTTTCTACAAATTATGAGGAATTTCATTTTGCACATTGGTTCATTATCGGGAATGATATACTCAATTTCTTGGTATCTTAGAATGAGATGTTACTATACAAGTTATTTTATTTCATTGAAGTATTTGCTTTATTTCGTTAACACACTATGTGATTATAAATCTCCTATTGTGTGACCTTTACATCAGTTTGTTTTAGTTAATTTATAGTGCTTCAATTTATTTTATCTCAACTTTATCATATATTTTCTTCATATATCTAAAAGATATTTTGTATTTTTATGTTAATTTTATTTTATAATTCATAGTATTTCCAAATGTGGTCCTATCGAGGGAAAATAAGTGGCATTGAGCTGCCCTTAACAAGGTTTATCTATTTAAATCTTATATCCTTTAATATTTTAAACTTTGTTGTGATATTTTTGACATATTTTATGAGACATTTCTATTTGTATGTAATTTGATGGTTATTGTTGTTGTGCTTCATATCTTTAGCATCTTACACTGCTTTATTTTTGTATAATAATCTAATTTATTTAAATGTTTCACATCAATTTGGTTATTTTGATATGTAAATCTAAAGCTCTTTTTATATGAAAATTATAACGCTTTTATTTGTTAAGATTTCATTTTCTTAAATTATCTAATTTTAGTTTTAAAATATATTTACTTAATATTAAAATATTAATTTTTAATGCTTAGGTTTTTAAAATTGGTAAAAACTCTTAGCAAGATTACATAAAAAAAACATCATTAGGTTATGCCAAAAGGCTATACCCCATTGAATATTTATTTTTATAGCTTAAATTTATTTCTAGAACTTTAGAATGCTTTATTGGCTAACAACATTACTCTTAATCTCCTTAGGATTCTTGAATATATTTTTTCCTTATGATTTATCTAATTTGTTTAAATTTTGTAATTAATTCATTATGTCACCATTTAACTATAAATTTCTTTTCAAGTGGCCAAAAAATCACATTTATTAAGATAGATTTTAGTGCAATAGTTCTTTTATTTCATTGTTAATGAAAAAACAATAATTTATTATTATTTATGCTTGTTTAATTTACTAGTTTGTAGTGTTTGCAAATGATGTTTGATTTGACATAATAAACATTAATAGACTCACTTAACTGGGCATTATGAAATTAAAAATTTATTTTTATACTTTTGCAATATTTACTTTTTACAAATTTTTGACAATAATTAGGATTTTTTTTAATTTGTATTTAACTTAATGAGTAAGGATATTATTGTCAATCAACTTAGAATCTTTCAATACAACTTTTCTAGATAACTTGTCTAATTTATTTAAGCAGTCATATATATAACATTACATTTCACTTTTGACCTTTCTACTACTTTTATGTTTTTGTATTACATTACTTCAATTTTCTTATTTCGAATTGATTATATATTTACTTAATATTTAAATAATAATTTACTATTAACCTCATTTATGTAATTTTTCAATAATTCTAAATATGTTATGATTGAGATGAAACAAAAGTTATTGACTTGTCCAGATGAGCTGTTTCTTATTAATTATTTTTTTTATTTATAAAAACTTTTTTTCTAAATTTTATCATATTTTATGAGCCCTTTCAATTTGCACGTAATTTTATAATCAAAATGTTGCACACAATACCCTTAGTATGTTTGAATGAGGCTTTCCAAAAAATTTCATTACATTTTGTTAAATTTAAATTTTTGATATAGCTAAGTTATAATTTAACTCCAAATGAACTCTCATGTCACTATGATAAGGCTTTTATTTGGTAACATTAAATTTCTTAAAATTATCTATTTTTAACTTTAATATATATTTAAGTAATACTTATATATTAATCTATTTCAATTTATGATTATTTAATTTGATAACTCTCAATAATTCAAAACTTGTTATGATTAAGATGCAAAAGACAATGTATTCGTTTTTAAATTCTTAATCATTTCATTTTTTGTTTATGTTCTTCTATATTTGATAAAAAAAAATTTTTGTACATGATTTTAAGGTTTAGTTATTTACATTTGATTTCTTTATCATCTTGGAATGATCCATTTTTGCACAATCTAAATCAATCATTTAAATATTTTTTGACAGATTTTGATTTATAAATTTGAAACTCTATCTCTATTTTAGTGTGGTCTTCAAAACACTTTAATTTGTTTGTACTACATTATTTCAATTTGCCTCACTTTAATGAGCTTCATGTAGTTAAATATACATTTTTTTCATTTTCAATTTTTTTCTTCTAAGATTTTAAATGCCTTATGAGACACTTAATTTGAAAATATTTTTATAATAAAGGATTTTACACTCAATCTACTTAGTATAAGACAATGTAACCTTGTATAATTTATCTTATTTCTAAAAGACAATTTATCAGCAATTTTACCTTGGAAAACAAAATCTCTCTTAATATGAGCTTTATATTACTTTGATTTTTTTATTAGAACTCTTTAATTAATCTAATTTCAAGTTCAAAACATATTTAAATATTTTATAAATAATACTATAATATTTTTTATGCTAATTTAAATCTATAGTTCACAATAATTTCAAAGGAGGTGTGTTGATGATGAAACAAACATTGTTGGACTAGTCTCAATTTGTTATATCCAATTAATTAATCATTTTTGTATTATTAATTTCATTATGATTTTTCCAAGCTTTATATAACATTTTTATTTTTAAGTGATTGACAATTGAGGATGTTACACTTTATCTACTTCTTAACATTAAATATAACTTCCCCACATAATTTATCTCATTTCTTCAAATTATTTTCTTTGATCAACTCTTGTGTGATGTTTAAAAGTTTTTTTGTTTGATTTTATTATATTACATCAAATAACCTCATTCAAATTTTCATATATATATATATATATACATATATATAATAATAAGTTATTATATTTTAGGCTTATTAATTTTATAATTTGTATTAATTCCTATTAATTTGTGGCCATTACATCAGCTTTTTGATTTCAATAGATTACATTTATATAATTAATCTCATTCAAACTTAAATAAACATTTCCTAGATATTAAAATAGAGCTTTATTATTACTTGCACTTAGTTACTCTTATAGTTTGTAGAAATTTTAAACAAAGGTCCATGAGTAAGTTATATAAAGTTTAATGACCATGTATTTTTATTGTTGATCTCCTTAATATTTTTTAAAGCATGTCTGTTTAGAATTTATCCCATTTCTTCATATGTTTTGCTTCAATTAGGTTATGTTATTATGTAACTCAAAATCTCTTATTATGTGATATTTATATCACTATGAATTAAATATATTTATTTCTTGAATTTATTTATTTTTACTTCAATATCTATTTACTTAATAATAAAATATTTTGTTATTTCTAGTTATGCTTATCTACATTTGTAATTCTTTAAAATTTCAAATATGATACATCAGAGATGAAACATATTTAATTTTCACTCATCTAACGAGTTACATTCATTTAAATATTTACTTTTATATTTTAAATATTTTATTTACTACTATATATGTAGGCTTTACAAAAAGATCTTTCATCCATACTAGATTATATGATTAAGCATGTCACACTCAATTTTTATAATATCTTAGAATGCAACTTTCCCATCTAATTTATGTCCTTTCTTTAAATTTTTTTTTCATTGTGTCATATTAGTAGGTAACTTGAGATATGTCCTCGACATTATGTGGATCTTGTTAGATTAAATTACGTTAATTTGACATGTTCTAAATTTGAAATATATTGATTAAGTAATAATAATTATCTTTATTTATGGTTATTTAATTTGGTACTTCCTAGTAATTATAAGCAATGTTAGATTGAGCCAAAATAAATGTTGTTTGACTTAATTATTTATTTTCTTATTTTTGAATATTTAATTTTCTATTATGTTTTCCATTTTATGAAAGATTCTTTATTCATAATTGAATTGAAGATGTGACACTTAAATTGACTAGTATTTAGGAACATAAATCTTTTGTTTATATTTTCTCATTCCTATAATGTTTTCAATTTGATTTTTTAATCGTATGTAAACCCATACATCTTATAATGTATGGCCTTTGCATCATATTTATTTGATTATATTTTATTTTATCAATTTTCAACATTTCAACTTTAATAGATATTTTTATCATTAAAATAATAATATTATAATTTTGAGACTATTAAATATGATATTTCATAACAATTCCAAATGGCATTGGATATATACGAAACAAATATCACAGACACATCTCAAAAAACCGTATCTATTAAATATGTAGTTGTTTAATTATCAAAATTTTATTTTTTAAGGTATTAACATGGTCAATGAGACATTTTTAATTGTATCTAATTTGTAAAACAATGATGTTGCACTCGATCTTCATAGCATATTAGAATACTACTTTGTTGCAAAAATTATCTCATTTCCTCAAATATTTTATTATGATTTTGTTACATTTCTTTGTAATGCTGAATCCCTACTTACGTGACATTTGTGTCACTTTTATTTAGTCAAATTATGTTACCACAAAATAACTCCATTTAACTTTAATATAATATTTTATTAATAAAAAATAAATAATTTATAATTAACTATACTTATCTATATCATTAATTCTTAGTATTTCAAAATAAGGATCGAGACAAAATCACCATCATTATAATTATAATAAAGAGCTCTATCTAATTAAATATTGTTTTTTTAGTTTTTTTAAAGAATTCTTTTTCATGGGTTTGGACATTTGTTATGAGGCACTTATATCCTTACTTGATTTGTTGATCATGGATTTTACACTAAATGTTCTTAAAATCTTGAAATTCAACATTCGCCTATATAATTCATATAATTTCTTCAAGCATTTTCTTTGATTTGGATATATTTCTTTGATCTTCAAATCTTTACTTCTCCTTTTAGCTTAAATATATATTTTTTTAGTACAAAAATAATTATTTACTTTTATTTATGCTTATATATTTTGATCATTCATATAATTTTATTTATGCTTATAATTATTTACCGTTACAAAAATAAGGTCTAACGTAAACAAAATGAACGTCACTTGACCTGTCACGAAGAGTACAATCTAGTTAAGAGTTCGTGTCTATTTTTTAATAATATTTTATTTTCTATTCATTTGGTTTGCTTTATGAGAACTTTTTATTCATATTTTATTTCATGGTCAAATATGTTAAGCTCGATCTTGTGAGAGTCTAAGATTGCAACATTCTCACACAATTTATTTTATTTCTTGAAATAATTTAATTTGAATCGATTATTTTACTATGTAACTCTACATCTCTAAACATGGTTTAATCGAGATTAAATGATGGTCATTGTACTCATCTCAATGAGCTTCATTTAATTAAATATTAATTTTAATATTTTTAGACTATTTGGGTACATTATGTAAGGCATTTCATTTGCAATTGAATTGATGATATAGACATGAATTCTCTAATGTCTTTAATTTCAAGTTTCTTGTACTACTTTTCTTATTTTTAAAAATTTCTTTGTTTGATTTGGTTAAATAACTATGTAATGCTAAATTTCATCTTATGTGACAATTATATTTTCTTGAATATGTTATATTATATTCATTTAATGCAAATAATTTTAGATTTAATAAAAATTTTATTCACATTATATAATTACATTATAATTATTATTCTTTAGTTAATTTTTGATCAGTAGTAATTTGAAATGTGTGCTACTCAAAATGAAATAAACATCGATAGACTCGACTCAATGAACTCAATAAAACTAAATGTTACTTTTTATATATTTAAATATTTTATTCTCTTCTATATTGGCATGATCTTTGAGATTTCCTTTTTTATTCTAAATTTTATGACTAAGGATGTTATACATTATCTCCTTAGTAGATTTGGAATATTGATCCAAGAATAATTTATCTTTCTTTTAGTTTTGTTATTTTACTATGTAAAAATAATGCCTGTGTTTTGTGACCTTTAACATCACCTTGTTTTTTTCTAACTAGATTGTGATAAATTATATAATTTATTCTTTAGAATTTAATTACATAATATTAAAATAATGATTTTATATTACTTATCCTTATTTACATTGGAAATATGCAGTTACTCCAAAGGAGGACAGACCGGGAAGAAGGAGATGTCGTTCGACTCATCTGATCAAGTTTTATGCAACTAAATATTTATCTTTAGAATTTTAAATTTTTTATTTTCTATGGTTTTTGAATTCTTGAGTCAATTTTATTCCTAACATATTGACTATCATACATATTACACTAGATCATCTTAATATCTGTAACTTAACATGTAGTTTATCTCTTATCTTTTTTGATTATCAGGTCATGTGCAAACCAAATTATCTCACAAAACATTCCATAATATTAGAATTTAAAATATTCAAAAATATAAAATGGAAAATTTAATTAAATAAATCTGCTTAACCCAAACCAAAGTCAACATGATATGATTATATTTTTATATAAAATAAAATAATCTAAGCAAAAGCTTTAAAAAATGCTATTCAATACATAAAGAAAGTAACTTTCAAAAATACTAAAGAGATTCAGTGTCCCATCCATCACCATTAAATCATATAAAAAAAGAAATAATTTTTAAAATTTGCCAAAATAATAGATCATAAAATATTTAGAAATCTCAAATTTAATATTTAATTGGGTGGATGTCATCGAGTCCAATATAACAACACTTGTTTCATTTAGATTGAACATCGTTACGTGTTAGTATGAATTATGAATTTAAATAAATATAAATAAAACGAAATTTTTATTTTAATTTCAATTAAATAATTATTAAAGTAGAAATAAGGAAAATTGAAGTAATGTAATATAACAAAAAGTAAAGCCACATAAAGGTCATATAAGAGAAGATTTAGAATTGCATAGTAATATAACAAAATCAAAAGAAAAAAATAGAAGAAATGATAAAAATTGTGCAAAAAAAGTTTTCCCCAAGATATTAAGGAGAACAAGAATAACACCCTCGATCATTATATTTGGTTGAAAAAACATCCTTATAAAGAATTGCAAAACATAAAAAAGGAACATATAAAATACAAAAAACAAAATTTTTGGTATATGTAGCTTATTAAGATAGGTGCAACAACATTTTTTTTCATCCACATCAAGAATTTTTTTGAAAGTTTTACTAAATATCAAGTTAATTAAACAGAAAGAATAACAATTTATCATTTTAATATTACCTGAATTTATATTAAAGTTGATATCAAAAAAGTTGAACCAATGTAAGACAACTAATCAAACTCATGTAAATGTGAGATTTGAAGTGAATTAGAATTTCATAGTAATATATCCAAATTGAAGTAAAATATTTGAGAAAATTAGACAAGGTAAGAAGGAATGTTTCATTCTATGACACTTACCTGATGAAGTGTCACACTCTCAATCATCAAATAGGGTATAATAAAAAAATCTCATAAAGAGACTGAAAACACTAGAAAAAAATATTAAAAAAAGATACAAAATTGAAATATATTTTATTTGATAACATTCATTATGGTGTATCCAATAATGTGTACTCCTTGTTAAATAGACCATCTTGGAATGTTAATGACACACAAAAGAAAATTAGAACAAAAAAATAAAAAACATTAATATTTAAATGTTACAGAAATACATTTTTAAAGGTCACATGAGAGGAGATTCAGAGTTACATAGAAATTTAACCAAATCAAAGAAAGAAATTTCAATTAATGAGATAAATGTTATGTAAAAGTTTTATTAAGTGTTATAATTGAGATCCTGTATAGCGCTCCCTATCATCAAAATTGTTATGAATCATATTGTTTCATAAAATATACCAAAATTATTGAAAATAAAATATTTAAAATTATGATAATTAATTTTTAAAGTGATTGAACTCCATGAGATGGGTCCCATGTTATTCATTTCATCACCATATGACATCAATTAGAATTACTCTAACTATAAAATTTAATAAGTATTTATAATAACTAATTATTATTTAATATTTAGTGAATATTTAAAATAAAAGATAAAAAGAGATAAATTAAAAAATGTAATATAACAAAATGAAGGATAGGTAAAGATCATGTGGGACATATGTTGGTGTTATATTGAAGCATAGCAATAAATGAAAAAATTTTAAGACATGAGTAAAATTTTAATCAAATTTTGCATTCCCAGTTACCAACAAGATCAAGGATAACATCATCAACTAGTGAATAAAGAGTGTCTTGAAATGTCATGTAATGCATTGCTAAGCATTAGAAAATAATATTTTTAAAAAATATAAAAAATGAATACTTAATTAAATATTACTCGATGGGATGACTCCATCTATGTTTTCTTCATCAATGTCAAATCTCATTTGGAATTATTAAAAATTATAAAAATAATTAAATATAAAAAATAATAAATTATTTTTTCTGTAATATGTGATGAATTAATAGTGCTAAGAAATGATAAGTTGAGGAAGTGTAATATTGCCAAATGAAATTGATTTAAGTTTAACAAACATGGAGAATTAGAGTTTCGTAGTAATATATTAAATTCATGTAAAACAATTAAAGAAATAAAAAATTCTACAAGAATGTTACATTCCAAGAAACTAGCATAATCACGTGTAACATCTTGCCTATTAATATCAAAAAGATAAAGCTAAAATGTTAATTAATGAGTTAAATAATTCAAGAAACACATTATAGATATTTAGTGTGGCGTTCTCCATCATCAAATTTGGTACTATTTAAATCTATCTCAAAGCAACAAAAAATTCTATGTGATAAAATAATAAAAAGATATAAAAATGAATATGTTATTAAATAAAACTTTTCAAGTAAAGTTAAACATTATTTGTGTCATTTCCAATCATCGTTGTTTGGAATTACTACAATTACAAAATTAAATTAAAATAAATAATAATAAATTATTTATTTAATATTAAGTAAATATATATTACCTAAAAATGAGATAAATTGAAGTATTATAATATAACAAAGTCAAAATAGTGTAAATGTCAGAAAAGAGGGGACTTAATATTACATAGTAATATAATAACGTTATGGAGAAAAATTTGAAGAAATGAGAGAACATGTTTTAGAAACTTGCATTCAAAATATGATTCAAAATTACTGAAAACACATGAAAAAATTATAAAAAATAAAATAGTTAAACATATAAAAAAATGTTTAATGAGATAGAGCTCATTAAGACTATTCCAACGATGCTTTTTTCATCTCCTTTATATGACATTTGGGATTATTACAAATTACTAAGGAAAGTAAACATAAATAACAGGAAATTATTTTTTTAAATATTAAGTATTTGTATACTAAAGATTATATGGGATAAATTAATAAAATATATTTAAATAAATAAAAAGATTTAAGGTTCACATTATAGGAGATTTAAAATTGCATAGTCATATAAGTAAATATAGGCAAAAAAGTTTGAAAGAACGAAACACAATATTAGAAAATGGTTTTTTGAGATACTTATGAGAACAATTGTAATAACCCTGTTCGTAAGCTTAGATGCAAATTAAAATGACTCATAAATATAACAAAGAAAAAAATAAATATTTAAAAATATAGAAATAAAAATTTAATTGGATACAACTCAATGAGACAAGTGCAAAGGCATTTAGATCACATTTTTAGTTACTATGATTTTCATAATAAATAAGCGTAAATAAAAAAAGTATTATTTAAATTTTATGTAAATGCATTTTGATGTTGAAATGAGTGGCATTTAAACAATATAATGCAATATAATCAGAGACATTTAAAGGTCTCATGTGATAAGAATGAGAGTTATGAAGAAATATAACCAAAACAATATAAAAAAAATTTGAAAAATAAAATAAATTGTGTGGGTACAATGTTATTCGTGATTCCAAGGAGAAAGAGCGTAGCAGCATCAATCATTGAAAGTAGATACAAATGAATCATCTCTTAAGGAATGTGTTAATTTTAAAAATAAAAGATCTTAAAAAATGATTATTTAATTGCATAGAGATCATCGAGATGTGTGCAATGTTATTTGTTTTTTTCTCAATTGAACATCATTTAGAATTACTGAGAATTAGAAAATTTAAAAAGCATAAATAATAATAAATTATAATATTTATATTCACTAAATATATTGTAAAGCTTAAATGAGATAAATTGAAGCATGCAATATAACCTAATGTAAGCGATAACAACGTCATAATATAGGAGAATACTAGATTCAAAGTAGAATGATCAAATAATAATTTAAAATATGAAACAATTAATTATATGCTATTAGAAGATAATATTTCATGTTACACCCTCAATCATCAAATCATATACGAGTTAAAATATTTATTTTAAACTGTGATACAACATTAAAAATTAAGATATTTAAAAGAATATAAAAAATGAATATAGAATTGGAAAGACCAATTTAGGATTTCATGGATGATTTTTGTTTGCCATAAATGGGTCCTTGTTTGAAATTACTAAAAGTTTAAAAATAAAATAAAATAAATAATAAAAAATGTTATATTAATATTAAGAAAATATATATTAAAGCTCAGATTAGATAAATATAACAAATGCATTATAAAGGTCATGTTGTAAGAGATTTAGAGTTACATTTTAATTAAACCAAATGAAACAACAATATTTGAAGATATAAGATAAATTTTTTAAAAAAGTTATTTTAAAAATTATTTAGAAGGAAGAGTGTGAGAACCTCCATCATGAAATGGGCTATAAATTAAAATATCTCATGAAATATGCAACCATAGAAGGTAAATAATTTAAAAATATAGTAATAAATATTTATTTAATTGGAGCATATAGATATAAGTCAAATGTCATTTTGTGTCATCTCCATTAGGCCTCATTTAGAATTACTACAAATTACCAAAATAATTAAACATAAATAATAATGGATAACAATTTCAATTTAAAGTAAAAATATAATAATTTTAAATAATTTAAAAATTGAACCAATGCAATATAAGTAAATGAAAGCAATAGCTAGGTCAAATGAGAAAACAATTATTGTTTTCTAAAAACATAGCAAAATTAAAGCAAAATATTTGAAGAATGATAGTAAAGAGATCAAGAAAAACTTCCTCAATTTCCAAATAAGTTATGAATCAAAATACATCCTAAGACGTGCCAAAATATTAGAAAATAAAGAAATGAAACATGACTTTTTCATTACATAGAAATCATTGGGTAGACTCCAACAACTTTTTGAATTGCCGTTTGAACTCATTTGGAATTACAACGAAATACATAACTAATTACAAATAAACAATAATAAATTATTATATTAAAAAAGAGTAAATATATAATTAAATAAGAAATAAAAAAATTGTTGGATGGTAATATAACTAAATAAATATGACAAAATGTAATTGAAATGTTTGAATAAATGAGATAAATAACATAGGAAATGGCAATCAAAAGCACTATTATAATTGAGTGTAACATCCCCAGTCACAAATATGTATACGAATCAAGATATCTTGTAATACTTGTATATTTAAAATGAATATTTAATTATAGACATAATAGAGATGAGTCCAACAAATATGTTTACCTAGAATCAACCTTGTTTGGAAGTACAATGAATTATAAAAATAAAAAGCATAAATAATAATTTTTAGTTATTTTATTATTAATTATATACATTAGAACTGAAGATTGGATAAATTGTAGCAATATAATATAAACAAATGAGAGTGATATAAATGTTATATGAGTCGAGATCTTGAGTTACAAAGTAATAAAATTAAATAAAACAAAAACAATATTTGAGATATGTTAAATTATCTGTGAAGGTTTCATTATATGATGCTTAAGAGGTCAATTATAACATCATCAAACATCAAGTTAGGTATGTATAAAATATCTCACAAAGACAAAGTTATAAAAAATAGAACCTTTAAAAAGATAGAATGAGTATTTAGCAAAAAATTTTTGTTTCATGTTGGTCAAGCCACATATAGAGTTACTATTAATCAACAATTAAATAAGCATAAATATAAATAAATTATTTTTTAAATATTTACTAAAGTTTTAGTAAAGGCTAAATGAGATAAAAAACAATACAATATAATAAAATCAAAGCATTGTGAAGGTCACATGAGTGGAGTTTTCATGTTTCATAATAATATAACCAAATCAAAGAAAAACACTTGAAGAGATAAGATAAATTAAATAAGAAAGTTGCATTTTGAGATACAATGGAGATTGAATGTAACACCTTCAATAGTTTGATTATTTAAAAATAATAATTCACGCCCAAACTCTAGTAACTAAATTAATTAAGCACATAAAAATAAATATTTTATTAGTTAGAGCATATGATGAATAGTATGATGATAATTATTTCATCTTGAAAAATCGTAGTTTGGAATTGTTACAAATTAAAAAAGAGAATAAGCATAAATAATATTTAAAATGTTATTATGTAAATTTATATTAAAACTAATCTATTATAATTTAAGGCA
This sequence comes from Vanilla planifolia, assembly GCA_023846275.1. Lineage (NCBI taxonomy): Eukaryota > Viridiplantae > Streptophyta > Magnoliopsida > Asparagales > Orchidaceae > Vanilla > Vanilla planifolia. The sequence goes on along the minus strand of JAIUJO010000056.1, from coordinate 852,586 downwards.
ATGTAATATGAAAAAATCATTGTCATCTAATGGTCAAATGAGATAGAATTTGAGTTCAATAGTAACATAACTGAACAAAAGTAAAACTTTGAAGAAATGTGATAATTTGTACAAAAAGTTTGTTGTCCAAAATACAAAGGAGATTGAGTGTAATATTCTATATTACCAAATCAATTATGAATTAAAATATCCCATAAAATATTCTAAATCTCTAAAAAATATTCATAAATATTAAAAAAAAACCATTTAATTGGAGAGAGCACGTGAAAAAAGCTCAAATGACATTTGTTTCGCATTTACACCATGTTTGGAATTGTTGAATATTGCTAAAGTAAATAAATATAAATAATAATACAGTACTATTTTTAATATAAAGTAGATAAATATTGAAACAAAAATAAGAAAAATTGAAGTATTAAAAAAAAAAAAAAATTAAATATATTTAAACATCAAACTTCAAGATAATTAGAATTACATAGTAACATAATAAATAAAAATTGAAATATTAGAAAAAAATAAGATAAATTAAATAAAAAAGCTTTATAAGATACTAAAGAGATCGAATGCAATGTCCTTTATTATTAAATTAGGCACAAATAAAAATAATTAGTAAAGCATTTGAGAATAATTGAAAATAAAAAATATTTATATATTTAAAAATGTTTAATTAAGTAGGGCTTAATGAGATAAGTCCAACATGGTTTTTTAACTTGACAAAAGTTCACCTATAAATTACAATAAATTACTAAAAAATCATAAAATAAAAAATAATGAATTATTACTTCAATATTAAGTATATGTATATTATGGCTTAAAAAGTTAAACTAAAATAATGTAACATAGCAAGGCCAAAGACATATAATTATCATAAGAAGCTAGAATTAGAGATATATATTAGTAAAACTATATGAAAGCAAAAACATTGAGGAAACAAGAAAAACTCTATAAGAAATTTGTGTTCCAGGATACTGAGAGGATTGAGTGTAGCATTCTCAAACATCAAATATGGAATGAATTCAAATATCTTTTAAAGTATGCCAAAATCCTAAATAATAAAATATTTTAGAAAACAAAAATTGATATATAGCTGTAAAAATCTTATTAATATGAGTCAATTGACATTTATTTTGTCTTGATCAAACCTTGTTTAGAATTATTACAATTAATGAGATAAATAAGAACAAAAGATAACAAATTAATATTTAAATATCAAGTAAACATATATGAAAGCTAAAACAACAAAAATTGAATCAAAGTAACATAACCAAATAACAGTATTGAAAGGATTGCATGATGAGAAATTTAGGTTGACATAGTAATATAACCAAATCAAAGAAAAAATTTTGAAGAAAAGAAATGTATTTCTAAGAGAGATTTATTTTTAGTTATTAAAAGGTTGAGTGTAACATCCTTTACCATCAAATAAGATGCGTGTCAAAACACCTAGTAAAACATACCAATACCTTAAATTTTTAAATAAATAAAAATAAATACTTAGTTGGATAAAGCTAGTCCAAATGTGTCGAGAAATGTTTGTACCATCTCATTTGAGCTTTTTTAAAATTACTAGGAATTATCAAAAACAAAAGCCCAAAAATAACAAAGTCTTATTTTAATTTTAATAGAAAAATGCAATAATTTGAAGGAACATAAAATTATCATATAGAAGTGTTGTAATGGTCACTTGATTATTTTTTCAAAGTTACATGGTCAAACATAAAAATTAAAGAAAAGAATTTGATTTAATGAGATAAATAATTGAAGAAACTTCTGCTCCGAGACTACAAGCATATCCATTTTAATATTCTAAATCATCCAATTAGGTATGTATAAAATTGCCTCAAAAGTTGATATAATATTATGGGAGATAAAATTTTCCAAAATATAAACTTGAATCATTACATGGAGCTTGTCATGAGAAGTCCAATAATATTTGTTTCATTTCCATTAGAACATGTTTAAAATTGCTGCCAATTTGAAAACTAAAGGTAAATAATTAATAATAAAATATTATCTTAAGATTTAGTAGATATATATTAAAATTTAAGTCATATAAATTGAGGTAATGTAATATAACATAATAAAAGCAATATAATTGCCACATGATAAGAGTTTTATGATTTTGTTGTAATATAATTAAGCAAAAAAAAAACTTTAATAAAATGAGATAAATTATTTGGTAGAGGTTTTTTCTATTGCACAAAAGTTTAGAAAATAAAATGTTTATTAAAATAAAATAAATATTTAATTTGATAAAGCTTATTGAGATGTGTCCAACAACATTTATTTTATCTTGATTGAACCTTCCTAAGACATATTGGATATTTACCAAAGTAATAAGAACAAATAAAAATAAATTATTATTTTATTTTAATTAAATTTATACAAAAGTTGAAATTACTTTATTTGAAATTACTCTTCGAAATAAATTATAAAAAATTAATGGGTTATTAAGACGAGTCTAATATGGTTTATTTTTGTCTAATTTTGTTCTATTTTTTATTTAACATGTATTACCAAACAAATAAGAGTAATTAATATTAAAATATAAGTTTTTATATTTAGTAAATGTATGACAAAACTAAAATAAGAAAAATGAAAACAATGTTTTATAACCAAATAAAAATGAGATAAAGCTTGCACAAGAGAAGAATTAGAGTTTAATTGTAATATAACAAAATTAAAAAAAAATATTTGAAGAAATAAAAAAATCTATATGACGATGATGCATTCCATGATATTATAGGTATCTAGTGCAAACATCCTAAAATATCATTTCATGTATGAATCAAAAACTCTTATAAATCACCAAAATTATTGAAAAGAAAATATTTTAAAATTATAAAAAAGAGTATTTAATAACAAATAACTCACGATGTGTAACTTAATAAATGAATGCTAATACAAGATTATTTGGAGCAACATAATATTATTTAAATAAAATAATGTGAATGTCACATTAACAAATAAAAGAATTTATAGCATTGTAGACAAATAAAAGGACAACGTTTTTTGACATGACATACGTTATATGGAAAAGCTATATTCCAAGATGCCACTGGGATCATATATTACATCCTCAATCATGAAATTATGTATAATAGCAATATCTCATAAAACTTACAATACATATAAAATTTTAAAGTAATTAAAAAAATATTAAGATAAGTATTTAACTGAATAAAGTTCATTTAAATTCAGTTTAATAATATTTGTTACATCTCAATCAAGCTTCATTTGGAATTACAACAAATTACAAATAAAAAGTATAAATAATAAACAATTATTATTTGATTATTAATTCAATATATATTAAAGTTGAAATGAAAGCAATTGAACTAATGTAATATAACCAAATCAAAGTAATTTAATGATGATATGAGTTGAGATTTAAGACAACATAATAATACAACCAAATAAAAGCAAAAAATTTAAATAAATAAATAAAAATTATATAGGAAAGTTGTGTTACAAGATACTAAAGGTATCTCATGTAATATCCTCAATCATCAATTTACTTAAAGAAAATAAATATTTTATTAAATAGAGTTTGTCAAGATACAACAAAGATGCTTGCATGCTCTCCATCAATTGTCAAATGAAAAAACTACAAATTATAAAAGCAAATAATCATAAATAATAATAAATTATAATTTCAGAATAATGCATATATATTTAGATATTGAACCTATATCTTTACTAAAATAATATCAATTGAAACAATATATTATAACAAAATGAGAGTGATGAAAACAATCAGTTGAGGTGAATTTGGGTTTCATGATAACATAAGAAAATTAAATTTAAAGGTTGGGGAAAAAATAAATAAAGTGCATAGGAAAGCTATACTCAAGCATACTAACGATATGGAGTTTAACATTCTTAATCATTGAATTTGGTACAAATCAAAATGTCTAATAGAAAGTGCCAAAATCTTGGAACATATAAAATTGAAAAATAAATAAAATTGAATATTTTTTTAATAGAACTAGTTGACATGAATCTGTTGACATTTGCTTTATTTTATTTAGTCATAATTTTGAATTACTATAGATAGCCAAAATACATGAGAATAATTGATAATAAATTTTTTATTTAATGTCAAGTAAATATATAATTAACCTAAAATTTGATAAATTGAAGTAATGTAATAATATAAAATTTAAGTGATGTAATGGTTACATCACAAGAGGATTAGAGTTTTAAAGAAAAACAACCAAATCAAAGAGAAAAAGTTGAACGAATGAGAAATATTTTGTGAAAAGTTACATTCTCAGTTACAAATGCGATTGAGCATAATTTTCTTCATCATCTTGTTAGTGTTCAATCGAAATGTTATGTAAACCTTGCCAAAATACCTTTTAGTAAAATATTCCAATATATATATATATATATATGAATGTTTAATTGGATAGAATATGTTCAAATGAGTCCGCCAAGAATTATTTCATCTTGATTAGGGCTTTTGTAGAAACACCTAAAATTAGCAAATTAAATATGCAAAAATATTTATAAATTACTATTTCAAATATGAATTAAATATATATTACACCTTAATTAAGATACATTGAAGCTATTTAATGAAACCAAATGAAAATGATTTAAAGGTTATGAGTTATGAAAATTATTTTTTTAAAGTTATATAACCAAATAAAATTGAAGCATTTCATTGGTAAGATAATCATTACGAGAAGATTCCTTTCTAGAATACTAAGGAAAATTAGTGTAACATCATATGTTGTAAAATTAGGTATAAGTGAAATGGGTTTTAAGGTATGACAAAATCATGAGAAATAAATATTTGAAAATGTAAAAAGAAAAATTTAATTTGACCTCATTTCGAATTACCACATATTACCAATGTAAATAACATAGACAATAATTTTTTTTTATTTGAAACTCATATAAATTGAACAAAAGTAATATAGCAAAATTAAAGCAACACAATGGCACCATAATAAGATAATTAGAGATTCAATGTAATATAATTAAATGTGGAAGATTACAAGGAATAAGAAAGAACATATAAGAATACTAAATTATTGGATACAACAGATATCTAGTGTAACAACTTCAATTATCAAATCAATATTTAATTATTTTGATCTCATCAAAATGATTCCAATGATGTTTCTTTCAAATCAACCAAAGGTTTTTTGAAATTTATAAAAATTACACAATAAAAATATTTGGAACTATAAAATTAAATACCTAGTTAGATAGAGCTCATTTAGACAGGGCTAGAAATGTTTTTTTCATCTTTACCATACTTCCTTTGGATTATTAGCTATAAAACATAATTAGACATAAATAGTAATAAATTATTTTTCCTATATTATGTAATTATTTATAAAATATAAAATGAAATATATTCAAGCAATGAAATGCAAACAATTGAAATCAATATAAAGATCACATGAGAGTAGAATAAGAATTTATGGAAATATAAGCAAATAAAAAAACTTTTAAGAAATGTAATAAAATGTACCAGAAGACTTCCTTCGAAGATACTAAATAGATTAACTCTAACATCCTTAGATATCAAATTAATTATGAATAAAAAATTATAAAGTTAACCAAAACCTAATAAAGTAAAATTTTTTAAAATATTAAAAAATAATATTTGATTTGATAAAGCTTATTGAGATTAGTATAATAACTTTATTTCTTCTTAATTAGACCTTATTAAGATTTTTTTAGATTATATAACAAAATGACACAAGTAATAATAAAATATCATTTTAACAATATGTTTATATATATTAAATTTAAAATAAAAATAAATTTTAGTATTGCAAAATATGAATAAAAAGTTACCTTATAATATAACCTAATCAAAGAAAATAAAATTGAATAAACGATATAAGATTCATGAAAAGTTACTATTCAAGATATTAAGAAGATTGATTGAAATGCCTAAATCATTAAATTATTTGCAAATTAGGTCTGCTAAAAATAGAGCCAAAAATCTAAAATATTTAAAAAAATATAAAAGTCAATATTTAGTTTTTTAGTGCTATTTAAATATTATGTTAATTTATATTGAAAGTCAAATAAAATAAATTGAAGAAATATAATTTATAAAAATCAAAGGCAAAATAAGGATCACATCAACAGAGATTTAGAGTTTCATACAAATATAACAAAAACAAACTTAAAAATTTAAGAAATTAGTCAAATTATGAGGGGAAAGATACATTCCATGGTACAAAAGATATCTATTATAATATCATTGATCCTTAAATATCATAAGAATTGAAAAGTCTCATAAAACAGGTGAAAACCATAAAAAATAAAACCTTAAAAAATATAAATAATGAATTATTAATTTAATAGAGCTCCCTAAGATGACGTTGTTAATGATAGTTTCATCTCTGTCTTACCACCTTTACAATTTCTGCTATTTATAAAAGAAAACAAAAACAAATAATAGTGAAGTATTACTTTAATAGTAAGTCTTTATGTACTAAAACATAAATGTGGTAAATTGAGGTAATGTAATCTAACAAAATCAAAGTAATGAAAATGTTACAAGAGAGTCCTAATAGAGCTCATAGTAATGTAACGAAATCAAAAAAAATTTGCTACAATTTATTTAATTTGTATAAATTTAATTCAAATATTTTAAGGAGATTTAGTGACATACATAGAAATTTATTGTGGTTAAAATCAATATGTCTCTTAAAGTGTGCCATATCCCTAAAAGTGCAATATTTAAGAATATAAAAATGAACATTTAATTTTATAGATCTAATCGAGATGAGATCAATGACAACTATTTTGTCTCGATCGACTCTCACTTAGAATTATCACCAAATAAAAATTTGTATATGCCAAAAACAATTATAAATAGTTCTTTAGATATTTAGTAAATATATTATAAAATTGAATGTGAGAAATTCATGTTAAATATTATAACTAAATTAAAGCAATGTAAATTTCACATAAGTGACATTTGTAGTTATAAAGTGACAGTAATAAATCAAATAAAAAAATTCAAAAAAGTGACATGAATTTTGTGGGAAAGTTTCATTCAAACATACCAAGGAGATCAAGCATAACATCCTTGATCATCAAATATGGTAAGAATCAAAATATTTTTTGAGGCATACTAAAATAATTCAAAAAGTATTTTTTTAAAACATTAAAGTGAATATCTAATTGGATAAAGCTCATTGCAGCTAGTCTAACAAGGTTTGTTTCATCTTGATGGAATAATTATTGTAATTTCAAAGAATTACAAAAAATTTTAGCTTAAATAATTAAATAATATTATCTTAATATTTTTTTATTTAATATAATGATGAAACGAGATAAATTTGATATTGTGAAAAAAGTAAATCAAATTAATGTGAATCTCACAAGAGAGAATGTTTTTGGATAAAGAGTAATATACCAAAATAGAAGTGAGATATTTGAAAAAAAAGGTAAATTGCGTGAGAAATTTTCTTTCCAAAAATGCAAATGTGGTTGCGTGTAACGCTGTTTATCACAAATTCTCATAGAAATTGAAATGACTTATAAAGGCCTATGACATTTGCTTCATTTAAGTTAGACCTAGCTTTGAATTAATTCGAAATTTCAAATTTCAATAATTATAAATAATATATAATTTAATATTTTAGAAATTCCGAAAATTACATTAATTCTAAAATGGGATAAACAATAACATTGCTATTCAATGAATTTGAGGATTTATAAGGGTCAAAGTAGAGGAGAGCTAGAATTTCATAATCCTTTGAAAAAATTCAAGAGAAAAATTTTAGAGAATAAGATAAAGTGTACAGAAAAGTTGCAACCCAAAAACTAAAGTGATCAAGTGTTCCATTCTCGATAATAAAATAAAGTATAATTTAGAATACGTTATAAAGCATAAAAAATAATAAAAATAAAATATTTAAATGTTAAAAATTATATATTTATTTTAATAGAGCTCTTTGGGATGAGCCCGTGACCTTTGTTTCAGCATGAGGTTGTCAATTGCAATTACTACTAATTATTAAAGTATTTAGGCACAAATAATAATAAATTATTATTTTAATGTAAAAAATAATATTATACTAGATATAAGATAAATTTAACTAACTAATATAACCAAATCACAGTGATGTGAAAATCACATGAGAGGAGGTTTAGAGTGAAATAGTAATATAAGTAAAATAATTTTAAAAATGTTGAGAAATAACAAAAATTGTATGGAAAAGTTCATTCCAAGATGCTAAGAAGTTCTAATGTAACAACCTTGATTATCAAAAAAGCAATGAATCATTATTTTTAATAAAATATGCAAAACACAATTAATTAAAAAATTTAAAAATATAGATATTAACATTTTATTAGTTAGACCTCTCCGTTGCAAATCTCATTTTGTTTATTTGGTCTCATTCAAACCTTGATTGGAATTATTGTGAATTATGAAAACAAATAAACATAAGTATTAATAAATTATTATTTCAAATAATGGTGAATAAATTATATTTAATATTAAAATAAATAGAAGCAATTCAATGTAAATAAATTAAGGTATTGTAATATTCACAAGAGGTGAAAGTTAGACTTTCATTGTGATAAACCAAATCAAATTAAAAACTTTTGATAAATGAGTTAACTTATTTTAGAACATTACATTTAAATATCTAAAGAGACTCATTGTAAAATCCTTGACTAACAAATCAAGTACGAGTTTAAATATCACATAAAACATAAAAATGTCATGGAAATTAAAACTTTTAAAAATTGAAAATATTTATTTAAATTTATATGTCTTAATAGATGAGTTTAGTGACATTGTTTCATCTTGATGTGACCTCACTAGGAATTATTTTTAATAAATAAAATTAATAAGTTTAAATAATAAAAAACTATTATTTAAATACTAAGAAAATATGTATTAAAGTTAAAATTTGACAATTCAAAGCAATGTAACGTAATCAATTGAATGTGAAGTAAATGTAATAGAATAGAGATTTACAGTTGCATAGTAGTTTAATGAAATAAAAAAGTTTGAAGAAATGTGCAAAAATAGTAAGGAAAAGTTGTATTATAAAATACTAGAGAGATTGAGTGCAACATTCTCAAACATTAAATAATATATGATTCAAACTTACTCATAAAATATGTAAAACCCTCGAAAATATAACAATAAAAATATAAATATGAATATATCATTTGATAAAGACCCTCAAGACGAGTCTGACAAAGTTTGTCATGTATCCATCAGAACTTGATTAGAAATATTGTTAATCGCCAATATATGTAAGCATAAATAATAATAACTTATTATTCTAATGTCAACAAATATGTATTAAGAATAAATTTAGAAAAATTAAAGCAATGCTCCATATTCAATTCAAAAAGACAAATGGAAAATAGGAGCAGATTGATTATTTTAATGTTATATAACAAAATTAAATCTAAATATTGAAAAATTAGATAAATAAGGGGTAACATCCTTGATATTCAAGTAAGGTACGACATAAAATTTCTATATAAAATGTTCCCATACCAGAGAAAGTAAAATATTTAAATATTTATAAGTGATTATTTAAATAGATAAATGTCATCAAAACAAATATCATGAGTTATTTTTATCTCTATCAATCATGTTTTTCTATAACTAGGAATTTCAATTGTAAGAAACATAAATAAAAATAAATTATTATTTTAATGTCAATCAAATATATATTAAAACTAAAAATAGATAAAAATAAAATTTAAGATAACCAAATTAGGGTGATCTAAAGCTCACAAGAGAGTAGAATTTGAATTTTGTTGTTGTATAATCTCATCAAAATAAAATCTTTTTAGTAATAAGATAATTGTTATAGGAAAGATTTATCTAATGATATCAAGGAGATTTAGTCTAACATCTTGAGTCATCAAATGTGGTATGGATAGAAATTTCTTATAAAGAGTTCCAAAATGCTAAAAAAATATTATTTAAAATTTTAAAAAATGAATATTTAATTTAATTGAGCTCAATAGGATAAGTTTCGAGATATTTGTTGCACCTTTATTAGAGAACTTTTGGAAGTACTATTGATTATTCAATTAAATTAGTATTAATATTAAAACATTTATTTAATATTCAATAAACATGTAATAATGCTGAATTAAGATAAAATAAAGCACTATGACAATAGAAAATCAAAATGATGGAAATGTTAAATGATATGAGAATTAGAGTTTAAAAGTAATTTAATCAAAAACAAACATTTCAAAAAATGGGAATAAGATTATAATAAATTTATATTTGAAAATACTAAGAATATTGAGTCTAACATTATTGATTGTCAAATAAGCTGCAAATCAAAATGACTTGTATAACATGTTTAAAGACTAGAAAACAAAATATTTTTAAATATAAAATGCTTTTTTGGTTTGATACAACTCACACAAATGGGTCCAATCAAATTTGTTTTGGGTTGGTTAAAACTTATCTTAAATAATTTAAATTACAAAATTAAATTGACAAAAAATAATAATAAATTATTTTTTTATTGTTAAGTAAGTATATGTGCAATTTGAAGTTAGATTAAGTTAACTAATGTAATATAAAATAGCAAAACCTATGCAATGATCACAAGAGAGATGAGTTCGAGTATTATAGAAGAATAAATATATAAAGGTGAAAAGTTTAAAAATGTGTCAAATTATATAGGAAAATTACAAAACAAGAAAATACAATGATCGAGCACAACATTCTTGGTCGTAAAAACATGTAAGAAAGTGAAATATCTAAAAGTAATAAGTGAATATTTAGTTGGATGAAACTCTATAAGACTTGTTTAATGAAGTTTATTTCATCTTAATCAAATCTCATTTATAATTATTACAAGTCACTAAATTAATTTAAAAAATGATTAAAAATTGTTATTTTTAATATAAACCAAAAAATATTAAAAAACTAAAATTAAAGAATTAAAAAAATAATAACCAAATCAAGGTGACATATGGAACACATGATAGAAATTTTAGATTAACAAAGTAATATAACCAAATGAAAGACAAAAACTTTAAAAAATTAGATAAATAATGCAGAAGGTTGCATTCCAAAATAACAATGAAGTCAAGCTTGTAAACTTCATTTGTCAAATTAGCTACAAATTAAATTTTTTTTTAACATGCAAAAATCATAAAAAATTAAAAATTAAAAAATATTAAAGTTATAAAGTGATTCAATATTACTTATCAAGATAAGCAGAGTAATATTTATTTTATCCACATTAGTCATCTTATAGAATTATTATGAATTACTGAAGTGAATAAACATAAATTAAAATAAATTATATATTTAATGCTAAGTGAATAATTTTATAGTTGAGATATAATAAATTGAACAAACGTAACAAAACCAAATCAAAGTGATATAATGGGCATGCTAACGGTGATATAAAGCTACGTTGTAATATAATCAAATGAAAAAAAAAATTGAAAAAATCAGATAAATTGCATAGAGATTTTACATTCCAAGACATTAAGGCGATCGATTCTAATATGCTTAATCACTAAATTTCATACTAATCAAAATAACATGTAAAAAGTGTCAAACCATAGAAAACAAAAATTTTTAGGAAAATAAAAAATGAATATTTTGTGTGGAAGTGTTCATTGAAATGAGTAAAATGATTTTTATTTTATCTCACTAAGACCTTGTTGATAAATTTTAAGAAATAGCAAAAAAACAACAAAAAATTTAATAAATTTATATTTTAATATTATGTATATAATATAGTTGAAATTAAATAAATTAAATGAATATATAAAGTTGACATAAGAGATGGTTGATGGTTATATTATGATATATTCAAAGGAAATAAAAAAAATTTAAATAATTGACATAAAGTTTATAGAAAAGTTATGTTCTCGGATTTAAAGAGATTGTGTGTAACATCCTTAATCCCGAAAGCAGGAACGAATAAAAATATCACATCAAGAGTTTCAAAACATTAGAAAATAAAAAATTTAAGAATATGCAAATAAATATATAATTATATAGATCTCAACAATCTACATCGAACAATGTTTAATAATCTCAATTGGACCACATTTGGAATCACATCGAATTACAAAGTAATTTAAATAAAATAAAAAAATTACTACTTTTATAATAAGTAAATATGTATTAAAGCTAAAAAGAGGTAAACAAATGAAAAATGAAATAACTAAATAAAATAATAGGATTCTTAGAATTACATAGTATTATGAAAGAATCATTGAAAAATAATTCAAGAAAAAAGATAAATTGTTTCAATAAGTGGTGGTCAAAGATATATAAAAATCAAGTGTAACATCCATGATATATAAATTAAGTAATAACCAAAATACTTTATATAGAAAGACAAAATCCATAGAAGTAAAATATTTAAAACTATAAAAATTAAATAATGATAAATTATTATTTTAATATAAAGTAATATATATTAAAACGAAACTACGATATTTTAAGGCAATAAAATAGAACCAAATCAATGTGATATAAAGGATAATTAAGAAGATAATTATAGTTTCATCCTCACACTTAAAAATATCATAAAAACTTTGAAAAAATGACACAAATTGTGCAACAAAATTGTATTCTAAGTTAGTTAAGAGATTAAGTGTAACTCTTTAATTATGAAATCACTGAAGAATACAAATACCTTACAAAATGTTCTTGAACCTATAAAGAAAAAATTAAAAATATTGAACCAAATGGTTCATTGGATGCAGCTCATCTAGAATTGTCCATTAGTATTTGTTTCAACTCAATAACAACTTGAGTCAAACTACTATGATTTATTTGAGAAAATTTAAATAAAAGAATTATTATTTTAATGTTAAACAATACATGCAAAAGCTGACATGAGATAAATCAATGCGGTGTAATAATAAGAAATTCAAAGTTATGAAAATTTAACATGAGAGAAAAATTAGAGTTTCATAGTAATATTGCGAAATAAAAATTGAAAACTTTAAAGGAATAAAATAAATTGTATAGACAGTTCCATTTATAGATTGTAAAGAGCTCATGTAACATTCTACATCATCAAATCTGTCAATTCAATGTGACTTGTAAAGCATATGAAGAAATGAGAAAAAAAATATTTTAAAAAAGAAAAAATATTTATTTGCATACAAGACATCAATATTGCTCAAAGATTTTCATTTTGTCTTGATCAATCCCCATTTATAATTAAAAACTTAGAAAAGTAAACAAGTATAAGAAAAATGTAAAACAAACAAATAAGGATGATGTAGAGGTCACACAATAAGTGAATTCGAGTTACATTGTAATATAAAAAAATCAAAGTGAAATATTTGAAGAAAAATAATAATTGTGCAAAAAAAATTTTTCTAAAGATCACAAACAAATTATAGGTGAAAATTTGATGATCAAATCAAGTCTGAATCCAAATGACTTGCAAAGCATGTACAAATAAAAAAAATAAAAATATATAAAAAGGGTAATCAAATATTTTGTTGAATAAGGCTCGTCGAGATAGAGAAAATAAAGCAAATAATAATAAATAATAGTCGTGTTATTTAAATAATAATAAAATATATATTAAAGATTAAAATTGATTAATTAAGGATTTGTATTATAGCCAAAATCATGCCTATGAAAATGTCAAACAATATGAGATTAAAAGTTCAAAAGTAATTTGTGCAAGTCAACTAAAAAAATTTAAAAAAATGATATAAATTGTATAAAAAAGTTGCATTCTAAAGCATACAGAGGATTGTGTGTAACACACATGATCTTAAATTTTGAATGAGTAAAAATTTGTCATAAAGGATGGAAAACTATAGGAAAAATATTTAGATATACAAATATTTAGTTATACACAACTCATCCTGACAAGTCCCATAATATTTGTATCATTTCAATCAAAACTCATTCAAAATTACTATGAATTATTCAATTCAATAAGCATATTTAATAACAAATTATTATTTTAATAGAAAGTGAATAGACATTAAAGTTGAAAAAAGGATAATATGCAACAACATAAATAACCAAAAGAAGTGATTTAATGGTCAGACAAGAGGAGCTTATGGGATACATTGTAATATAACTTAATCAAAGTGAAAACTTAGAAAAAATGAGATAGATTACATGGAAAATTTGCATGCTAAGTTACTAAGGTGATTATCTACGACATTCTGAATCCTAAAATTTGTTACAAATCAAAATATCCAAAAACAATTTGCAAAAAAACTAGAAAACAAGATATTTTGAAATGTTAAAAACGAATATTCTATTTTCGAAAGCTCATCAAGATAGGTGAAATGATGACTTTTTCCTCTCAATCGAAGTTTCTATGAAATTACAATGATGTTTTAATCAAACTAAGCATGAATAATAAAACATTATCATTTTAATGTGAAGTAAATATATTGTAATGCATTAATCCTATAAATGATGGTAATGTAATATAAGCAAATAAAAGTTATGTAATGATCACATGAAAGGAGAGTTCGAGTTTCATAGCAATACAATCAAATAAAACGAAAATATTTGTAAAAATAAGCTAAATTTATTTTGAAAGTTGCATTTTAAGATAACATGAAGATAGTCATACATGGTATAGTATGAAACCTCTCATAATACATGAAAAAAATTAGAAATTATAATATTTAATAGTTAGATAAAGCTCATATAGTTGTGTGGAAAAAAACTTATTTCATCTTAATCAGACCTGGATAAGAATTACGACCAATTAAACATAAATAATAATAAATAATTATTTTAACATTGTGAAAATATATATTAAAGTTTAGCAAAGATAAATGTTTAAATATAACGAAACAAAAACATGTAAAGATTGCATTAGAAAAATCTTAGAGTTTCATAGTAATATAAAAAAATCAAGAAGACATTTGTAAAGATGAGAGATATTATATAAGAAAGTTGTAATCAATGCAATTGAGGAGATCAAGTGGACAATACATGATCATCAACTCTAGTGCAAATGAAAATATTTCATCAACACATATAAATCCTAAAAAATAAAAAACATTAAAATGTAAAATAAATATTTAGTAAAATAGAGCTCATTAAATGAATTTAATAATACTTATTTAATCTTGATTGGAAATTTTCATAAATCACTATGAATTACAAAAGTTAATATTGTTAGTAATCTAAGAAAACTTATATCATAATTTAAATGACATTGGATTAAGTCAAGAATTCAAAAATACTAATGGCATGGAATGTAACAACCTGGATAAACAAATAAGGTATTAGTCAAAATATGTCATAGAACTTACTTACCTATCAAAAAAAAAATTTAGGGTTCTCATTGGAATTACTATGATTTACCATTGTAAAAAGGTACAAATAATAATAAAATGTTATTTAATATTAAGTTATTAAAACTAAATTATGATAAATTGAAAAAAGTTAATAGAAAAAATCAAAGCAATGTAAAAGTCACACGAGTGGTGACTTAAGGTTATATTACAATATATCCAGATAAAGAAATTAGAGAATTGAGATAAATTCTATGAAAAAATTACTTTTAGTGATATTGATGTGATCAAGTCTAACACTCTAAATCATCAAATAGGGTATGAATTAAAATGTTGGGTAAATATTGCAAAATCAAATCATTATAAATGACCAAAGTAGGAAGATTCAAATTTACATTGAAATATAACCAAATAAAAGAAAGAAATTAGAGGAAATAACATAAATTGTATTGGTAAATTACATACCAAGATAACAAGGAGATGGAATATAACATCATTGATTAATAAATCGAGTATTATTATAAATATCTCTTTAAGCCAAGAAAAATCCTTGAGATAAAGTATTTAAATTTATAAAAGTGAAAATTGAATTGTACAAGCCTTATTAAGATGAGTCCAACAACATCACTTCCATCTAAATTTGACTTCAATATGAATTATTATGAATTATAAAAGATAATAAATTTAAGAAATAGTGAAATATATTCAAAGCAATTGGTGCAAAGTTTGGACAAAATGAGAATTAAAGTTAGATTTCAATAGATCAAAATTAGAGAAAAAATTTGTATAAATTGCATTAAGTTTCAAAAAGAAGTAGCATTCAATGATACAAAAAAGATGTAGTTTAATAAAGGATCAATCAAATTGATTACAAATTAAAATATTTTATAAAACATTTCAAAACTCTGGAAAATAATATTTAGAAATAGAAAGATGATGATTTAAGCTTGCAGTGCTTGGCAAAAATGAGTCAAATGACATTTGTTCCAAATAAATGAAGCCTTGATTGGAATTTTTATAAATTTACAACTTAAATATGCTAAAATAATAATAAATTATTATTTTAAAATTATACAAATAAATTTTACAACTTAAATAAGATTTTGTAAAATAATATAATATAAGAAAATGATAATGATATGATGGTCAATCGAAAAGAGAATTAGAGTGTCATAGTAATATCACCAAGTCAAACCAAAATATTTGAAGAAATGCGATAAATTATAATAGAAGGTTGCATTAAAAGATACTAAGGGTGTCGTAAGCAACATCCTCAATGATCAAATTAGGTATGTATAAACAAGAAGCTCAAAACGACACAAGATCTTAGAAAATAAAATATTCAAAATACAAGAGAATTAATATTCATTTGCATAGAACATTTTTGGAAGACACTAATGATGTTTCATTCATCTTCATTATTTCTTATTTGGAACAATACTAAATTAACTAAATAAATAAAAAAAATTAGTAATTTAATAGATGTAAATCAAATGTAGGTAATGGTCACAAGAGAGGTGATTTAGAGCTAAATTATATTAATGTTAATTCAAAGAAAAATATTTGAAGAAATGAGATGATTTGTATAGGAAGCTCTGATTCAAAGATAATAACAATATTATCTGCTAAATCTTAAATTATTATAAGATTTATAAATAAAAAGCCTTTTAAAAAATAAATAAATCCTAAAAAACAAAAATATTCAAAAAATTTTAAAAAATAAGTTTAATTAGATAGAGCTCATTAAGATGATTGCAATAATATATGTTTCTTCACGAGTAGACGTCATTCAAAACTATGATGAATTAACCAAAACTTTGAACATAAGAAATATTAAATAATTTTTTCATACTATGTCAAAATCTATTATAACTAAAAAAGATAAATTCTTCCCATGTAATATAACCAAATCAAAGCATAAATTTGAATAAGATAAACTGAATTAGAAAGTTACATTCCAAGGTACATTAGAGGTCGAGATAACATATATTACCTATATATGATTTAAAAAAAATTAGAAAATAAAATATATTTTTAAAATAATATGAGAATTTAATCAAAAAGATATTGTCAAGATAAGTTCAATAATATGCTTTTTCTTTATTGGACTTTGTTTTTAATTACTAAATTTGCAAAATTAAATAAGTATAAATAGTTATATTTTATTATTATAATATTGTGTAAACATATATTAAAGGCAAAACTAGATAAAATTAAGTTATATAACATATCAAAATCAAAGTGATATAAAAGTCACATGATGGTGGATTTAGAATTATATAATAATCTAGTTAAATTAAACCAAGAATTTTGATGAAATGGAAAAGAATGTACAAGTTGCATTTTGTGATACCAAAAGGATTGAGTGCAACATTCTTGGTCATTAAAATTTAAAAATGAGTACTTAATTGGCTATAGCTCTTGAAAAACAGATTTAGATTTACTAAGAATTACCAAGGAGAAAACGAAAATAATAAAAGACTATTATTTTAATAATAAATAAAACATTTTAGAACTAAGAATGAGTTAAATTGAAGTAGTATGATATGGTAGAGCAAGGTGATGGAAAGGATACACAAGATAAGATTTAATATTACTATAAATATATGTAGATAAAAAAAGTTCAAGAAATGAGATAAATTGAAATAAATTGTTGCATTAAAAAATAGTCCAAGTTGAGTGCAACATTCTAATTTGTAAAATCATGTACAACTTGAAATTTCTGTTACCACATGCCAAAACCCTAGAAATAAAGCATTTAGATGGAAAATATAGTTCGAGAAGACATTTGGAGTGAAACTATAGTAAAATAAATAAAAAGAAAAAAATTGAAGAATTAAGATAAACTTCATGGAACAGTTTCATTTTGTGACACAAAAGTGATGAAGTGTAATATTGTTGATCATAAGATACGTGTAAATAAAAATGCATAAGGTGTGGCAAAATTGTGGAATTGTTTATTCAGATGAGTGTAATGACATTTGTTTCATCTTCATCGAAGCTCATTGAAAAGTTTAGATATTTAGTAAATTAAATAATGTAAACGTTTTTTTAATTTTAATATTATGTATATATATATATAAAGATGGATTGAGAAAAATGGAGTCCATACAAAACAACAAAATTAAAATAATATAAAGGTCACATGTGAGATATTTACACTTTCTTAAAAATATAACTAGCGCAAAGCAAAACAGCTGAAGAAATAAGATAAATTGTAAGTGAAACAAACATTCTAAGTCACTGAGGAGTCGAAGTGAAATAATATAAATAGTTGGACCAGGTATTGTTTAAAGTGTCCCATAAAGGGTGAAAAAATAACAAAAATCCATTTTTTTTAAATAAAAATGAAAATGAATATTTAGTTTGAAAGAGCTAATAGAGACTACAATAATGATGGTTCTTCGATTATGATTGCAGCCCTTTTCGAATGACTATAAATTACCAAAATAAATAAGAAAAGATAATGTCATGTAACAAAATAAAAGTGATATAGACATGACATAAGAGAAGATTAACATTTACATTTTGATGTTACAAAATCAAATGGAAAACTTTTAATAAATAAGATATGTTATATGCAAAAGATGCATTCAAAGATTCTATGTAAAAAGTGTGTAAAATTCTTAATCATCAAATTATGTACAAATTAAAATGTCTCTTAAATGGTGTATCAATCTTCAAAAAAATATTTAAAAATATGAAGCAAATAGTTAGTTAGATAAGGCATGTTGGCCTAATGACATTTGTTTCATCTTAATGAAACCATGTTTAGCATTACTACAAATTACTATAATAGATATGAATAAATAATAAATTTTTTTTATACTAAGTAAATATATATTAGGATGAAATGAGAGAGTAACAAAATAAAGGAGATGTAAAGGACACGTAAGAGGAGATTTTGATTTACATAGAAATATTTGTAAATCAAAGTGCAAAATTAAAACAAATGAAATAAATTACACTAAAAAGTTTTTTCAAATATTAATATGATCGAGTATAAAATTCTTAATAATAAAATTTAGCATGAATTAAAATTCTCATGAAGAAATCTAAAACTTGAAAATGAAAATATTTAGAAATTTAAAAATAAATGCTTAATTTGTTAGAGCTTGTTTAGATGAGTCCCATGACATTTAAATCATCTTAATTTGTCCTCACTTGTATCTCTTTTAGATCATGAATGTAAACAAGCATAAATAAAAAATATTTTAATATTAAATAAATATCTAATAAAGGTATAATAAGATAAATTTAATTTAATTTAATATAACAAAAATTAAAAAAAGTGAAGGCCACATGAGAGGAGAACTGGTGTTTCATAATAATACCAATTAGTCAAAGTAAAAATTATAAAGAAATGATATAAGTTGCTCGAGAAAGTTGATTTCCAAGATGAATTCCAACGCTCTAATCAAAATGAATAATAAAGTATATGAAAAAACAACAAAATTATCTATTTAATAATAAAAAAATAATATTCTAGATAAAGCTCTACTAGATTAGTTAAATTACTTATGTATAATCTCTATTAGACCTCATTTTGGGTTATTGTGAAACAAAAAATAATAATCATAAATTAATATATAATATATTTATATTAAAGAGTTGGGAAGGTCAAATAAGAAAAGGTTTAGTTTTACAAACAAATACGAAAAAATGAATGGATAAACATTTGAAGAAATTTAACAAATGGTATGACAAGTTTGCATTCCAAGAAACGAAAAAGAACGAGCATAACAACCTCGATTATCAAATTTGGTATTAATTGAGATTCCTCATAAAGAGTGTCAAAACCTCACAAAAGAATATTTAGTTAAAAATTAATATTTAATTGAGTAGAAGTTATTATCATGAGACATTAAACACTGTGTCGCCTCCACTAGACCTCATAAAAAATTACTATGAATAACAAAGTTATTAAACATAAATAGAAAAAAATCTTTTTAAATATTAAATATATATATATATATATAGAATTATACAAAATGTTCTAAAATCATATGAGGGTTGATTAAGAATTTCATAGAAATAATAGCCAAATCAATGAGAAACACTTAAAAAAGGAAAAAAATAATATCAAAATGTTGTACACTAGTATGCTTAGTAGATCAAGAATAACATCATTATTTGTGAAAACTAGTATAAACTAAAACATATCATAAACACATGTATAAACCATAAAAATAAAAAAGTTAAAACTAATATTTAATTGGAATGAGCTTATCAATACAAATCCAATAAACTCTTACTATCGCCTAGACTTCATTTTGAATTACTTAGAATTTTTAAATTAAATAAACATAAATTACAATAAATTGTTATTTTAAAAAATTAATAAATATTAATGCTAAAATAATATAAATTTAAGTTATGTCTTATAACCAAATTAGAGAGAAGCGAGGTTGAAATAAGAAAAGGTTTTGGATTACATTGTAAGATAACCAAATGACAATTAAAGGTTTTAATTAGTGAGACAAATTGTATTAGATAGTTGTACTCTAAGATACTAAGGGGTTTGAGTATAACATTCTAAATCATAAAGTTAGGAACAAATCACAATGTCTCCTAGAGAATATCTAAAAACAAGAAACTAAAATATTTAAAAGTATATTAATAAACTTGTTAGATAATGATGTTGAAAACAAGTTCATCGACTCTTGTTTCATCTCGAGCAATAATCGTTTCAATTTATCAGTAATTACAAAGTGATATTGACTAGAATAATAATAGATCACTGTTTAAATATTAAGCAAGTATATGTCATATAAGAAAAGAATTTGAGTTTGATAGTACTACAAAAGAATAAAATGGGAAAATGTAAAAACCAAAAAAAAAATTAAGAAGGTTGCCCTTGAGGATACTGAGATTGTCAAATATAACACATAAGATTACCAAATAACATATGAATTGATGTCTTGTAAGAAAAGCAAAAACACTAGAAAATACATTTATGAATATAAAACTTAAATATTAATTGGATATAGTTCTCTCAGCAAGCCTAAACAAATTTGTTTCATCTTTATCATACCTCATATGGAATTACAATCAATTGTAAAAGTAATTAGTCATAAATAACGATGAAATCTAACTAAGACTTTTAAATGTCACACAAAAGGAGATTTGGAGTTACATTATAGTTTATGAAAATTATTGGAAAACATAAAACAAGTAAAAGGGTTACATTTTGGGATACTAGGTCGATTGACCATAAGACTTCCAAAAAAAATTTAGGTGCGAATCAAAATGAGAATAATTCAACAATTATTGGTTCATTGTGATAAGACATCATTTGGAACTACTACAAATTACAAAGTAGATAAGAATAATTATTAATAAATTGTTATTTTAAAATTAAATAGATGTATAATAAAATTGAAATGGGATATATTGAACTATTGAATATAACCAAGTGAAGGTGATGTAAAGGTTACAAATGGAGAGATTTAGATTTACACTATAATGTAATAAAATGAAGGAAAAGCGTTTAAAGAAATGTGATAAATTTGATTGAAAAATTTGAAATCCCAAATGCTAAGTAGATGGAGTGCATCATCCTCCATTATTAAATAATATATAGATAAAAACACTTGATAAGAATGCAAAATCCATAAAACATTTTAAAGTTTTACAAAAAATAAATATTTAAATTAATATAGCTCATCAAGATGAGCCCAATAAGACTTGTGTCATCTAAATCTGACACGCTTTTAGTTACCATGAATTGTTGAAATAGTTATGCATAAATACAAAAAAATTATAATTTGGATACTTTGTACATGTATATTAGGGTAAACTTAAGGTAAATTAAGGTAATTTGATATAACTAAATCAAAGAGATGTAACTCCAATAAGAGAGGTGATTTAGACAAAAATAATAATGTCATGCAATGCTTGTTAAAATCATAGAAACTAAAATATTCAAAAACATAAGAACGAATATTCAATGGGATAAAGTTTGTAAAGGTTTGTTCAACAACATTTTTTTGACAAATTGAGGTATCCTTTAAATTTATTAAAAGTACCACTATAAACAAGTATAAACAATAATGGACCATAAACAAATAAAAGAAATGTAAAGGTTTTGTGAGAGAATATTTAGAGTTACATTGTAATATAACCAAATTTAATATAAACATCTAAATAACTAACATAAATGTCATGAAAATGTTTAATTCTCTAAAATAAAGAGATTGACTTTAATATCATTGATCCTCAAATCAAGTATGAATTAAAATGTCTCATAAAAAATTCCAAAACACTAAAAAAATAAAAAATTTAGAAATATATAAATGAACTTTTATTATACTGAGCTCGACAATGTGAATAGAATGATGTCATATCAATTCGACCTCGTTTTAATTCATCCTAATTACCAAAGTAATCAAAATAAAATAAAAAATATTTTTTAGCACAATTAAACATATATTAAAGATAAAATGAAATGAATTCGAAAATTATAATAGAGCTATATCAATATGATGTCTACATAAAGTGGGAGGAGATTAAGAATTACATAATAAGATGAGAAAATCACAGAAAAAATTGATGAAATGAAATAATTGGTTCAGCAATGTTGTGTTTGAAGATATTATGGAGATCAAGTGTAACATGCCCAATTATTAACTAAGAATAAAAATCTATCACAAAGGATGCCAAAACAAAAACAAAATATTTTATATTATATTAATTAAGTTTTAATTAGATAAGGCTTTTTGTGATAAGTCTAATGATTATTTTTTAACCTTTACCAAACCATGTTTGGAATTACTATAAATTTCAAAAGTAAATAAGCATAAAATTCTTATTAATTTAATGCTAAGAAATAGAAATTAAATCTAAAAAGAGATAAAATTATGCAATAAAATAACCAAATCAATTTGATATAATGATTACGTGAGAGGAGAATTAGAGTTTCTTTGCAATATAACAAAATCAAGTAAAAAAATGAAATAAATTGTAGATGAAAGTTTCATTCTAGGATCTAAGGATAGCATGTGTAACTCCACAATTACAAGTCATTTTAGAAAATAAACACTTTGGAAAATTCGCTATAAGCTATAAATTAAAAAAATTAAAAATACTGGAATTAATTTTTAATTCAATTCAGCTCATCCTAACAAGTCCAATGTTATTTGTTTCATCATTGTAAGACCTTGATGGGAATTATTGTGATTCATAAAAATGAACAAGTATAAATAAAACATAAATTATTATTTTAATATTAAGTAATATTCATTAAAGTAGAAATAAGATAAATTGGTGCAATGTATTAATATCGAATCCAAAGTGACGTATATTCGACTTAATAAGAAAATTAGAGTTTCATAACTATAAAACCAAAACAAAGAAAAACATTAGGAAGAATATTGTAAGTTATATTTAAAAGTTCCATTCATAAATGCTAAGGACCTTAAGTACAATATCCTACAAAGTCAATTTAGGTACAAATCGAGGTAATTAGTAAACCATGTGACAACACTAAAAATAATAACATTTTAAAACAAAAGAAATTAATCTAATAGAGGTCATTGAGTTTAGTCATTGATGTTTGTTTTGTATAGAGCAATCCTTCTTGGAAATTACAACAAATAAGAAAAGTATTTGAGTATAACTAAAAATGTATTATCAATAAATCAAAGTGATTCAAAATTAACAAAAGAGAAGAATTAGACATACATTTTGATCTAACTAGTTTGATGTGAAACATTTTTAAGTAATGAAATAAGTTGTGGAAAAATGTTGCTTTGTAAGATAGTAAGCATAGCATATGTAAAATCAACCATAATCAAATCAAGTATGATTCAATGAATATTTAGTTGGATAGAGCTCATCTAGTTGTGGCCAACAACAATTGTTTGATCTCTATAAAGTATCATTTAAATGACTAAAACTTATAAAGTCAATAATTAATGAAATAAATTTAATTTAAATATTAAATATATATATATATATATATATATATATATATATATATATATATATATATATATATATATATATTAAAGCCTATTAGAGATCAATTATATTATTTTGAAAATAATAAAATTTGGGCTATGTAAATTTCACATGAGATGATATTAAAAGTTATAAGATAATTTGCAATTGCAAAAAAAAAATTAATTAAATGATATTAATTGCATAAAAAGTTGCACTCTAAAACATAGATAGATTGAGTATCACATCTATGTCTTTAAATAAGGTATGAATCAAAATTGCTATCAAAGGGTGCCAAAACAAAAGAAAAAAAATTAGAAATATGGGGAAGAATATTTTGTTTGATATATCTCATCAACATCAGTCCAACGACATTTTTGTCATCTTGTTCAAACCACATTTTGAATTATTATTAATTCCATGAATAATAACAAACAATTATTTTAATATTAAGTAAATAGTTTGTAAAGTGGAAAATGGGATAAATTAGATGAATGTAAAATATCCAAATGAATGTTATTTAATGGTGACATAAGAGGAGATCACGAGTTACATGGTGATATAACTAAATAAAAATTAAAATTTTGAAGAAATGAGATAATTTATATGAAAAATTCAATTTCAAAATACTAAGGAGATTAAGTGCAACATTCACAATCATCAATTGAGTTACAAATAAAAATACCCCAAAACATGTATAAAAAACTTTGAAAAAGAAAATTTTAGAAAATAAAAAAAAATTATTAAATTGGATAGAACTCATCAAGATGAATCCAACGATGACTATTTTATCTTGATCAGAGTTCCTTCAAAATTCTTATTACTTTTTAAAGCAAGCAAGAATAAATAAAAAAATATGATTTTAATGTAAAGTAAAATTATTATATTGCAATAGTTCTAGAAAGTAATGTAAAGAAGGAAAATTCATGTAATATATAGGAGAGAGGGAGTTTTATACTAATAAAAAAAATCAAAGCTAGACACTTGAAAATATGAGATAAATTGTATTAGAAAGTTGTATTCCTAGAAAATGGAGTTTAGGTGCAACAACCTTGGTTACTATAGAAGAAATGACAAAATCTATTGTAAATGGTGCTAAAACTCAAAAAAGGTGAATATTAAAATAATATTTAAATAAATATTTAATTTAACGAATTTTACCAAGACAAGTCTGATGAACTTTACTTAATCTAGATCTAACTAAGATTGAGAAAAAAAATTAATTCCAATGATTTTAGGCAAATCCAAAGAAGATTTTCCTGTACGTTCATCACAAAATATTCACACATTAAAAAATTAATTAAATATAAAAAGTAACACCTAAAAAATGGAAAACAATTACACAAGAAAGTTACATCCAAAGATACTAAGGAGATCAAGTGTACAATCATCAATCACTTAATATGGTGCAAATCAAAATATTTTATAATGTGTGCCTAAACTATAAAAAATAAAATATTTTTTAATATAAAGTGAATGTTACTTCAATGACATTTATTTTTTGCTATGAATAACAAAAGTAAATATGTAGAAATAATATTAATTTATTATAATTATACTAAGAAAACATAAATTACACTTAAAATAACATAAACTTATCTTTTGTTATATGACAAAATCAAAGCAAAGTAATGTTTGAAGCTGATCAGATTAAATGTACGAGGTAATATTATCGAATCAAAGTAAAATGTTAAATAAATGACATAAATTATACTAAAATATTAAATTCAAATATTTTAACGTGATTGATTACAATATTATTTATCAACAAAAGAAGATATTAATCATAATCACCTATAGAGCATACCTAAATATAAGAAAATAAAATATTTAATTATATAAAAAATGAAAATTTTGTTGGATATAGTTCATCTAGATCAGTCCAACAATATAATTTTTTTCTTGATTGGGATTCCTTTTGAATTACCAAGAATTAAGAATATACATATGCATACATAATGAAAAATTATTATTTTTATATTCATTTATTAATTCCAATTGTGATAAATTTAAAACATATGATTAAACTAAATCAAAGCAAATAATAACAAAATCCAAAAAAAATAAATTTTTAATAGGACATAATTTGTCAAGACAAGTCCAACAAATGTTTTTCTTCTCAAGGAAAGACTATTTGGAATTATTATGAACTGCAAAATTAATTATGCTTAAATAAAATAAATTATTATTTTGATAATAAGAAAATATTTTTTAAAATACAAATAAGACAATTTGAAGTAAGATCATACAGCAAAATTAAGGAGATGTAAATTTCATGTGAGAGGAGATTTAAATTTGCATGATAATATTACCATAACAAAGTATAAAATTTATAAAAATTTACATATTTTTACAAAAAAATTCTTTTAAAAACACAATGGAGAACAAGTGTAACATCCACATTCAAAAAATCATGTATTAATCAAAATATCTCTATAAGTATGCTAAAACTAATGAGAAAAATATTTAGAAAAATAAAAATGAACATTCAAATTGATGAGGATGTTAAGATGAGGCAAATGACATTTGTTTCATTTTAATTACAATTATTTTGAAACTATAATAGCAAATTTGCATAAATAATAAAAAAGTTTTATTTTTAGTATTTAGTAAAAAGATATTAAAGAATAATTAAAGCAATATTACAAAACAAAATCAATGTTATGTTTGCCTTACATGAGAGGATATTTATTGTTAATTATAATATATCTAAAAAAACAAAAAAAGTTGATAAAATTAGCCATAGTATATGAAAAAGATGCCCTCTCAGGGGCTAACGTGATAAGTTATAGCATTGTCCATCCTTAAAATAGGTACAAACGTAGTACTTGTAAAACATAACCAATCCAAATAAAATAAAATATATACAAACATAAAGGAGGAATGTTAAATTAGATGAGGCTCATCAAGATGTGCCAAACGATGTTCTCATTATCTTAATCATTTCTTGTTTAAAATTAACGTTAATCACAAATGCTTATAAGCACAAAAATAAGAAAATTTTTATTTTAATCATAAGTTTTAATGTTGAAATAAGATAAATTATAGCCACATAACACAATAAAATTGAAGCAATGTAATGGTGACAATATTAGAGAATTAAACTATTATAAATATATAACCAAATTAAAGTGAAAAATTTTACAAAATGAGATATTTGTATAAGAAAGTTGAATTCTAAGATACTGCACTATTGAGTGTAACATCACTGATCACTAAATTAGGTACAAATTTAAATGTTTTAAAGAGCATGGCAAAACCCAAGAAAATTAAACTTTTTAAAATATAAAAAAGAAGATTTAGTTTGATAGACATCAATGAGATGAGTATGCCCATGTTGTCATGTCTGTTTTCTTTTAGTTTTGGTATTTTTATCATTTACAAATGTAAACTACCATAAATAATAATGTAATATAATGAAATGAAATAGTTGTAAAGGTCACACAAAAAGATTTCTAAAGTGACTTTGCAATATGACAAATTAATAAAAAAACATTTGATTAAATGACATATGTGGGACAAAACATTTGTGTTCTAAGATACTATGAAAATATAATGTATCATTCTATATCTTCACATAGTATACAAATGAAAAATAAAAATAATATTTTGCTAGAAAGAGCTCATCAAAATGTGTATAATGATGTTTGTTTTTTTATTCAACCACATTTCAAATGACTCTTAATCACTAAAGTAAATAAAATAAATAAAAAAAATTATTTTAATATTATGAAAACAAATATTACTGATAAAAAGAGATACGTTAAAATAATGATATAACAAAATGAAAGTGATGGACGGGTTACACATGAAGCGATTAACAGTTTGATTGCAATATAAAAAATCAATGCAAACATATTAAAGAAATTAAATGTATAGCGGGAAAATCTTATATTAAGAAATACTAAGAAGATCTAGTGAAACATCTTTATCTAACAAATTTTGTACGATTCAAAATATTTCATAAACTTGCAAAACTCTAGAAAATAAAAATTATATAAAAATAAAAAAATGAATATTTAAATAGATTAAGCTCATTGGAAAGGTCGAGTGGCTTTTGCTAGGTCTTCATTTGACCTCATTTGGAATTATTGCCAATTACAAAAATAATAGGCTTATTTAATAAAAACTTATTATCTAAATATTAAATAATTAATTATCATAGTTTAAATGTGAT
Organism: Vanilla planifolia; assembly: GCA_023846275.1. Taxonomy (NCBI): domain Eukaryota; kingdom Viridiplantae; phylum Streptophyta; class Magnoliopsida; order Asparagales; family Orchidaceae; genus Vanilla; species Vanilla planifolia. Next base: position 824,232 of record JAIUJO010000056.1, on the reverse strand, counting down.
AAATTGTGGCATTATAATAGAATAAGATGAAACTATTATGAAGGACAAATGGGAGTAGATTTTGAGATACATTATGAGAGAATCTAAAAGACTAATAAAACAACAAAATAAATAAAAAAAAGGTATTTAAAAATATTAAATGAATATTTAATTCAATAAAATTTGCCAAATTGAGTCCAACAACATTTGATTGTCTTAATTAAACATTTTATAGAGTCACTTTGAGTTAACAAAACAATAATCATAAATAACATTGTAGTATAGCCAAATCAAAGTCATTTAAAAGTCAAATGAAAAGTCATTTAGATTTCCAAAAAAAATGTAACCAATGTACAGAAAATATTTCAAAAAAATTCTAATAAGTTGTTAAGGAAAGTTGCATTCTGATAGACTATGGGTATTAGGTGTAACATTCTCGATAATTAAATCAACTAAAAGTACAAATGTCTTATATAATGCAACTAAGACTAAGGAAAAAATATTAAAAAATATAAAAAATATTTAATTGGAAAGAGCTCATCAACATGAGTCTGATTCCAATCATTCAACTCTATTAGTCCTTGGTTTCAATGACGAGTTACAAAAGTAACATATATAATAATAAATTATGTTTTTTAATATTAAGAAAAAATATATATAAGTTGAAATCAAATTGAACAAAACTAAGAGTTAAGAACTTGTTTTGCAAAGTTGCATTCAATGGCATTAAAGAGACAAGTGTAATATCTGTGATCATAAAATCATGTATGAGTTAAAACAATTCATAAATTCTACTAAAAGCATAGAAAATAAGTAAAATTTAAAATATTCAAAACTATTTCAAAATACTAGGCAGATCAAGTGTAACATAATAATTTAACATGTAAAAATAATGATAAAATAAAACATTTAGAATTATTTAATTGAATATTTAATTTAATTTAATTGATTGACAAGAGTTCAACAATGTTAATTTCATCTCTTTTGGACTTCATTCAAAATTACTACTAATTAGCAAAACAAGTGAACACAAAAAATAATATTAAATTAATATTTAAGCGATGAGTAAATTAATATTAAAGCTAAAATAAGATAAATTCAAGCAACATAATATAAAAAATTCAAAGCATTATAAATGTCATATGATAAAGGATTAAGAGGTAGGTAGCAATATAATAAAATAAAAGAAAAAATTTTGAAGAAATAAGATAAATTATATTGCTAAGTTACATACAGAGATAGCAAGTGTATCAAGTGTGATATGATTGTTTCTCAAATCTGGTATGACTTAAAATATATTTTAAGTTAAGAAAAATCATGGAAAATTTTATTTAAGCTAAAAAATAAATATTTAATTATATATAACACATTATAATTGTCTCAGTAGGGAAGATTCAAAATTACTGTGAATTACTAAGATAAAAAATTTTTAATAATAGTGTGATATATCCAATGCATGTCGTGTAAACAATACACAAGATGAAAGTTAGCGTTACATTGCAATATAGATAAATCAAAGTAAAAATTCTAATTAATGGCATAAATTTTCCAAGAAAGTTGTCATTCCAAGATACCATTGCTATGGAGTGTAATGTTGTGAAATCATATATAAGTTAAAATATCTACTAAAACATTTCAAAGATTAAGAAAAAAATGTTTAGAAAAAAATATTAACTTTTAAATTTTTTGAGCAATTCGATATGAATCGGATGACATTTGCCTCAAAAAAACGAGGGCTCAGTATGAATTACTAAAAATTTTCAAATTAAATAAACTAAAACAACAGTAAAGTATCATTTTTATATTATGTAAAAAAAACAAATTAGCTATGTAAATAAAAATAAGTAATAATATAACATACTTAAATTAAACTAATGTAAAGGTCACAGAAGATGTGATTTAAAGTTCAATTATATTATCACAAATTCAAATTAAAATATTTGAAGAAATGACTTGAATTTTGTGGAAAAGTTGTATTTCAAGGCACACAATAGATAAAGTGTTACATTTTTTATCATGAAATGAGATATGAATTAACATTAATCATAAATCATACACAAATTCTCGAAAATAAGAAAATTAAAAAAATATAAAATAAATATTTAATTGAATAGAGATCATTGAGACGAGTCCAAAGATGCACATTTGATTTTAATCAAATCACGTATGGAACTAGTAGGAATGATAAATGTAAACAAGCCAAATAAAAAATTATTTTTTATAATGTTAACTAAGTGCATATCAAAGCTAAAATTATATAAATTTGAGTAATGTATCCTAACAAAATAAGAGAAAAAATTTTAAATTATTGAGAATAAATGAAGAAAATATTACATTAAAATTTCCTAAAGAAATTGAGCATTAACTTCATTTTTAATCAAATAGAACTACAAATCAAATTGTCTTATAATGCATAATTAATACCTACAACATAAAATACATAAAAATACAAAAAAATATTTAATTAGTCAAAGATCGTTGAGTTGAGTCCGAGTCCAATGATATTTGTTTCGACTTGATTCAATCTCATTTAAAATTACTAAAAAATATCAAATAAAACATGCATGATAAATATAATAAATTATTATTTTTATATTATTAAATAATTGTGTAATAAAGCTAAAATGAGATTAATCAATGCAATGTGATATAATAAAATAAGCATTATGTAATATACACGACAAGAGAATTCTATTTTCATAATATTTGAACAAAATTAAAGGAAAAAATTTGAAAAAATGAGAAAAATATTTTGAGAGTGTTGCTTACCGAGTTATTAAGAAGCTCAAGTGTAATATCATTGAACGTAAAATCATGTACAAATATAAATATCTCATAAAGCATATAAAAATTTAATCAAATAAATTATTCGAAGAAATAAAAATAAAGATTTAATTTGATGGAAGTTGTCTATATGAGTCCAAAGATGTTTGTTTTATCTAAATCTACCATTTTTTGGAGATATTACTAATTACCAAAGAAAATAAGCACGAATAATAATAAATTATTATTAATATTAAGAAAATGTCCAATAAAGATGAAATAAGATAAATGGATGTAATGTAACGTAACCAAATTAGAGAAATATAGATGTCGTTTGGAGAAGTTTTTTATTTACATAGCACTATAGCAAAGTAAACATGAAAAAGTTGAAAAAATGTGAACAATTATAAAGGAAACCATTATTCCAAGACCCCAAAAGGATTGAATAACTATCTTGATCACCTCTTTTGTTTCAAATCACAATATCTACTATAAAATACAAAAATGCTAAATAAAGAAATGAATATTTAGTTAGACAGAACTTATGAAGTCAAGTTAAATGACCATTTTTTATCTCAACAAAACATTGATTTGAATTACTATAAAGTGATAGAGTAAAAAAGTATAAATATTAAAAAATTATTATTTTAGTTTAAAGTAAGCATATATTGAAATTGAAATAAGATAAATCAAGGCAACATAATCTATCGAAATAAATATGACATAAATGTGACATGAGAGGAGATTTAGGAGTACATAGTTAATGCACTTATTCAAAATGAAAAATTTGAAGAAATGAGTAAAATTATACTAAAAGTAAAATAAGGAACAAACTGAAATATATCATGTGCACTAAAACACATTGTAAATAAATATTTTAAAAGGTAAAAATTAGTATTTAAATGGGTTGTGCTCTATAAGATGTGTGTGAAGAGAATTATTCAGTCTCAATTGACCCAGATTTGGAATTACTAAAATGAGAAGTTTGAAGTAATATTACAAAATTAAAATAAAAAAGAAATTTGGAGTGAGGAGATAAAAAGTTTGGGAAAGCTCCCACTTTAGGATATTAAGGAGATCTATTGTAATGTCGATGAATTACAAAGCATACAATACTCCAAAATATAATAAATTTAAATAATAATAATTTATCTTTGATATGGTAGACCTCATCGAGACGAGTTAAATGACGTTTATTCCCTTTTCATTGGTTCTTATTTGGAATTATAAAAAAATATAGACTTCAATAAAATAAAATACCAATAAATATTTATTTTAATATTATGTAATTATATAATAAAGTGTGATGAGATAAATTGTTGCCTTCTAATACAAATAAATCAAAATAATGTGAGAGCACATGAGAGTAGAACAATAGTTTCATAACAATATAATAAAACAAAAGAAGAAAATGAGGTAAATTGTACAAGAAAGTAACATTGCAAGATGTAAAGAAGATTGAAGATAAAATCTTCAGTGCCACGAAATAATACCTGGGGCAGGAAATTATATTAATCAAACACGCTAAAAGTCAATATATCTTATAAAGTATGTCAAAAGCCTAAAAGTAAAATATCTCATAATACAAATATATAAATTTCACTCGATAGAGCTTATCGAGCTGAGTTAAACATGGCTTGTTTCATATAAATTAGACATCGTTTGGACTTATTTTCAATTAAAAAGTAAATAAGAATGAACACTAAAAATATATCATTTTAATATTAATTTCATATAAAGCTTAAAAAACTCTTAAAAAACTATTTGTAGCATAGAATTAAATATTTAATTTGATAATGCTTATTGTTAGACATATGTTGTTTGTTTCATCTTAATCAGATCACTTTTAATGGTACTATAAATTGAAAAAATAAATTATACAAAAATATTTATAAATCCTTATTTGAATACTAAGAAATATACTTTAAATCTAAAATAAAATAAATTGAAAGAATGTAATGTAAAAATCAGAAGAATTGTTAAGGTTAAAAGAGCAAAATTATAATGTGATAAGAAAAGTGATAAGTCAATGACAAACATTTGAAGAAATGAGATAAATTGTAGAAAAAGTTTCCCCCAATGATACCAAGGCCCATTAAGGATAGCAACCTCCATCATTAAATACGATGCAAATTGACCCATCTCCAAAAGCATGCAAAAAGCATACATGAGTAATTAAGCATAAATAGGAATAAATTCTTTTTTTAATATCGCATAAGTATATATTAGAGTTGAAATATGTTTATTTGAAGCAATTTAACATAATCAAATCTAGGAGTTACAATGGTGACATGAGTGGAGATTTAGAGTAAAATAATAATATAATAAAATCAAAAACAAAAATATTAAAAAAATTTGTTAAATTATATAAGAAGGTGTTATTTCTACATTCTAAGTATATGACTATAACATCATTTACAGATAAATGATGTTTAATTCAAAATATCTCATTAAACATATCAAAGAAAAGGAAATAAGAATTTTAAAAATATAGAAATAAATATGTAATATGACAAAACCTGACACGATGACCACAATAATGTTTGTTTTTTTTAATTAGGTCTCACTTGGAATTACTATAAATTACTAAAGTTAATGAGCATAAAAAATTATATGTATATATAAAAGAAGATATTTGACAAATTGAAAAGAAAATATAATCTAACCATATGATACAGATGTAAAGGTTTCACAAGTAGAGAAATAGAATTTCATAATAATATAACAAAATCAAAGAAAAAGATTTAAAGAAATTAGAAAAATTATCTAAGAAAATTGTATTCCATTATACTTATTAGATTGAGTGTAACTTCTTGAATAAGTAAATTATGCAATAATTAAAATGCCTCTTAAAGTAAGCCAAAACAAAAAAAAATATTGAAAAAAACAAAAATGAATAGTTAATTAGATAAAGTTCATTAAGATTACTTTAAAGAGAAATTTTCACCTCGATCAAAGCATGTTTGTACTTATAGTGAATTGCCAATTTAGAATGGCTAAATAATAACAAATTAATTTTTAATATTCAAAAAATATATAATAAACTTCAAATTTGACAAATTGAGGTGATGAATAGAACAAATTCAAATAACGTAAAACTCATTATAGAGAAGACATATAGTTATATATTAATATAATAAATAAAAAATGAAAAATGTTTAAAGTCAAATGAGTTATATGAGAAAGTTATCGTACATAATGTCTTCATCCATAAAATATGCTGTAAATGAGAATACCGAATAAAAAATTCAAAAATATTCCATAATAAAATATTTTAAAAATTGAAAAAAGAAAGATATTATTTAAATATATAGAGCTCATCGATACTACTGCAATGATAGTAGTTTCATCTTGATCACACCTCATTCAAAATTAATACTAATTACAATGTAAATACATATAAACAATAATAAATTTTTATTGTAATAATAAGTTAATGTATACTAAATGCAGAAATGAGATTATTTAAAGCATTACAATGTAAAATAATTATAGCAAAAAAATTTAATAAATGAAATAAATAATATGAGAAAGTAGATAATATGGAATTTAAGTGTGATATCATCAATGATGTCAAAAATGAGTGAAAATTTCTACAAAAATATATCAAAACCATTAAAAATAAGTTATTTAAAAATATTATACTTAATACTTAATACTTAATTGGATGGGGCTCAAAGAGAATAATTTGAAGAAAAGATCGAAATTGTATGACAATGATGTATTCCAAGATATAGAGGTGAATTAGTATAACATCCTTAATCATTCAATCTATCATTAATTAAAATATCTAATAAAATATTTGAAAACCATAAGAAAAAATTTCTTAGAAATATTAAAATCAATATTAAATTGGATCAAGCTTGTCAAGACAACTTCATTGATAGTTTGTGTCAATTTGACTTTGCATAGAAATAATGCAAATTAATAATTTAAGCATTTATAAATTGTTAATTCAAATTTAAGAAAATATTTATTAAGGCTTAAATGATATAAATTGAGGCAATGTAATATATCGAAATCAAAGTTAAATAATAAAATGAAAGTAATAAATCTTTTCAAATGAGAGATTGTGCTAAAATGTTGCAATACAACATAATAAGACCATTGAGTATGACGTCCTTGAATGACAGATTATGCACAAATTGAGCTATCTCAAAATAAAAGTTAATAGGCTAAAAAATAAAAAGTATCTAAAATTATAAAAATAAATATTCAATTGGATATTGATTGATGAGGAAACTAACATAATTTCTTTCATCTTTAATGGACCTAATTTGAGTTTTTACAAATTAACAAATTAGATATGCATTAATAATTATAAATTTATTTTTTAAAATTTAGTAAATATGTATTAAAGCTAAAAAAAACATAAATAAAAGCATTATTATATAGAAAATAAATATTTAATTTTCTATAGCTTATTGAAAAAGTATAATGTTATTATGTCATCTAAATCAGATCATATTTTAAATTGTCATGAGTACTAATTTAGATAACCATAAAAAAATTAATAATTATTTTAGATTTAAGTGAATATTTATAAAGCTAAAATTAGATAGAAGAAGCATAGCTAAATAAAAGTTTTCTAAAGGTCTCATAAAAAAAGATTTAGAGTAATAAATTAATGTAACAAAAGTAAAGGAAAACATTCTCGATGCACTGTATGAGAAAGTTGTTCGAAATTTTTCTAAGATATAAAATAAATATTTAGTACACCTAATTCATTATGAGGAGTCAAATAATGTTGGTTTCATCTTGATGAAAATATATTTACAATTTCTATGAATTAAAAATTCAAAAATAATAAATAATAATAAATTATTATTTTAATATTAAGTAAATATACATTGAAGTTGAAATAAGATAAATTGAAGCAATGTAATATAACCAAATTAGAGCAATATCAGGGTCAAAGAGAGAAGAGTTAGAGCTACATAGTATACCAAATTTAAAAAAATATTTGAAGAATTAAGATAAATTATGAAGGAAATTTGCTTTACAAAATGCTAAACATGTCACGAGTAACATGAGTGATCATAATTTCTTATTCACATCAAAATGCCTTGTAAAACATGCCAAAACCATAAAAAATAAAATAATTAAAAATGTAAAAAAGAAACTTAATTGGGAAAATTTTATTGAGATGAGTCGAACATTATTTGTTTTATCTCAATTGGTCGTCATTTAGATTAACTAAAAATTATATAAGAAAAAGGATAAAATTTTAAAAAAAGTAATACTTAATATTAAAAATATATTTATTGAAGCCAAATTTGATAAATTTTTTTTAAGTGATGAAGGGACAGATAAGAGGAGAATTAGTGTTTCATGGTAAAAACACCAAATCTAGGTCAAACTTTTGAAGAAATATGAAATTGTGTCGCAAAGTAATATTTCACAAAAACAATGAGATCGATAGTAGCATCCTTGATCATCAAATTAGGTATAAGTTAAAATTCCTCATAAATGATTCAAAAACTATTACAAATAAAATATTTAAAAAATATAAAAATTAATATTTAATTTGATAGCACTCATTGTGTTGCCTCTAGTGACATCTTTTTCCTCAGAATTTGACGTCATTTAAAAGTACTCCAAACTGTGAAAATAAATAAGCATATATAATATTAAATAACTATTTTCATTATATATATTAAAGCTAAAATGTGATAAATGGAATGAATATAATAAAACCAATTCAAAGTAATATAGAAGTCACAAAAGCGAAGAATTATAGTTTTAATGTAATATAAATGAAATTAAATTGAAAATTTAAGAAATAAGGTAAATTTTTTGGAAAATTGTAAGCTAAGAGACTATGAAGATAGTATATAACATACTCAATCATGACATAAAGAAAGAATCAAAATGACTCTTAAAGTAGACAAAATCCATATAACATAAAATATTTAAAAGAAAAATAAAATATGAATATTTAATTATATAGTGATCATTAAAACTAGTCCAACAAATGTTTTTATCTTAACTAGAGCATGCTTAGAATTATGACAAATCAATAAATAAATGACACAAATAATAAAAAATTTTCATTTTTATATTATATCAATATATATAAATATGAAAGTTGAATTTTGCTAAATGGAAGTAATATAACATAAAAAAAATTGATGTATAGTCACATGAGAGTAGATGGAGAGTTACAAAGTGATATAAAAAATTCAAAGTAAAAAAATTGTAGAAATAAGTTAAAGTATAAAGAAAAGTTGTATTGCAAGATACTAAAGAGATCGAGTGTAAAATTTTTAATTTCAAAACAAGTGTAAATAATAATGCCTTGTAAATCATGAAAAAATTATAAAAAAATAAAAAATCTATGACAATATAAATATTGTTTAATTTCATTGATCTATTTGAGATTAGTTGGACAAGTTTTTCATCTCAAATAAACATCATTGGGAAATTCCATATCAAAATAAACAAGAATAAATAAATAAATAATTATTTGAATTTTATATAAATATATATTGAAGGTAAAATGACACAATTTGAAGAACCCTAATACAACAAAAAAGAGGAGATGTAAAGTCTTGATTACATGAGATTTATAATATTTTAAAAAACTAAATCAATGCAAAACCTTTGAATAAATTAGGTATGCATTCTTGATAATTAAATTAGGTATGCATCAAAAGAACTGATATAGCATGAGAAATTTATAAAAATTAAAATATTTAAATCTTAAAAATTGAGTAATTAATAGCATAGAGGACATCATGTCTAGTCGAATGTAGAATGTTTTTGCCAATCATACCTCGTTTAGAACTGTTATGTATTACAAAAATAAATCAACTTAAAAATTAAATTGTTATTTTATTACTTTATAAATATATATAAAAACTTAAATAGGATAAGTTAAAGTTAATAAAAAGTTGATGTAAATTTCAAATAAGAAGAGAAATAGAGTTCCAAATTAATATGGCAAAATCAAAGTAAAACATTTAAAAAAAATGATATAAATGGTGTGAGAAATTCACATTCTAACACACTAAGAAAATTGAGGGTCACATCCTTAATTGTCAAATGTTTTATTAATCAATTTTCCATCTAAAGTAGATAAAACTATTGAAATAAAATATTAAAAATAAATATAACTATGGCTACTTGGAGAATTGTAATATAACCAAACAAAAAATTATGTAATGGTCACGCGAGAGATGGATTAGTGTTAAATTGTAACATAGCAAAATCAACTTTAATCCTTTGAAGAGAATGAGATAAATTGTGTGAGAAAAGGTGCATTCAAGGATTTTAAGGATACATAGGATAACTTCCTCAATCATCAGGAAATAAAATATTAATAAAAAGAAAAATTGAATTTTACTAGTATAAAGATCAACCAAAGAAATCCAAAGATATATTTTTTGCTTGATTAGACCTTATTTATATTTACTACAAATTATTGATATAAATAAGAATAAATAATAACAAAGTATTATTTAATTATTAAGTAAATATATAATAAAGTTTAGATGATATAAATTAAAGCAATGTAATATGACCCAATTAAGGTAATGTAAGGGCCTCATATGAAAGGAATAAGAATTTCATTATAATTTAACCAAACAAAAAAAAACTTTTAGATTAATGTGCTAAATTATATAAGAAACTTGTATTCTAAGATACAATGGAGATTGAGTACAATGCCAATCATTTAGAAATTATCTACAAATTGCAAAGGTTCATAAAGTGTGCCAAAACCATAAAAATGTTATAATGTTTAAAAATAGAATTTTTAATAGGATAAGACATCATCGATGTGGGTCTAAAATCGTTATTTCAACCCAATTTGACCACAATTAGCATTGTTACAAACTAGAAAAGCAAATATATATAATTTAAAAATTAAATTATTGTCTTAATATTAAATGAATATATGATACAAGTGAAAGGAGATAATACAAAGGGTGTATTGAATGAAATCGTCAATCGACAAATCTTGTACATATTAGACTATGTCATAAGGCATAAAAAAACTTGAGAAAACAAAACTTAAAATTATTAGAATGGATATTTTATAGACACTGAACGTTAGAATTTTTCTAACGATGACTATTTAATATTAATTGAACCCTTTTTGAATTATGATGAATTACAAAAGTAAATATTCATATTTAATAAAATATTTAAAATTCTAAGAATTTGTTAATATATATTAAAGCTAAATTGAGATAAATTGAAGCAATATGGTATGACAAAATCGTAGTGTAAAGGTAAAATTAGAGAAGAATTAAAGTTTCATTGTAATTTAACCAAATTAAAGCTAAAATATGTGAAAATGAGATAAATTATACGAGAAAGAAGCATTGAAAGATACGAAGATGTTTAAGTGCAATGCCCTAACCATCAAATTGGTATGAAATAAAATGCCTTTTAGAGCATAACAAAATCATAGGAAATAAAATATATAAAAATATAAAAATATAAAAATGAACCTTTACTAGGATGAGGCTTGTTAAGACAAGTTTTATGATATTTGTTTTGTCTTACCTTGTTTGGAATTTTTGAAATTGCTAAATTACAAAAAATAAAATGAAATAAATTATTTTTAATACTAAGTACAAATATTGAAGTTTAAGTGAAAAAAATAATATAAATCTGCCATGTGGTAAAATAAGAAGAGAATAATAGTTTGATAGCCATAAAACAAATCGAAATAACAAATTTAAAATAATGATGTAAATTATGCACATAAGTTGTATTACAAGTTATTAAGAGGATCAATTGTAAAATCCATGTTCATCAAATAATCTAAAAATTCCATGTCTTGTAATGCAGGCCTAAATCATTAGAAATGAAATATTGGAAAATTAAAAGTTGAATATTTAAAAGGATAGAGCTTATGAGATGTGTTTGGTAACATCTTTTTCATCCCGTTCATAGCTCAATGGGAATTACTATGAATTACAAAGTTAAATAAATATAATGAATTATAAGATAAACATTTAATATTTTGTAAATAAATATTAACATAGAAATGAGATTAATCTAAAGAATGTAACATAACCACATAAAAGTGATTTAATGGAAACAGAAGAGGAGACTAAGAGTTACGTAGAAAAATAGCCAAGTCAAAGTATCAACTTTAAAAAAAGGTGATAAATTGCATATAAAAATCACATTCCATGATACTAAGGAAATCATATGCAACAACCTCATCATGAAACGAGGTACAAATTAAAATGTTCGATAAATAATGATAAAAACTAAATAAATTAAATAATTCAAAAAAATTAAAAAATAAAAAATGAAATTTTATAGAGCTGCTTGAGAAAAGTCTATTGGCCTCATTTTATCTCAATCAAACCTCATTTAAAATTACTATGATCACCAAAGAAAATTAGAATACATAATTATAAGTTACACCAATATGAAAATGTGATAAATTGAAACATTATAGTATCACCAAATCAATGTGACGTAATGGTCACAATAAAGGAGAAATAAACTTTCTTAGTAATATAACAAAACCAAAGAAATTGAACAAATCAGTTAAATTCTCCATGAAAGTTGCATCTAAGGTACAAAGAGAAACTAAAGTGAAATCCTTGATTATGAAATTAGTTCCAAATTAATTATTTGTCAAAGTATTCCAAACCCTTAAAAATTAAAAAATTTAAAAATAATAAAAAATATTTCAGAGGGAAGAGCTTAAAGATGTAAGACCATAAACTTTTTTTCATCTTGATTAGATGTCTTATGCAAGTACTATGAATTAAAATTTTTAAATAAGAATAAATGAAAGCATAATATTATTTCAATATTAAGTAGATATAAATTAAACCTAAAATGTGGTAAATTTATGTGATCTATTATGACCTAATCTAAGAAATGTAGTGCTTTCACTAGAAGACAATAGAGTGTCATAGTACTACAACCAAATCAGAAATACATTTAGTGAAATAAGATTATAATGGAAAGTTGCTTTCTAAGATACTAAATTGTTTGAGTGTAATATTCAGGATCATCAATTAGCTATGAACCCAAATATCTCATAAAACATGCACAAATTCTGGAAAAGAAAATATTTAAAAAATAAAAAATATATATTCAATGGGATAGATGTTGTCTAGATGAGTCTAATGAATTTATTTTAATCTTGGTTGATCCTTAATTAGAATCACTATTCATAACAAAGACAAGTGTACATTAATGACAAATAATTGCTCTTTTTAAATTCTGAAAATATATATTAAAGTTGAAATAAGATAATTTGAAGTAATGTACTATAAATGAATCAAAGCAATGCAAAAGTGATAAAAATTTAGCTGTTAGTTACATAGAAATGAACAAAATAAAAAAAATTAAACAGAAAAGGTAAATTATTTGGAAAAGTTATATTCTTAGATACTAAGAAGATCTAGTGTAAAATCCTTGGCTTTTATTTGTTAATCAAAAGTCTTGCAAGGATCACATAGATAAAAAAAAATTACTTAAAATATTTAAATGAATTTTTAGTTAGATAGAGTAAGTCGAGATGAGCATAATAATTTTTTTTTGTCTACAACAGAACTCATTTGGAAGTTCTATGACTTTGAAAATGTTGTAAACATAAATAACACAAAATTATTATTTTAATGTTGTATATATATGTATATATGTATATATACATATATCAATGTGAAAAATCAAAGCAATATAATATTTCCAAATCAAAGCCTTCTATGGTCAAATGACAGGAAGGTAATTGTTTGATGGTTGTATAATGAAAACATAAAAAAACATTTTGAGAAATAACATAAATTACACAAGTTGTATTTCAAGATATTATGGAGATTGAGTGTAAACTTCTTGATCAACAAATCATGGATAGACTTAATATCTCAAAAAGGGTGTTGAAATCATTAGAATTAAAATATTTTGAAATATAATAATAAATTTTTAATTAGATTGAGCTGATCAAGATAAGTCTAACGATATTTTTTCTATCTCAATCTTTCCTCATTTTAAATTATTACTAATTACAAATTAAACAATCATAAAATATAATAAAAATATAATTTTTCTATTAAGTAAATATATATTAAAGCAAAATGGAGATTAATTAAACCAATGTAATATAGGGAAATAAAAGTGAATTAAAGAAGATGCAACAAGACAATTATAATTACAAGTAATATAACCGAGTCAATGCTACACATTAAAGAATTGAGTGAATTTATACTTGAAGTTTTCTTTCAATGATAATAAAGAGATTTAGTATAACATTCTCATTCATCAAATTAGGCATAAATCAATGCAAAACCCAATAATGTAAAATATTTGACAATAAAATTTTATCTTGAACAAGCATCATTTGGAACTACTATGAATTAATATGGCAAAAAAGATTTAATAAATTTAAATTTGAATTTATAGTAATGTAAACATATACTGAATTAGAAATGATATAAATACAAGTATTGTAATATAACATAATTAAAAAGATATAAAGTTTCTTATTATTATAACCAATTCAAGTGAAAAATTTAAATAAAACAATTAAATTGATCCAAGTACTTACATTGTAATATACTAAGGGGATTAAGAGTAGCATCCTCGATCATGAAATTAGGTATGATCAGAATTATCTCATTAAGAATATTAAATCAATGAAAAAAAAATTTTAAAAAACATATACTACAAATTTAAAAATTAAATTAGCTTAAATAATACAAAAGTTTATTTTAATATTAAGAATATATTTATATATTATTTAAATAGGATAAAAATATGTAATATATTATAAAAACATCAAAGAGCTGTAAGGGTCATACAATAGGAGAATTAGAGTTTTACTGTAATTTTACAAATTGAAAGAAAATATTTTAGAGAAATGAGACAAATATATAAGAAAGTTGTACTCCATGATGTTTAGGAGATCGATGGCCAAATCTACAATTATCAAATTTGTTATAAATTTAAATTTCTCAAGAGGGAGGAGAAATAGAGTTTCTTAATAATATGACAAAAACTAAGCAAAAATATGAAGAATATGGAATTGTGTCATAAACTATACCAAACTATTGAAAAAATAAAACAACTAAATATACATAAAAGAAAACTTAATTAGAAAGAGGCCATTGAGACGAGTCCAATAAAAAAACATACCACATTGCACTTATCAAGATGAGCTCTATCTAATTAAATATTTTATTTTTTACATTATCTAATATTTTTTTCTAGTGCTATGAAATGCTTTAAATTGAAATTCTTATTTGAATTGATCATTGAGGATGTTACACGTGACCTTTCTAATATCTTGGAATGCATCATTTTTTATAAAATTTTTGTTATTTCTTTGATTTAATTATATTCATTTGTATCCTCAAATGTTCCCCTATCAAACCTTTGCATTATTTTTATTTGGTAATTTAACAACCAATTATTTTGTCACTTTTTAATATTATTGTATTTTTACATAATGTGAAAGAAGTAAGTTTTCTTATTTATGTTTATTTACTTGTGTAGCATATATTAATTCCAAATTTTGTGTGATAGTGACAATACAATTACCATTGTACTCATCTCAAAGAGTTCTTTCTAATTAAATATTTGTTTTTATATTTTTGAACTTTTTAGTTTCTAAGGTTTTAGTATGTTTTAAGAGATGTTTTTATTTGTACTTGATCGTAAGATTGAGGATTTTACACTCAATTTCATTAGTTTCATTGAATACAATTGTTTTATAATTTTCTTTTTTTTTTGAATTTTTTTCTATTATTTAGTTATACTGATATGAAGCTCTAGTTCTCGTCTTACAAGACTCATCTCATTGTGCTATGCCTACTTAAATATTGTTTTTTATATTTAAAATTTTTTTTAAGGGTTTTATAAGAAATTTTAATTCATACTTTATTTAAAAATCAATGATGTTAGACAAAATCTTCTAAATATCTTAGAATATAACTTTTTTAAAACTTTATCTCATTTCTTACAAAGTTTTACTTTGATTTAGCTATGTTACTCTGAAACTCTTTTTCCCACTTTGTTTACTTTACATATCTTCGATTTAGATATTCATTTCGATATAAATATAGTTATACTCACTTGATGAGCTCTATCTAATTAGATATTCATTTTAATATTTTTAGATATTTTATTTTCAATGGTTTTGTTGCACTTTAAATAATGATGATTAATAATAGATTTGGGAATTAAGAAGATTACAATAAATCTTCTTGGTACCTTGCAAAGCAACATTCTTATAAAATTTATCATATTTCTTCAAATGTTTTGCTTTGATTTAGTTATACAACTATGAAAAAAAAAAATTTCTCCCAAGTGACATTTACATTATTTTTATTTAGTTATAATTTATTACTTTAATTTCTTTTAATTTAGCTTACAAAATTATTTACTTAATATAAAAATAATAATTTGTAAATATTTAGGGTTATTTTTAAATTTTGTAATCTGAAAGAATTTGAAAAGAGTTCTTATAGTATTGAAACAATTGTTCTTGGATTCATGAACTCTATAAAATGACATTCAATTAATATTTTAAAATATTTAGTTTTCAAATATTTTTCCAACTTAATGATTCATTTCGATTAAATCCTAATTTGATTATTGAGCAAGAAACACTTTATCTCCATAATAACTTGGAATATCATTTTTCAATACAATTTTTTACAATTCTTAAAAGTTTTTCTTTAATTTTTTTATATTACTATGTAACTATAAATCTCCTCTTGGGTGACTTTAACCTCATTTTTTTCTCTTTTTCTTATATTAGGAAAATTTATCTTATTTGAATTTTAATATATATTTTCTTAGTCTTAAAGTAAAATTGTTTTATTCTTTGAGCATATTTTTGGTTGTAATTTGAAGTTTCCAAAGGATATCTAATTGAGAAAAAAAGTGTTTTCAACCTTATCTTATTTAGCTCTATATAATCAAAGTTGTTTTTGTAAACTGTAATATTTTATTTTCTTTGAATTTGGCACTCTTTTTTAGACATTTTTATTCATAACTTGTCTGATAATTGTGGATGTTACATTTGATATCCTTAATATCATGGGCCACAACTTTCCTAAAAAAATTGATCTTAATTCCTCTAATTTTTGTTTGAATTGATTATGTAGCTATTAACTTTAAATCTTCTACAATATGACCTTCTCAATGCATATCTTTCGTCATATTACTTTGCTTCAACATATAAATTTTTGGAAGTAATGTATCATGCTCAACATTAAAATAAAAATTTGTTATTATTTATGATTTTATAATTTTCATAATTTATGATAATTTTATATGAGGTTCAATCAAGATGCAATAAACACTATTGGACTCACTATGATGAGCTTTTTCCTATTAAACATTTATTTTTCAATTTAAAAAAAATGAATTTAACCTCATTTTTTTATTACTATGTAACTGCATGTTTTGATGACATTATGGTCGATCTCCTTATTATTTGGAAATAAAACATTTTTATATAGTTCACTTCATTTTTTCGAATGTTGTATTTTGGATTTGATTTAATTACTATCAAACTACAAATCTTCTTTTCATTGAAATTCGGATCACTTTGATTTCATTATATTATATCATCATAATTTATAATATTTTAGTTTTAGAAAATATTTCCAAAATCTAATAATAATTTATTATTATTTATGTATATTTACTTTTTTATTTCTTTCTAATTGTAAATATGGTTCACTCACTATGGAGACACTTTATTGGGCTCCTCTTGATGACCATTATCTAATTCAATTTTAATTTTTATATTTTTTAATATCTTTTTCTAGTGTGTTATTCACTTTTTATGAGAAATTTTCATTCAAAACTTAATTGATTATCAAGGATATAGCACTTTTTCTACTTAATATCTTGGAATTGAATTTTCCCATGCAACGTATCTTTTCTCTTCTAATTCTTGTCTTTGTTTTGGTAACATTACTATTAACATTGAATATTTTATGGTATCACCTTCAAATCACATAATTTTTACTATATTAGTTCTCTTTAATTTAACTAATTTTAAGCATATCTAATATTTTCTTAATATTTAAAATAATAATTTTTTATTATTTATTCTTTTTTATTGTTTATAGTTCACTGTAATTACACACAAGGTCTGATGAAGATGAAATACATTACAAGGCTTATCTTGATGAGCTCCTTCTATTAGTTATTATTTTTTATATTTTTAAATATATTATTTTCTAAGGTTTCAAGTCATTTTACAGGACATTATGATTCATAATAGATTTGTTAATTGAAGCTGTTACTTTTTGATATCCATAATATTTTACAATGTAGTTTTTTTATGCCCTTTGTTTTATTACCATAAAGTCTAATTCTCCCATTTAACTTTTACAACACATTGATTTTGTTATATTACATTACTATGATTTATCTAAATGTTGTTTTATTACATATTTAGTAAATAAAAAAAATATTTTATTGTTTGTTTTCCTTATTTTCTTTTGTATTTCTTCGTATTTCTAAATGATACAATCGAGATGAAATAAACATCAATGGAATACTTTAAATAGCCTCTATCCAATTGAATTTTTATTTTTATATTTTGAAATATCATATTTTCAAGAGTTTTGTCACACTTTCGAGACTTTTTTGATTCATACCAACTTTGACAATAGAGGTTATTCTTCTTGATAAGCTTAATATCTTTCAATGGAACTTTTTGACATAATTTAACTCATTTAATTAATTTGTTTTCTTTGATTTTGTAATACTATCATGTAAATCTAATGCTTCTCTTGTGTGACATTCACATTTCTTTTTTTAATTTATATTATGTTACTTTAATTTATGTTAATTCAACTTTAATATATATTTGTTTGATTTCATAATAATAATATATTTTTATTTGTACCTTTTATTTTTATGATTCATAAAATTATAAAAAAGGTCTCATTTACTTGAAACAAACATCGATTTGTTCCTAAACATCGCCTTTATCCAGCTAAATATTTTTTTATATTTTTTAAAAAGTTTTATATACTAGTGTTTGTCATGCTCTTGAAGATATTGTCATTTGTATATGATTTAAATATGAAGGATGTTATACAAAATCTACTCAGTGTATTGGAATAGAACTATATAGTATAATTAATCTCATTTAATCAAAATTTTCTTTTTTATTTGGATATATTACATTGAATATGTAATTCCCTTCTTGTGTGACTTTTACATTAATTTTATGTTTTTATATTAGATTACATCAATTGATCTTACATTAATTTTAAAATTTATTTACATATCGCTAGTGTCATCATCATTTCTTTTTGAGTTTGTTAATTCACATTAATTCCAAATGAGGTCAATCAAGAACAAAGAAATGTCATTAGATTAATCTCTACAAGCTCTATTTAACTTAATATTTTTTCTTATATTTTTTATTTTCTATGTTTTATCTCTTATTAGAAGATATTTTCGTTTGTACCAACTTAATGATTGAAGTTGTTATACTCTATCCCTTTAGTTTCTTGGAACGTAGCATTCCAAAAAAACTTTCTTATTTCCTAAACAGTTTTGCAATAATTTTCTTATATAACTATGAAACAATAGTTCGTTTCCTTTCTGACCTATAAATGTTTTTGATTTTGATATATGTAAATCTTCAATTTATCTAATTTCAACTTTAATATATATTTGCTAAATGTTTAAGTAAATAATATTACTATTTATGAAGATTTTCATTTGTAATTAATAATAAATAAAAATAAGGTAAAAACAAGATGAAATAAATATCTTTAAACTTTCTTAAAATAGTTATATTCAAGTAAAAATTCATTTTTATATTTTTTTAATTATTTTATTTTTTTTATATTTTGCATGCTCCACTAGATATTTTGATTCCAACTTGATTTAATGCACAAGAATATGACATTCAATCTCTTTTTATCTTAAAATCTATTTTCACATATAATTTATGGCATTTCATTAACTTTTTTGCATTGATTTTGCCACATTTTTATGAAACTCTGCTTCTATACTTGTGTGACAACATATTCATTTGAAATATCTCGATGAGCTCAACCTGACTAAATATTTCTTTTTCTAGTACAAATTATTTTTTTAAATTTTCCAATATTTTGATGAAACTCTAATTTATTTCCTTTGTGACCTTTACATCATTTTTGTTTTGTTACATTTCATTAGATGAATTTTCTGCACTTATCCTTTCTTAAATTTATAACTTATATTAATTGCAAATATTGTTCAATTAACACAAAACAAATATCACTTCAATGGTACATGACTCAAGAATCCACTATGTTATGTTTGATCCCTTTAGTATCCTTGAATGTAATAATCTTTAGTATAATTTTTCTCCTCCCATGTAACCTTTACCTCAATTTAACTTCGATGCTTTCCATTGCTTTAGTTTATGTTATTTAAGCATTAATAATTTTTTCACTTTAATATTAAAATAATTGATTATTATTATTTGTGCTTGTTTTGTTTTATAATTCATGCTAATTCTAGACGTGTTCCAATCATGATGAAACAAACGTTATTCAACTCATTACGATGATCTCTATATATTTAACCCTCAGTTCTATTTTTTAAATACATTAAGTTCAAGGTTTTCAAATTTGTTATGAGATATTTTGATTCATACCTGATTTGATGGTCAAAAATAATACACTTGACCTCTTTAGTATCCTAGAATGCAAAATTATCACACCATTTTTTTTATTCCTTCATTTTCTTTTTTTTGTTTTTTATATTAAACAAAACTATACTTATTCACTGATTTGACGTTTATAACTCTTTGATTTGATTATATTATGCTTCTTCAACTCATCTCATTTAAGAATTTTTCTATATTTATTTAATATAAAAAATAATTTATTATTATTTATTGTTATTTAATTATTTCATTTCATAATATTTCTAGACTAGGTTTTATTTACATAAGAAAACAATAACTTGACTCATCTCAACAAGCTCCAACCAATTGTATTCTTATTTTTACATTTTTAAATATTCTTTTTTATATGGTTTTTTCACTCTTGTGAGACCATTCAATTCATGTTAGATTTGATAATCAAGATTCCCACACTCAATCTCTTTAGTATCTTAGAATTAAACATTCTTATATAATTCAATTTAATTTTTCAAATTTTTTGCATTAATTTTGTTAAATTAAAATGTAACCTAATTCCATTCTTTAGTGAGTCTTTGATTTTCTTTGATTATTTTGTTTCAATTTAAATCAATTAAGCCGTAAAATTGATGTCCTTAGACTAATGTCAGGAAGCACTATCCAATGAAAAAATTTAGTTTTATATTTGTAAATATTTATTATCTAAAGCCCTTATAATGTTTACAAGCTACTTTTATTTGTATTTGACTTGATAGTCGATGGTGTAGCTTCTGATTTATTAAGTATGTTTAAGAGTAATTTTAGGAAAAGAATTTTCTTATTGTTTCTATCTTTTTTACTTTTATTTAGCAATATTATTAACTTATAATATTTAATATTTAATATTATGCACTTAGTATTATAATAATCATTTATTCTTATTTATATTTATTTACTTTATAAATCTATACTAAAACTTGGTCTGATACAGGTCATACAAAAGTCATTGAACATCTATTAACAAGCTTAATCTAATAAATACTTCTTCTTTGCATTTTGAAATATTTTTATTTTTTTAGTTTTTTGGAACACTTTAGGAAACATTTTAATTCTTAATTATTTGATGACAATGAATGTAAAATATAATCAACTCTGTAACAATGGATCAAAATTTTTTGTACCAAATATCTCACTTCATTAAATTTTTTTATTTGATTTAGTAACATCACCATGAAACTCTAACTCTCATGTTGTATCACATTTAATTAAGTTCGGTTTATTTATACTACAGTCTTTAAATCAATCTTATTTTTATTTTAATATATATTTACCTATTATTATTATTATTATTATCGTTATTTATTCCTAATCTCTTTGGTAATGACAATAACTCAAAATTTGGTATGATTGAGAGAAACAAATGATGCTGGAAGTGTCTCGACGATCTTTATCATTGTAGATATTTAGTTTTATGTTATTAATTGTCGTATTTTCTAATTTTTTATTGCACTTTGTGAGATGTGTTGAATAATAGCAAATCTAATGATTGAAGGTGTTATAGTCACTCTCTTTGGTGTCTTGAATGAACACTTTTCACTAAATTTATCACATTTCGTCAAAGTTTTTGCTTTGATTTTGTTATATTACATACTAATGCTACGTCTCCTTACATGTGACTTTTATATCATTTTGATTTGGTCATATTTTAATAGTTAGGTTTAACTCACTTCAACTTTGATATATGTTTACCTTAATATTAAAATAGGTGTTTATCACTATTTATTACTTTCTTTTAGTAATTCTTAATATTTCCAAAATAACATATGATGGAGAGAGAACAAATGCCATTGGATTAGTCTCAAAGAGCTTTATACCATTAAATATTATTTTTTTTATTTTCTTGAATATTTAGTTTTTTAAGGTTTTGCATCTTTATGATACAATTTTATTTGTACCTCATTTGTCGATCCAAAATGTTAGATAGGATTCCATTTGTATCTTTGAATTCAACTTTTTTTATTATTTATATCTTTTTTTAAATTTTGTTTTATTTTGTTATATTACTATAAAACTCTAATTCTCCTCTTGATTGATGTTTAGGTCATTATAATTTGGTTATATTAAATTTCTTTAATTATTGTAAATTTAGATAAAATAAATGTTGCTTGACTTATTTTGATGAGCTTTAATTAATTAATATTTTTGTTTATATTTTCAAATTTTTTGTTTCTATTTTTGTATTAAGTTATGCATTTTTATTCATATTTGATTTGAGGATTGAGGAAGTACGAATAGATCTCAATATTATCTTGTAAAAAAAAATAAAATATGATTTTAATATTTAGTAAATATATATTAAATATGAAAAAAGAAAAATTTAATCAATCTAACATAATTAAATTAAACAGCAAAAGTCACAAGAGAGGAGACTTAGAGTTACATAGCAATACAACCAAGTAAAAAAAGAAGAAATTAAAAAAAATGAGATTATTTTTTTTTGAAATTCTTTTTCCTAGAAAATAAAGACATCATGTGTAATATCCTCAATCATAAAGAATATTATGATTGAAAATTTCTTCTAAACCATGCAAAAAAAAAAATAGAAAATAAAATATTTGAAAATGAAGAGAAGAAAATTTTGATTGATGGAGGTGTTTAATATTAGTCCAATGAAAAACTTTTCCTTAAATTAGAGGTGTTTGAATTTACTGAAAATTATAAAAATAAATCAGCATAAATAACAATAAATTATTATTTTAGTGTTAATAATATTTATATTAAAGCATAAATGATAAAAATCAAACAAATGTAATGTCATCAAACAATATCAAAGTAAAAGGTTACAGAATAACATATTTACTATTACATTGTAATATTACAAAATCAAAGTTAAAAATTTGAATGGATCATCTCTATCATTGTTTATTGTCAAATAAGGTGAGAACCAAAATGTCTATATAGAGTGAAAAATTCGTAGAAAGTAAAATATATAAAATAATATATATATATATATATATATATATATATTTAATTTGATAAATCTTATCAAGATTTTTGCAATTATCTTTGTATAACCTCAATCAGACCACATTTGGTTTGATTATTAATTATTAAATTAAATTAATTTAAATAATAATAAACTATTAATTTAATATCAAATAAACTTATTTCAAAGAAGAGATGTGATAAATTAAAGCATTATAATAAAATTGAATAAAACTTATATGAGGTTCAATGAGAGAAAATTTAAAGTTATATAGTAATACAATTAAATTATACAAAAACATCTTACAAAATAAGACAAATTGTTTAGGAAAATATGTTCAGACATACTAAGGTGATTGAGTGCAATATCCTCTATTATAAAATATGGCTTGAATAAAAATATTTTGTAATATGCAATAAATTGCTGTAAATTAAAATATTTAATAATATTAAGAATTATATTGAACTTGATAGGGCTGTTTTAGATGCCTCCAACATAGTGCATATTATTTTGATTAGACCTCCTTTACAACTATTACAAATTAGAAAATTAAAGAAACATAAATAATAAAAACTTATTATTTCAATATTAAGAAAATAATTAATAATGTATAAATGAGAAAAGAAATATAATATAAAAAAATTATGGCAATTTTGACATAGTAGAAGAGAAGAATTAGTGTTAGATAGTAATATAACAAAATAAAAATCAAGAATTTTAACAAATAAAATATTTATGTGAGATTTTCACTCTAAGACACTTAGGAGATGAAGTGCAATATCATTAATCATCAAATTATTTATAAATAAAAATATCTTTTAAAAAACACAAAAGTAATACTAATGTTTAAAAATAATGAAATAAATATTAGCTAAATAAAGCTTATTGAGATAAGTCCAATGATATTTGTTTCATTTAGAATTGACCTCATTTTGAGTAACTTTGAATTATCAAAGTAAATTAGCCTAAGTAATATTTAATTATTATTAATAATAAGTGAAATATAAATTGAAACAAAAATGATATAAACTTAAAAAATATAATATAACAAATTCAAAATAGTGTAAAAGTCTCAGAGGAGGTGGTTTAGAGTTACAAAGTAATGTATCTTGATAAAAATGGAAAATGTCAAGAGATAAGACAAATTATAATGGAAAGTTGCATAGCGTCATAGAAAGGGATTGAGCATAACATCATCGATCACCAAATTGCGATCAAGTCGAATTGCTACAAAAAAGTGAGCCAACCCATTGGAAAAAGTATTAAAACTCATTAAAAATGAATATTTTATAAGATTTAGCCCATTGAGGCAAATCCAGTATGATTGTCTCTTTTTGATTAGACCTCATTTTGAATTTCTCTAAATTACCAATGTAAATAAGGAGAATTAACAAGAAATTATACTCTTAGCTTTAATAAAAAAAAAGTTGAAGCTAAAATTTGACGAATTAAAGCAACGTAATATCTCAATCTTAAAATAATGTAAATGACACAAAGGAAGATAATGAGAGCTTCATTATAATATAGCCAAATAAAAAAGTTAAAAATAGAGATGAATTACATAGCAAATTTCATTCCAAGATAATGAAGTGAATGAGTGTAACACCTTCAAATATTAAATTATTATGAATAAAAGTTTCTTGTAAAGCATGCAAAAAAATTAGAAATGCAAAAAATTATGAATGTGGAATAAATAACAATAAAGCGCTATACAAGTAATAAGTAAATATATATTAAACTTAAAATGAGATAAATTGAATCCATGTAGTTAACAAAATGAAAGCAAAGAAAATTTTAAGAAATGAGAAATTATAATTCAATGTTGCATTTCAAGATAATAAAGTGATCTATTTTAATAGTCTTAATCTCAAATCTAGTTTTAATTGAATTATCTCTTCAAACATAGCAAAACTCTTAAAGAAAACAAATAAAATTATAAAGTTGGGCAAATTTTTTTGATAAATCTCGTGTAGATGACATCAATTATTTTTGTTCCACTTTTATCAAATATTGCTTTCAATTACTTGAGAATTACAAAAGCCTAGGATAAAAAAATTTATTTTAATGATAAGTAACTATATATAGATTTAATTAGACAAAGCTCACGATAACTCCAACGATGTCTATTTCTCCTCCATTTTATATTGTCTAGAGTTACTATGAATTATAAAAATAAATAAGAAAAAATAATAATAAATTAATCTTTAATATTAAGTAAATATGTATTAAAATAAAATAAGATTAATTGAAGCATTTCAATAAAACCAAATCATAGCAATGTAAATACCACTTAAGAGGAGAATAAGAGTTTCTTAATATTATGACAAAATCAATGTGTAACACTCAAAAGAATAAGATAAATTGTTTGAGATATTTTCATTTTAGGACACTAAGGATATTGTGTGTAATATACTAAACCATAAAACTATATATAAATTAAATTCCAATGAAATATACGAAAGTTATAGAAATAAATATTTATTGGATATTTCTAAAAAAGATGAGCAAAATGATATTTTTATTGCCTCGATTTGATCTATTTTATAATATTAAGAATAATGAAATTAAATTGATTTAAATAATGGAAACTTATTTTTTTTAATATCCTATAAATTTATATTGAAGATAAAAAGAGATAAATTATAGTAATGCATGAAAACTAAATCAAAGAAATGTAAGGATCACATTAGAGTAAGTGCTATATAGCATTATAGTGAAATATAAATTAACAAATTTAGAAAATAAATTCTTTGCTTGGTAATATTTCATTGCAAGATGCATATGAGATTGAACACGACATCCTTTATCATAAATAAGGTGCAAATAAAAATGACTAATGAATCCTATGGAACCATTAGAAAATAAACTATTTAAAAATATAAAAACTGAAATCTCATTTTATGGAGCACGTTGAGGCAAGTTGAATGATGTGAACATTGTCTTTACGAAACCTCATTCAAGCTTTCTATGAATTTCAAAATTAGAAAACATAAAAAATAAAAGTTATTATTTTAATTTAGGTTGACATATAATGAAGTCAAAGTGATATAAATTAAAGGAATGTACAAAAAAGAAATTTTTACAATTTTTAGGTCACAAAAATAAGAATTAATGGGCAAACTAAAATAACCAAAACAACATGAATTTTAAGAAATGATATTAATTGTTACAGAAATTTTTATTCCAAGATACTATAAAAATGTACCACAACTTCTTCATTAATCAAATCATGTACAATAATAATTTCTTGTAAAGAATCCATAAAGAAAAAAAAATATTATTTAATGAAACTCTTCGAGGTAAGTACAACAATGTTTTGTCACCTCGATCGAAACTTCTTTTTGGTAACTATGAGTTA
The DNA here is from genome assembly GCA_023846275.1 of Vanilla planifolia. Classification (NCBI taxonomy): domain Eukaryota; kingdom Viridiplantae; phylum Streptophyta; class Magnoliopsida; order Asparagales; family Orchidaceae; genus Vanilla; species Vanilla planifolia. The sequence goes on along the minus strand of JAIUJO010000056.1, from coordinate 797,580 downwards.
TCATACTGGAGAAGCATAAATAACAATTAACTATTTTTTTAATATTAAAAAATATATTAAAGCTAAAATGTCAAAAATTGAAGCAATGAAATATAACAAAACAAACTAATGTAAAGATTAGTTAGGAGGACATTTAGAGTGTCATAGCAGTATAACAAAAGAAAAATATTTGAACAAATGTGATAGATTTTATGAGAACATTGCACTAAAATTTTCTATGGATAAAAAGCAAAAAATCATCAATTAACAAGCTAGGTATGAATTCAAAAGCCAAAACAAAATCCTAAACCCTATAAAAAAGAATATTTGAAGTGATAAAATCAATATTTAATTAGAATGAGCTAATTGAGATGTGTTTAATGATAACTTTTTTCTTAATCAGGTCTAATCTAGAATTTCTGTAAATTACCAAAGAAAATAAGCATAATTGAATAGAAATTGAAATTTTAAGATTAACTTAATATATTTTATAGCATATAATGATGAATTTAAATAATACAAAGCATCTATATAAAAATGATATGAAGGCCACGTTTAATGAGAATGAGGGTTTTATAGTGATATATCCAAGGCATAGAAAAACATTAAAAATGAAATATTTTGGTGTTGGAAAGGTTCACTCTAATATATTAAGGGGATAAGATGTAACATTTTTGAATGTCAAATGAGGTTACAAATGAAGTATCTCATAAAGCATGCAAAACCTAATAAAATTAATTATTTTACAAGAAAAAAAATAAATATGAATTTTTATGTTTTCATCTAGATGTGTGAAACTGATTAATTTTTCTTCTTAATTGGACCTCATCTGGAATTGCGAATAATTAACAAAATTAAAAGATGTAAGCTATAATAAATTTTTTTAATAATAGTAAGTAAATACATATTTAAGTTGAGATGAGATACTTTGAAGAAATGTAATATATCAAAGTTAAAGGCATGCAATGATCACATGAAAAGTGATTTACAAATCCAAATCAATAAAACCATTTCAAAAAAAATTTTAATTAATTACATAAATTATTTGCTAAGCTTGCTTTCTTTTATCCTATAGAGAATGAGGAAGACATCCTTAATAGTAAAACTTGATATGAAACAAAATTTCTTCTAAAGCATTACAACTTTCACAAAAAATAAAAAAATGTTTAAAAATATTTTAATGAATATTTATTTGAATAAAGCTAAAATAATATAAATAGAAATGACTAAATATGAGAAAATAAAAGGTATACTATGGTAACATAAGAGAAGAATTAAGATTTAATAAGAATATAACAAAATAAAAATAAAATATTTTAATAAATAATATAAATTTCGTATGAAGGTTTTATTTTATGATTAATAAAAATATAAACTCTGACATCCTCCACCATTAAATCATGTATAAATCAAAATGACTTAAAGAATGAAAAAGACTAGAAAAATATTTTTCAAAATGACTTAAAAAAGAATAATCAATTATAACACTTTTTAAAGGTTTGTTGTCATTTTGGAGATATTTCCATTTGTACCGATTTGATGGTAGAGAATGTTACACTCGGTCTTCATAGTATGTTGGAATGCAATTTTTTGGGCAAATTTATCATTTTTCTTCAAGTGTTTTTCTTTGATTTGTTGATATTACAATGAAATCAAAACTATTCTCTCATGTTACATTTACAGTGCCTTGTTTTGGTAACATTACATTGCCTTAATTTAACTTATTTTAACTTTTATATACATTTACTTCATATTAAAAGAAATAATTTATTATGTTTATGTTTAATTAATTTTGTAATTTATAGAAATTCTAAACGAGGCCTAGTTTAATGAAACTAAACATCACAAGAGTTTCTTTGATGGGCTTTACCCAATTAAATATTTATATTTATATTTTTTTAATGTATTTTCTTTTCTAGTATTTTATCGTTCTTTAAGATAAAATTTCATTTGCACGTAAATTTAGGATTCAGAATGTCACAATCAATCTCCTTTGAATCTTAGAAATAATTTTGGCTCATAATTTATCCTATTTTTCAGAATGTTTTGTATTTGTGTTATTATGCAACTCAAAGACATCATGTCACCATTTCAACTCTTGGCTTTGTTATGTTATATTTCTTCAATTTACTCATCTCCTATTTGACATTTATCAACTTTAACTTAAAAAATAAATTTATTATTATATGTGTTTTCTTATTTTTTCAGTAATTCCAAACAAGGCTGACTGAAAATGAAACAATCATGAATGGACTCATCTTGATGAGATATATACAATTAAATATTTAATCTTATATTTTTAAATGTTATGTTTTCTAGGGTTTTGGCTTGGTTAACAACACATTTCATGCTTAATTTATAATCGATGATGTTATACATAATGGGTAGTGTATCATGGAATATAAGTTTTCTTAATGATTTAACTCATTTCTTAAATGCTTTATGTCGATATAAACGTAAAAAACAAAAATATAATTACCACATGAGTGATAATTACATGATTTGGTTATAAAACATTGTTTAAATTTATCTTATTTTTGCTTTATTATATTGGTGTTTAAAATTAAAAAATAATTATTATTTATTTTACTCATTTAATCTTTAAATTTACTGTTAAAAAAATAAAGCATTACTGAGATGAAATGAACACTATTAGACTTTGTTTGATAAGCTTTAGCAACTTAGATGTTCAATTTTTAATTTTTAATTATTTTTCTTTCTCAAAATTTTTTATGCTTTTGTAGATATTTTTATTCATACATATTTTAATGATTGAAGATGTTATAATTGATCACCTTTTTTTCTTAGAGTGCATCTTACTAATATAATTTTCTACTTTTAATCAAATGTTTTGCTTTTATTTTGATATATTACAAAGTAACTCAAAATCTACTATTATTTTATCTTAACATCATCTTGATGATACTATGTTTCACTAATTCTATTTACCTCATTTTAGATTTAATATACATCTTTACTTAACATTAATTTACTTTATGGTTATTTAATTTGTTAATTTATAATAATTCTAAACATGTTTTGATTCTGATGAAAAAATTATTATTGGACTTATCTTGATGATCTTTATCCAACTAAATATTATTTTTTAATGTATTTTTAATTCTATAATTTTTTTATAGTTTATGAAAAAACTTCAGGTTGTACTTAATTTGATAGTCAAGGATGTTCTACTAGATGTTCTTAGTATTTTTGACTTTTTTATTTTTTTTAGTATATATTATTATGAAACTCTAACTCTATTCTCGTAATTCAAACTTAAACATTATTTACTTCATACTTAAATGCAATTATTTTTTATTTTTGTTTTATTAATTTTGAAATTCTTAGTATTTCCAAATGTTATCAAATAGAGACGAAACAAATGTCATTACACTCATCTCAATGAACTCTATCCAACAAAATATTTATTTTTGTATTTATCAAATAATTTTTTATTTAGTTTTTGCTTGTTTTATGAGACAATTTAATTCAAGTCATATTTGATGATAGAGGATGTTACAATCAATCTCCTTAGTATTATTGAATTCAAATTTCTCATATAACTTGTCTGATTTCTTTTTATATTTTCCACATATTATGTTATAGTGTAATATAACTCTAATTCTGCTCCTGTGTGGCCTATAGATAGTTTTGATTTAATTATATTTCTTTTATTCACTTTATCTTTTTTTAGGTTTATTATACATTTACTTAAAACGAAAAAATGTTTTTGTGTTATTTTTTGCTTATTTGTTCTCACCATTCATATTTATTGTAAGCTAAATGTGGTAGAATTAAAAAAAATGTAGTTGGGATTGTCTCGATGAGCTCTATTCAATTATATATTCAGTTACATATTTTCAATTTTTAATCTTATGATTTTTTGCTTGTTTTTTGAAATATTTAAATTTTTCTTGATATAACAATTAAGGATATTACGCTCTACCTCCTAAGAATCTTGAAAATTAAATTTTACTTAAAATAGATATCATTTCTTTAAACTTTTAGTTTAGAATTCTTCATAACTCAATTAGGCTTTTATTCTCCTTTAGTGTGACATTTATATTTTTTTTAAACTTTTTAAGACAATATTATTTAAATTTTTCTAATTATTTTCTCTAATTCATATTTATTTAATATTCAAAACATAAATTTAATTTTTTTACATTTATTTAATTTAGTAATTCTCAATTCCTTTTTAGTGAAGTTTGATTCTAATAAAACAAACATTCTTATATTTTTTAAAAAGATTTATTGAATTAAATATTAATTTTTATATTGTGAAACATTTACTTTCCTTAGAATTTTAAACAATTTTTGAAAGATTTTCATTTGTATACATGACATGTTGATCGATTATGTTATAGTTGGTCTCCCATATATCTCTAAACAAAACATTTTGAAAAATAATTTCTCATCTTTCCAAAGTTTTCACTTAGATTTTATTATTTTACTAAAAGTCAAAGTAATAATTTATTACTATTGATAAAAATTTAATTTAATAATTTTCTAAAATTCTAAACATTGTTTGATCAAATGTTAAAAAGATCATTAAAAACATCTTCAAGACCATTGTCTAATTAAATATTACTTTTTTTCTAGATAATTTTTCAAAGAATTTGAACTATTAAGTACTGTTGAATTTAGTCTTACAATATAATTTAACTCATTTCTTCAAATTTTTGATTTGCTCATGATATTATAACATACTAATTCTCCCGCTCATATGACTTTAATATCCCTTTCCTTTTTTTCTATTACCTTGTTTCAATTTATCTCATTACAACATTAATTTTTATTTTCTTAATATTAAAAAAATAATTTATGACAATTTTTAGCTTATTTAATTTTTAAATTTGCCATAAATTAGATCCAATTGTGGTGAAATAAACATTTTTTAACTCATGTATATGAACACTATTTAATTGAAAGATTATTTTGAGATTTTTCAATATTTTCCCTTTTGTTTTCGTGCATTGATGAGATATACAGATTCATACCACTATTTATCAATTAAGGATGGGCTACTTAATCTCTTTATAGTTTTTTAATTAAATTTTTTGTATATTTTCTCTTATTTCTTCATATGGCTTCCATTTATCCCATTTAATCATTATTAGGTGTTTAAAAAATATTAAAATTTCGTTTACTATGTACCTCCAAATCTCCTCTCAAGTGACCTTTACATAACTTTGACTTGGTTATACTATTTTGCATCACTTTACCTAGTTTTACCTTTAATATACATTTATTTATAATTAAGATAACTAATTCTTATTATTTGTATTATTGTTTTTTGTACACCTAGTCATTTGATATGAGGTTAGATCAAAAAGGAATAAACATTGTTGGACATTTCGTAATTATGCTTATAAAAGAAAATATTCATTTTAAATATTTTTTAAAATTATTTTCTAGAATTTTTGTATGCTTTACCAAGCATTCTTTTAGACCCATCTTAACGAGTGCTATCCATCTATATTGTTTTATATATTTTATATGTCTTTTTAATATTTTTAACTTGCTTTGGTAGATATTTTTATTTTTTTGTTTTTAGAATGATAATTTATAATGTTATTAAACCCATTTCTAAAAATTTTTGTTTTTATTTTGTTATAATACCATGTAATTTAAAATCTCATATAACATTTACACTGCTTTGATTTGGTTATATCGCAAAATCTTAATTTAGCTTATTTAAACTTTAATAAATATTAACTTAATATTAAAAAGATAACCAACTGTTATTTCTGCTCATTTAAATTTCTAATTTATTGTAATTCAAAATGAGGACTGATTATGATATAGTCAATGTCAATTAACTTGTATTAGCAAGCTCCGTCATGTTAAATATGAATGCATATTTTATAGAAGTATTTTTATTTTTCATTAATTTATGATTCTTTTTGAGGTATTTTCATTGTATATTATTTGATGATCAATAATGTTATACTCAATACACTTAGTATATTGGAATGAAACATTCTTATTTAATTCATCTCATTTCATAAAACATTTCTACTTTCATTTCTTTTTTTTTTTTGCTATGAAGCTATAAATCTCCTCAACTATAATCTTTATATCATTTTTATTTTGCTATATTACGTCAGTTTAATCTTTGTCAATTAAAATTTATTATATATTTTGTTAATATTAAAATATGAAATTATTATTATTTATCTTTATTTATCTTAGAATTCATAATAATTCTAAAAGTCCTCTACAAGAGATGAAAGAAGCATTATTGAACTTAGCTCAAGTATCTTTATCAAACTAAATATATTTTTATATATTTTTAAATATTTTATGTTTTAGTATTATGGCATCATTTATGAGATTATTTTATGTATTCATAATTTAATTAATAAGGATGTTACATAAAATCTCCTTATCATCAATCAACATAACTTTTGTATTCAATTTATCTCATTTGTTTAAACTTTTTGCATTGATTTTATTATATTACATTGCAGCATTTATTGTCTTGTCATTAGAGCTTTATATCACTCTAATATTATTATGAAAAATTACATGAAATTACCTTAAGATTAAAATAATTCAAGAATGAATCTTAATGAAATAAACATCATTTGATTAATATCAATGAGGTTTACCCAATTAACTATTCTCTTTAATATATTTTATATTTTTTATTTTTTATGATTTTGTAAGATTTTAAAGATGTTTTGTTTGATATGTTATTTGATAATTGAGAAAATTACAATCAATCTCCTTAATTATAAAGGAATAATATTATTGAATGAGCTGTGATCTAACATAAGCATAATGTATCTTAAGAATTCCTTTTTGCATATGTTTTGATTTATGATTTAATATTTTATTATATGGGACACATATAAATAACTATATAATTATATATATATATATATATATATATATATATATATATATATATATATATATATATATAGTGTGTGTGTATTTTTCTACATGTAATACAACTCAAATACAAAAAGAAATTAGTGGAAAATCCTAAAAACAAAAAGAAAGAGATGTAATGATCTATAAGAACAAGTAGGAGAAACAAGAATGTGAAATTTATTTTATTTAACATTGTCTTATAGCTTCCTAATATGAAAAAAAATCGACACCTACATTCATTGTTTCTTATTTATTGGGCTACAACATAATAGAGACCACTCCATCATGAGCTTTAGATTGCACGTAATGTGCGTGGTAGTTTCATGACATATGATCACGAAATTACTACCTTATTATCATTTTTACAAAGATTGGTGTGTCATGGCAAACGCATAGGACACATCATTGTTAGCCAGCAATTTTGGATAATGTGGATATTTGGTCAATTTTAGATGATGACATGATACACTAACATATATCAAAACAAAGGCACTTGAAAGTGAAATAAAAAAGGTAAAAGTAATATGAATATGAAAAAAAGAACAAGGAAAGAAGAAAACTAAAAAAATACAAAAATATATTATTATTAAATGATATTGGCATAATGACATGACTGTGTACTTAGATTTTGATGAAGCATGCAACCCTAGATGTAGCAATTCAATATGTTCATTTCTTTATAAACAGCCATGTGCCATTTTAGTCAATGTTCAATCATGCTTGTAAGATACTTGTTGGGATTTTGTTAATATTTTGTTACATGTGCCTTGTAGTTTGCTACTTAGCATATTGTGCTTACCTTATATTATAAGCTAGGATATAGAATCTAATAAATATGGAGGTTCCTTATTGTTAGGTTATAGCCCATGTTTTTTTTCTTTATGAGATTTATAAGAGATAAATTGTGTGTAAGGACTTTGTTGTGCTTTAGTAGCTGTTTCATCAACTTTTTGTGTTATTTGATGCTTTGAGTTGTAGCTCTATGATTTATTGTGAAACTTTTATTAAGTTGTTCTTTAAGAGATGATCATGCATTAAGATTATTTTTCTTTAACATCATTACTCAATTCTTAATTTTGTACTAATGATAATACTACTCACTTTTGCTGTAAACTAGGTAATTGGTTAAACTTTTGCTTTCTACCTATATTTTCTATGTTTATACCAATAAATGTATGGCAAAGATGTTTTAAGCTCCAATGTTGAGAATTTAGTATTGTATTGTAAGGTGGACAATCGAATGGAAGGCACAAGATTATATTTGTATAATATAGTCTCCTCTTAATAAAAAATAAAATTTTTTAAGTTTTTCCAAAAACTAACACCAGTCAACATGAAGGAAGAAGAGTTGGTAGAAGTTATGGGGCACAATATTTGCCAGCCTAAACATAATATTCTTCCCATCATCCCCATGAATGTGCAAAAAGTGATCTTCAAATAAAATACTTGGATAGCTTTGTAGAACATATCTTTTAAGTTTTTAATAGGTATGAATCCTTTTGTGTTAGATAACTAGATAATCAGAGAAAAAAGAATATTTTACTATATAACCTATTAATAAAATACCAAAGTGTCATTCACTCTTTTATCTATGTTTACGTTGTTGTCGGAACCTTGCCAGGACTTTTGCTTCATGAGTTGTCCAACCATTGAAGTCTCATAAAAACACTTCACAGAGAATTTTGAATGAACCTTCATGGGTTTATTCCTTAGGGAGAAGGTACTAGAGGAACTAAAGGTCCTCGAGTTACAACACTTAAATGTGACATATTATAAGGGAAAACTTTTTCCCTTTCATGTTATGCACTACACAAAGATTGATTAAAAGATCAGCTATTTTTTTGTTTCACAAAGAGTTTAAAGAATCTATATAACGTACACAAGTAAACATCAAAAAATTTTTATTTTGTTGAGCTTGAGAAAAAGGTTTTGTTGGTGGAGCAAGAATTAAAATCTTTGAATACTATATAGTTGAAATTAAGATAATGATAGAGGCACATTTGTTAGGTAGGTGTTCTAATTTCTTTGAGAACATTTATAAAGAAATAAGAGAAGATAGACCTCACAAAAGGTACCTAATAAATTGATAGGACAAAGGTGTCAATAACAAAAGAATGGACAAAAACCTAGTGGAAGGCATTGCAATGTGTAAAATGTATCAAACCAGTATTCTCAATAAACATATAATCAACTCAAGTGTAATGTCATAATGGTGCATCCTATAAGATCATACTAGCATGATATTTCAATTTTGTGATGGTACACTTGCAAGATATGAAGCTCTTCATACATTTTAACAGACAAGAACAATTCCAACATCTCATGACTACCTAGTGATGTATTGTATCACTAGCAGATGTAACATCTTACTTTAGAATTAGAGCAAACTAATGAACTAGAGGCCATTTTTTATCATTTTTGTTCTATTGCTCCTCAACACCTCATCTAATAAAATTGAGACATCTCACACAATAAATTGAATAAGCTAGCAAAACATTTTGGACCCTTCCACTATGTTGGTAACACTTAAATTGAATGAGCAACATTTATGTAATAAATTTTAATTATAAAACTAACTCAAGCATTCTCATGTCTTATTCTCCCCATTTTTGTTAAGCCTAAAGCTAATATGCCTAAATATTCCTAAACAATAATCTAGACTATAACATCAAACCTATTAGACATTATTTTTTGTCAATTATATTTTATTGCCCTTAAGTAAATTTGAATGCAGCAACACATCATATTTTTGTAAATTGTAACCATTAGTGCTGAAAAAATTCATATTACTCAAAGATATTTAAAAATACAATAAAAAATATAAAAATCATAAATGATAAATACTTAAACGACAAGAGCATCTAAGTATAAATAAATAATATCGTATACATCTAGATACTAATAACCATAAATATTTATCTATTATAGTCTAATGTGAATCAATATAACGATGCTATTTTAATTAACGGATGAAAAACACAACTACTATAAATCATACATGAAAGAAGAAATTCATCTAACAAGTGTATTAAGTATAATATTCTTAAATGTAGCTCTAGAATTACTAAAAACTGCTTAAAAATGTAAAAACATTAAAGGGAAGTGAGCTAAGAAACTAAATAAAGAAAACTTTAGTATTCTATGAGATGTAGTAATAAAGAGTTATATACATCAATCTTTAAAAGCAATGTGTAATCATTGTTAAACATAAAAGCTCAGTGAGTTTGTCTCTATCTACTATCTTAAGTTGACACAATAGTTTATGATTTTAAAAACTAGATGATTGTATTCAACATAAATTTAGTGCTCCTTCCAACAGAAGACAATAAGAAGGTCTTGCATTCTTATCATTTCACACGTAGCATCTAGAATGTAAATGCCAATCATGTGGGCCAACCTCTTAGGTTTTCAGGGGTCTTCAATGTGGACACATATTCCTTAATATGCCCCAAACATATCACCTTTTCTTGATGAGACCAAATGTGAAACTATTCCCTCAAAAGACTAATTACACAAATGTCACTTATCCATATTTAAAACCACTTAGCACATGATCTAGCACTACTCATATATGGTTATGAAACAATGTAAAGTGGTTATCACCATACTAAATGATTATAGATATCTAACTTATCGATCTCCTTTGCAAAGGCCCAAGTTTTAAGGTCCAATACATACATTCATTTTCTAAATTAAGATCACATTCAGAACCTAATAACATCATTGTAGCAATTATCTATGACTACCTACACAATATTATGGCTTCCTTAAGCTCAAATTAAATAAGGATTTTTGATATCGATTCAGCTATCTAGATTATTTGTAGCTTCTAAATCCCAAACTCCACTATTTATGATTATACATGCATTAATTAAGGCAACTTAGGGTTTCTTTTGGCCCTTAATAAGTTTTGTAAAGTTACTATCAATTACTTAGATACCTCATTGTTTACTAAAATCCTTAATCAATCATTTAAGATACCTTTATCCATCTTTCTTATAGTTAGCCCTTGACGTGGTTCCATCTTTGATCCTTCATAAACTTCGTTTCCTACTAAAGCTATCCATTGAGTTTCTATTTAAAGCAAAATAGTTGGCCTATAAAGTTAGGTGGTATCAAATTTATTACAATAATAACATTTTTTTGGGTCTATTATGCCTTACAACCAAACCATATTGAATAAACATTTCTTGAAGGTCTTTCATTAGCCACACACGTCCATTACTCAACATTTAGGGTTTTATTTAGTGATCTAAAAGCCTAATCAAAGTCACTTATTTTCATAACCCACAAACCATATTTAACTAATGGTTTTTCAAACATTACAAAAATAATAAACTCATTGTATACCTCAAATCCTTAACTTCAACCCTCTCACATTCTTCCAAAGAGTTTATTAAGAGCTTTACTATCATAATGCAATATCCATAAAATGAATCATGGCTCACCAAGTGGTATAGAACGAAGTCCATTTCTAGGAACTTTTATTAGCAATTTTTTCAAGCTAAACAAAATCTTAAACTTAAGCATAAATTAGTCATACCTCACACTTATTTATCTAAATTCTTAAGTAGCATTTTTTTTCCATTTTCTTTTGCTAACAAGTCTTCAAAACATTAGGTATCACTAGTCACATTTCCCAAATCCCTCTAACCCTTTCAAAAAAAAAATAGGGAATGAATAATAAGATCTGAAAAATATTTATTATTCAAAGTTTATCAATTGTCCAAGCCCTTTTAGACATAACCTACTTCCCTTTGCTAGCCAACAAATAGCTTAAGAAAGCTAAACTTCTTTTAAAGCTTAAAATCAAGTCCTTCCATGCCTCCTAACTAGAAATTAGGGTCCATATTAATCTTAGAAGCTATAAATATTCACCGAAGAGCTTAACCCCATCTCACACATGATGTAACAGAACAACATCTCAGGCTTCAAAATCATATCTTAGTTAAGGAAGTACATTGACAAGAGAATTTCATAGGTTTGGCTAACTTTACATGTGTCATTTTGAAGTTTATGGCCTAGGCTAAGTTTCAATTTGTTAAAATGTTTTTTTACATATTTGTTGAAAATGATTTAGAATTGTAAGAATATATCATATTATTGTTATTGCAATATAGTTGAAAACATAAATTTATCATGCTTAAACTGAGATGTCCCATAATACATATAGATTACAACATAATGAAATAAAAATTTGAGCATGAAATTTAGTTTCCACATAAAATGAAGACTCAATTCAAACAACTTTTGAAATTAATGTATAATCATGCAAATCAATTTTAAAAAAGCATGAAGTCCTAGAAATTATAAGAATTATCTATATTCATTTAATTTTTTTTGCTAAGGATTTCCACAATATAAATTCAAAATGCATAAGGAATTAAGTTTTACATGGTTTGGACTAAAAGGGCCAAGGATCCACTTTAGTTGAATCAACAAGCTTGCTTATTTTAAATTTAAATGAAATCTATACCAATCATCTATAATGAAGCATGCCACTAAATCGTGCAATAATTACAATGTTACTCAAAGAGTTGATATGCTCAATGGTCTTAAGTTTATCAATCATTTAATTATAAACCCACATTATGATGGCTCAGGTAAGGAGTTTTGGAAAACATGAATAAATGATTCCATGTCAAAAAGACTCTTTTTGCATTCATATTCAGGAAGTGAAGGAGATATTCCTAACAAAAATGCATGGAAACATAATTTTATATAGTCACGTTTTAATTAGGTGAGAAATAATAATAATAACAATAATAATAGTAATAATAATAAAATTATAATAATAATAACAATAATAATAATAAATGATTTTTTAAATTCAACATTTCAATTTACATGTATTCTAATAATGAATCTGTACTTTTGCATGCATACAATCACAATATCTTATCTTTCATTTTTCAAAAAGAATTTATCAAAGAATATGCTTAATTTTTCACATTGAGATTAATAAAAATTCTATAACACACTCATAAAAATCCTCCCAACCATTGGCCATAAATTGAGCTTAACATATTAGACATACATTCAGAAGTCATAGCAAACTTTTTTGAGCATGAGGAACTTAATGGACCCGATGGATAATTAAATATTTTAGTGAAACATTGACTAAAGAAATATGAATTTATCACTTAAGCACAAAATTTAATAAATGTTATAATTGAACATATCTTAATTAAATTTCTTTGACCTTCTTAAATTAAGAAACATGTGGAAGTGTCTAACATAAAATTTAATCAAATTTGTTATTTATTTTCTTTAGAAATAATTTATATTTACATGTATCATCTTATGGTTCAACCGACCAATTAATCTTAGTAGTGGGCTTCTCTACAGGCAAAGTTTTCCTCTTTAAAATCTTGGGATCCTTCTTTGTCTTCATTCCCATGTATAGTTTTGTTATTTCTCTTAGCTTCTCTCGATTGGCCTCCTTTCTTGCCCATATGACTAGATCTTTCTAAAACAAAAAATGGAAACATCTTAGTACTTAAATACTCTCGAATAAACAAGCTTAAATCTATGGATTGCTTAGGGCTTTTAGGTTAATTGAATTAAGCATCTTATTTATAACTAGCCACAAAACCATACTCCATTTTTGTAAAACCTAAAATTTTGATTAGACTATGTTAATTAGATTCTTAAAAATTATAAACCATAACTTAATCACCATAATCCATGTTGTTTCTAAAAAAGTTTCTTTTAGAGCCCTTGACACCACTAATTGTGATCAAAATTAACTTAATCACAAAACTTGATTTATTTCATTTCTCTATATCATGCTAATACCTACCCATATATTATTCTATGATCATCCAAATCTCTTTCAACAATCTAGCAATTTCTTTGATTATAAATGTATGATCAACTATTTTTTCATGTATGATGTGCTAAGTGCACAATTCTCATCTTATAATCAGCTAATCCTCTTGTGTGATAGAATTCTAAACTAATTATGTTCATACAATATCATTAATAATACTATACAACCATTGCTAATTAGACACCTAAGTCATACAAAAAAAGAACCTTTTCCTTCCCTCATTATCATACATGTAAAATGATTAAATTAAGTCATAATATGATCATTTGATAGTTTTGTGCTCATTAAAAATTTCCTTTATTTCATAATATATCATATTACATAATGTGTAGTTGTTCTACTAAACAATAATAATTGCATACCTTGGTCACATCAAGTAACTCTAATGTAAATGATCAAGACATTAGCAAACAATATGATAGTGATGTCACACTTATACAATCTAAATATATTTAAAACATGTATCCTTATTTTCTTTATTAAAAAATCATATCATATTATTAACAAATATTTTTTGGTAAAATATTACAATTAGGTTTTCTTTTATCTTTCTTAACCATCCTACTATCTGATCTCATTAAGTGTAGAACTACCAATAACCTAACATAATTGCTCAAAATGTAAAAGAATTTAATATGAAAAATGATGCTAAATAACATACAGCTGCTCTACACGAAAAAGGTTTAAAATTTCTCCTGTTTTGCCCTCCTTACTTTGTGGTAAAATTGTTCTATAGTTTTGATTTAGGATGACTTGCTAAAAAATATTTCAAGATAGAAAACGAAGAAGAGCATAGGCTAAAGCAATATATCCATGCAAAAGTGAATCGAAGTTGTTTTATATCTAGAATTGGAAATCATAGAATCATTATTCAAGAAATGTCTGCAAAAGGTAAAGGCTTACATTAGATTTTTACATAAAAGATCTCAATAGAAAGAAAAAAGTAATTTAAACAATTCACACCTAAAGCACTAACAATTATGGTGTAGTGGTAATGTACATCTACAAGTGATGTTTTTAGAATGCCAAACAAATCACCACATGATCACTTGCACTAAAGGGAACGTTGTGCTTCACATTTAATTTTCCTAAAAGTTAAAATGTGCTAGTAAGAGCCTCCGTAGTGCTTTGATTCCCTTTGTGAATAATAGATAAATGGGTTTCTATCTTCCCTTTTGAGCATCTCACTTGTATTCTTATGAAAACTCTTGAATCATACTACAAATTGTTCGTTCAAGCCATCCTTATACAAAACAAGTGAGACAATAGTACTTTATTAAATTATTCAAAATTATATTGTTTATAACATGGTGAGCATCCCTATTTATAAGTCCTCAACACTACAATACTAATTTGGTAACATAGGAATATAATAGGAAATTCTGGAGTTACATATTTTAGAATTCTCATGTAAAGTTTAGATTTTGAAAATCATTGAAATTCAAAAGAAATACTTTGAATTCTGTCAAACATTATAACTTTAAAAGCTACAAAATAAATTATTATAAGTAGTTCCAAAATAAGACAATGCATTTTGACCAATGATCTAACATGTAATAAGGGGGTGAGCCATGTCATCAATTTAATGTAGGAGGAGAGGCACTTGACTCCTTGGCTCTAGTTTAGGTCTACTTGGATTATAACAAAAAAGTTCTAGTCGATGAGTCAAGCACACTAATCAATCAGGTCTGTGTATGTTGATGGATTAGGGTGTGTTGGGTGAGTTACTGAGTTCAAAGGTTATTTGTAGATTGAGTGAGTTGGCATAATCATTGTAAATGATTATTGATTGTTGCAATAATTTTAGTAAAGGACAACAGAAACAATCCAAAACTTAATTTTAAGTCTTCTTGAACTCATTTTCTTCCAAATTTATAATGACATAATTTTGTGGCTATTGAATGGAAGTCCTCTGTTGAACATACAACTAAAAATGTTAAGAAAGCTAGCAATTAAACTTCAAATGGCTTAAGCAAAAGAGTTGTTATGAATTACTTAATAAAATAATAAAAAGTAAACTAACATATACATCAAGCAAGAGTGCATTGCAATTGACCCTTACAATAATGATGATAATAGAGATTAATTTTAACTAGAGTCAATCTTGGAATTACTACTTGTCGAAATATGATTATTACACCCAGAAGTGGATCCATTATGTATTGTATGCATTGCTATTGTGTCATCCATCCTAAATGAGAAAGAGATCGATTTTGTGAAGGGTAATGTCTTTATTACTACTTTGAAATGTGAGTTGAGGTTGCGAAGCTCATCCATTGTAAAAAAAAGTATTGCCAAAGACAAGATGGACTCACCAACATATAAAACATCTTTGTTGTGCTTGGTCTAATGTGAAAAATATTTGATCAATTAAGATTTGCTTCACTTGATATCTTAACTCATAAGTTAGGGCTAATTATAAAGGTGGGATTGGTTCAGTTTGTAAAGTTGGTGAAGCTTCAAAGGTGCATTAAATAATGGTAATGGTTCTTTATAAGGTTAAAGATCTTGAATAATTATGGTAGTAGTTATTTTTATATTCTTTGAGTAAATCGAAATCTTATAATGTGATATCTAGTTTATCTACAATTCATTATTGTCCAGCTCCATGGTCATGTAATTTTGTAAGGGTTCCTTAGATAAATCCCTTACACCTCACACAAACAAGTACATAATCGCCCATAAATCATTTTTAAGGTTATCTTTGAACTTCTTGTAGTTTTTTATATATTTCATAATTTAAGTAAATTTGTTTGATGACATGATTGTCTAATGATGAAATATTATGTCAAAATGACTCATTAAACTCTTAAATATAGAAATCATGAGGTGAGATTATCAAATCAATCAGATTTGTTGCTAATTTTTAAGCAAATTTCAAAAGAGCCTAAACTCAATGTTTCATTACTAAATTCAATTTATGACAACAATGATCCCAATTTGAAACATGTTCCTTTATTAAGCTATAAATAAGATGGCCTCAATTTTGTTTGACTAATTTTTTCCTATTCTTCTTGGGATAATGGGTTTATAGAATTTTTAAGTTTTACCAAAATAAATAGATTTACTTGGTTCATTGCAAATATGGTACTAAGGTGTTGGAAAGTAGATCTATTATATGATGAATTTTCTTAGATCTAGGAGTATGTTTGGCAAGTCATTGAGAAATACATAAAAAAAATTCTTTAAATAATGGTTAACCTATAGGTGGTGGAATGAGTGCACTAAGAAGGGCTTCCTTGGCACAAATAAGATAAACTTATAACTAGTTTTATATCTCTCTTTCTCAACTAATGAATAATACTAACGATATTCCTTTTCCTTTATCATTTCTCTTTGGTGTTCCTAGATTAGAATTTTTTTCATGAGAGGTGAAGGGTATATTATAATCTTTTTTCCTTCATTTACAGAAGTACACATATTAACCCTTCAATTCAAGGTTGGATCATCTTCTTATAACTATTGTTTTCTTATGATAAGGGTATCAACTAGCACTAGGAGAGCATCACATTATAATCCCTTAAAACATTGGCAACAATTTAAAGAAATACAACACCTATGTTGTTTAGAAATTGAGGTTTTGTAGATCAAGACATACTGTGTGGGTAGTGATGATTTGTGATTGTTCAACCTGTATTCTTAATAGTAGTATGAGCTTAGGAATTGATTTAACTAGAATTTTTTACAACTATCTTACAAAATTTGTCTTAAATTTTAAGGAAGGTACCAAAGATTCCATTTCATTACAAAACTTTGGATTGCCTTGACATAGTCATAGTGAATCTCAAAAAAGCTATGTGTGGTTTATTATAGTAAAGTCTTTCACTTAGTTATTGTAATTCATTATCATCATCTTCATCTAGTTGTATAACATCCTTTTACTCAACTTTAATGCTTTGTTCTATGTCTTATTTCATGTCTCTATGTAGTGATTTCTTAGGGGCCTAGGCTGTGAAATTCAATCTCAATGATAGTGGTGGAAAGCAACTCCATAACTATTAAGGGGTTTGTCAAGGTTTGGTTTTAATGGGTTGTTGGTATAAAAGAGGGGCATGGGTTGCTTATGGACTAGAAATAGCTGGAATAGTTGAAGTAGTGTTACCGGCTTGAGGATGGGAAGTGGTCAAAGGAATTTCACACTTACTGGCAATTGTTCTTCTAAATTATTCTACATCATGGTTCTTACTATACGACTTTTCCAAACTAGTCATATTTCATAAGTATAACTCAATTTCAATATAATCTTTCATCCCATCTCTATATGGAGACAATGCTACTTAATTCAACCCTTGGAAACCATGTATAAGCGTAGAATCCTAAAATTTAAGAATGTACTAATCAACAATCTTTGAGTCATACGAAACACATTACCAATTATCCGAAATTTTTTATTGTTCTTCTTCCTCCTCTTAATAATGGGTTAAAACTTATTTTTCTCATAGGTGAATTTTTAGTTCTTCTTATGATGTGGGTAAAGTTTGATCTTCATTAATAAATCACTTTTCAAGTCTATGAACAAATAGTCTAACACGTGATGTGAGACTACTTTTTACAAATTGGTACTTTTGATGCCCACTAAGGTCATACAAATCAAAATAATGTTCCATTTTTTTTTCTTAACGTTGATATGCTCTATGGTCTAATCTACCAACAAATATATTATCTTCTTTTATAACCATGTTAACCTGGTGATCACATCCCTATTGAGTCATGTGCCATAGGTATATGTAGTAAGTTGACACCTACTTCGACATTTCACTGGCTAGGTTCATTTTTAGTGGATAAATTTAGAACTTTGGAGTGACTTATTATATAACTATTTGATCTTGATTTTTCTCTACATCCATTATCTCTATGTTTTTCTAATTATTCTATGCTTGTTTCTAAGTTTTCTCTTAGCTCTTATATAAGATATGTTAGTTCTACGATTGTATATTATGCTACTTTAACCCATTGTTAGTTGTCCTAGTAAAGAATCAAATAGTTAACATTGTTCTCTAGACCTAGATATAAAAAAAAATTGATGTTAGAAAAAATTTCTTAATTATTGATCATAAATAATGAATTGTTGTTGCAACAAACATGAGAACAAGATTTTACATATAGCATGATGCTTTTGAAAAAACATGGATTACTTATATTCTTTAATACTTTTGACTTAAATATTTTGGTGACATAATTTTTATAAAAGCCCATTATTCATTATCTCATGGATTGTTCATTTGGCATCTTCAATTCTTATTTGCTTACTCATCAAGCTTGTGTGTTTAACATTTTCACTAAATTTCTATTATCTATGGTTAAAGGAGCATGGAAGAAAAATTACACAAGAATTGTAAATTTACATTTGAAATTATGAGATCTTTAAGGAACTCAATTTTAGTTTGCCTTTAATCATAAAGTCATACTTTTGTCTTAGGTATGGATCCAAATAAATAATTCTATTTTTTGAATTCCATTGGCATGTCACTAATACAACTTAACTTTGTAATAATAAATTTAAAAAATAATAATAAGTATTTCTTGGTTAAGTGAGCTAGGTAACAATTATGTTTGATTAGTCATGTCATAAATATTTAGTATTTTTTTAATGGGCGTGTTTGGTATAAATCAAGTTTAGTATTGAAGAATATTTCATGAACTATTAAAGATAATAAATTAATGGTCTTCAAAGCAACTTGGAGTGTTAAATAATCTTAAAGGATTGATCAAATTCATAGCTAAAAAAGTTTTCCACTTATATGAAATAAAATATTAGTTTATTGGTTATTAACCATAATATACATCTCCTCACTCTTATCAACTTAAAATACAACTTAAGCATCCAAATCGTTGCATCATTTTTTTGATTTGTCAAAAATTTAAGATTCTATTTTTAACTCACTTAATCATTTCCTTTGTTAAATGTCATTATTGCATTTTTTAAAAAGTTATTTTAGTTAAATTTGAAAAATAAAATTAAACAAAAATATTTCTATTTTCCTAACATATATATATATATATATATATATATATATATATATATATATATATATATATATATATATATATATATATATATATATATGTATGTATAAATTATGCCTAACACCAAAGTATGACAAAAGCGTAAAGCCCTCAAGCTGATCAAGTTCTATTGGGCTTTGGACGACTCAAATTAGGTGGCCATTCGAACAAGAAGATTATGCCCTCTCATAATGAGTGGGTAGTCATGAAACAACATGGAATAAGGTAAATGAAGGATAATGCCAGGCACAACTAGAACAAATGTGCAACATGTCCAGTTTGTCACATATATTCTAAACCTAAAAAAAAAGTGACATAGGTGATGAAATGCCAAGCCCACAATAGCATAACAAATCCCTTTTCAGCTGACACTATATGTGCAAAAAATGTAGAAATACTTTTTAAATCACGCCATGTAGGAATAAAATTTTTTCTTAAGTCCAACGGCTCAGTGCCTGCATGCATGAAGTCCTACAATCTAATCATTGATTGGTTGACTAGGAGTTAAATTACGTGTAATCTATGGTCCAAGTCTCTAATCTTATGAACAAAATTTCATCCAATTTTATCGACAACAAGCACTATTTCTACCTTATTAATTAACCTTACCTTGGATCTGGTTGCTCAAAGGACTATTTCTACCTTATTCTATGTTTTGATATTTATAAGTCAAATGATCCAGATCCAATCTAACATGAGCAAATGTCATAAATCTAATCCTACATGATCTCGCCATCCATAATTCTTTCTTTTGTAGATTTGTTGACTTTATGGATTGGATCATCTCAAATTGGATCCCACAGCTCTGGTTGATGCCATCTAACTATTAATTCACCAACAGTTGGTTGTGTCATTGCGAAAGCTATTTGGAAGAATTTTGCAAGCTATTTTGTAGTTGCTTGTAAAATAAATTTTTCTTGATATTCTAATAATAATGATAAAAGATTTTCCTTAAAACTCATAGTATTAGAATTTAAAGTGTTATCTTCCAGATACCTATTCGAGCCTCTAGTTATCCCACATAGTTGCATTGCAATTGAGCTTAACTCATGACTTTAGAGGAGCCCAATAAGGGGTAACAAATAGACCAGAAGGCTGTTGGAACTCTTATTGGACGAGATTCAAGAAATGGGACATATAGTAGTAATGACTGTAGCAAAAAGGAATTCCTTTGGAGTGACCCTTGGTTAAGAACCTTGCCTTAAATGTGCTTTTAATGTTTTATTAAATGAAAGGCAATATCGTGTTGAAGTAAAAATTTTAATTGCATGAGATGGAGTTGAACGCCATATATTTGCTACCATTTGGTTAAGAAGCATATTTAAAGAACTAAAATCCTTGCCATTAACCCCACCAAGCATGTGATTAGTGCTTATGAAGCTGCTCCCCTAAAATTCCTTCACTGTTTGACAATCTGATAAGCTACATTGTCCATCCTCCTTCACCATATAGGCCCATGGGCAAAGCACCTTTCTCAAAACCACTTTCACACTACTAGAAGTGAGATCAAAGTAAATTAAAATTCATTTTTCTCATGAAGATAGTAACCCAAGTTTGCAGTTGTGTTTTCAAAACCTACGTAGTCTCCTTTCGTCATGTTTTGGGTAATGTACATGTTGAAGTAAATGAATTTTTATTCTAGCACTAGTTCCTCACTACATATGAAGTACAACACATCTTTTAATTGATTTAGCCTAGGGGAATGCATAATATGAAGCACCAAAGTAATTGCAAAAATTTTTTGCATCTTATCCTGGTCCCACACATTGTGGTCCTTAACAAGCTTCATTACATGCATTGGATGTTCCGCTTCTAAGAAGTAATCAGAAGAATTCCAAGTCAATTATCTAACATGAATTAAACTTACTTACCAAAAGCATTCTACTAAACTTCATTATTAATTGTCCAAGGTAACATCATACTGAGTATCTTACACGTATATAGAGCACTACATGGAATATAGAAATTACTATTTGTCATAAGATACTTGGATATCAATGACTTTCTGAGGAATAATTTTCCTACAATGCTTTGTATATAAACAAATTTCTAGCATGTATAAAGTATAGCATTGCTAACATTTGAAGAACTACATAAGTACTGATGCATCAATTTCTCCTCCTAATCAATAATTTAATTTTGAATTAAAGAGTGGATTAAAAATATGCAAGAACAGTAGTGATCACTGAGTTGATCAGGACAATATGCTTCGTCATCGATAGAGACTTGATCCTTCACTTTGGCATGAAGGTTTCAAATCGATCAATAATAAAATTGAAGTTGATTTCTAAATTTTTTTTGCAATAAGTATGGCTAAATATTTAAATTTAGTAACTTAACTTGTATGTAACTATCATATTATCATCTTCCTTTACTTGCATTCCATCACCTTTGCCAAACAAAAATATGGATTTCTTATGATTTGCCACATAGCCATGGTATTGCACATTCTTTTTCATAATGTGTTGAATACTTCTCACTATATCAGAAGTTGTTGGTGCATAGATAAAAATTTCATTAGCAAATAAAGGGTTAGTAATCATTGGGGAGGAAGGACCAATCTTAATCCCACTTAAGACATCTTTCTCTACTTAGTGCTTAATAAATAAAGAGAGATACTCAGATGCAATGGTACAAAAGGTATGGTGAAAGGGGACACCATTACTTAAGCACTTGGTAGCTTTAATCCACTGAAGGCTTATCCGATTGAACATAATCCCAAATCATGCCATAGTGATACAAGCCTTAACCTATCCCACCAATGATTTGGAAACAACAAATGCTTTAGCACATCGACCAAAAATTTCCAATTAACCTTATAATAAGCTTGGCCCATGTCTAGAAATAATGTAATGAAACTTTCTTTTGATGTAGATATGTTCATATGAGTAGCCAATTCTTATGTTTAAAATATGTTATCAAATATAGCACGTCTAATTATAAAAATAACTTGTTCCCATCCAATAACATATGGAACCACCATCTTTAGTCTACTCACCAAACTTTTAACAACAACTTTACATATCATGTTGCAAAGACAAATGGTCTATACAATTTCGGTTTAAAAAAGCATTGAACTTAAGGAATTAGAATGACCAACATGCCTTTTCACATTTTTCACATACAACTTTCTTTAAAGATTTGTTTTATTATTACAATAATATCAACCTTAAGTAATGTTCCAATATTCATGAACAAAGTCTATAGAATTGCCATCGACAGCCACTACTCACTTTCTTTTGATGGACATAACAAAATTCCTATCATCATCATTATTATTTTGACGCATATGACCTATTGCTTGCTTACTGTTAATAATTCTCAAAGGTTAAAAAGATAAGGGAGGTTCATATTGCCCAAAACTATAGCTCTTCTTGTTAAAGAATAGTATGTGCAAATCTTTAATGTCAATTAAGGTAGCCAACAATTCCCTACTATCATTTTTAAGATGATTATATGATTGCTTCTATATATGGAAGTAACTGTTTCCTAAAAAAACAAAATCTTTTGGTCCCCAAGGTTGTCCAACTGATGCTTGACACTATCACCACCATACATCTTCTAAAGCTATAGCCTTGCTATAGGAGAGAATACATTATGCCAAAAGATCATTATTCTAGGTCTATTAACCCTATCTCTGATTTCTTAAGTTGGACCTCCTAGATCTTCTACTCCAACTAGTGAGATTTATTAACAAAATTACCAAATTTAAGCAAAGTCCATTTCTTTGAAGTTAATAATGCTTTACTAAGTTTAGAGGATAGGCCATCCTCAAGGTTCCTTTTAACAGTCCTATTCCAAGCTACATTCAAAATATTATTGAATGTGTCAATGATAGCCATGGGTTTTCAAATTAGGTTCTCATTTTAATTTGGTTCAATAACAATTTTTCAAATAAAATAAGCAAAGTGCAATGTCCAACATTATTTAAGGATGCTGTCATTATAGTACTTAGGAATGCTTGCATATCGTCATTATTTATGAAATGTTTATCCAATCTTTCACTTATATGTGCATTTCCCACATTATTATTATACCAAGAGAATATTTAATAATAAATATCATGTTAGTCAAATCTTAATCATGAATTAAGTTAGAGATCTCATATAGAGCCTACCCACCCTTAATTTTGCTTCCATTTTTCTTCTCATTCTGTGCTAGTAATATGTTGAAATTCCCTACAATAATGAATGGTCCACCAAGCTTTGTAGATACTATGATTTTGTTCTAGGTTATCTAGTAGATCACATACTCCTTTGATGTTTACACCACACAACACATCCATAAAGCAACTATAACCCTTCACAATCTTGTTAAAGATAAGACAAAGTAGTTCCATCTCCTACCCAAAAGTTGATCTACCACATGCATATAAAAGTTCAACACCCAAGATTCTAACAAGGCAATAGCAAAGACCCTATGTTTTCTTACAATTGTTATAAATAACTACAAGATTTCACCACTTTAATCCCTCAAATGTTCCACACTATAAATACAACCATATAGTATTAACTAAAAAAATGTGTGCCTAACCAAAAATTGCTTACCTCTACAACACTCATAACCATTCCAGATCAAAATTTTGATGCAATAAACTTTCATAATAACAATTGAGACATAAACATCAACAACAATAATAGTCTTGGAAAGAAGGTTGAAGAACCTAGCTATTCTTGGCATTAAGGAAAATATTCGAACTCCCACTGGAGGACCTTGACCTAGTGACGTCATTCTCTATGTTAATAATAAAGTACCAATTCTAGGCAACAAAAGAATTTCACACCCATTTTAAAGTTTTGTTTGAGGATTTCCATGACCTTCCAATAAAGGTGCTTCACAAAAACAACACACCATTACTCAAAATTTGCCTATACTATAGTAAACTATTATGCATAAGCTTCTTAAATGAATATAAAATCTTGCAAATGCTAAATAGCTATAGGTTCTTCGGCATGGTAACATTATGTCTTACATAAAGCATTCAAATAAGCTGACTAATGAGCACTCATCAAATTAGTTAGCCACAAAGACCAGTAACCACCACTCTTTATAATATCACTAATAATTTTGCAAACATTACATCTCCAAGAATTGCAAATCCTTGTCATAGATATTTTTTGTAGTTTCGCCATTACAAACATTGGAGAAATTTGCATTGCTATTAATCATCATATCTTGACTAAACTTAATGTTTCTTCTACCCACCTCATGTAGCCAATTTTTAACTAAGCTTGAACCTCAAGATGATCACCATGCATGTGATCTTATCAAGATCAGTAGCATTAGAGCAAAACGAAAAGTCTAAAGTTTTATGCCAGCAGAGAAGGCTAATTCATGTTGCTATATTTGCAATTAAGCAAATATTACAACAACCATTTGAGGTCATCGAATTAAAGGCAATTTTCTCTCCCTTAAAAATAAAGTATCGATTCCATGAAATTGAAGAAGCTGATGCCCATATAGGAATTCCATTTTAAGTAATTCCATGGCCATCCAAATAAGCATGTTTCTCAAATGCAGCACATAATTCTCTCAATTTGCCCAAGTTATTGTAAACTATTGTACACAAGCTTCTTCGATGCATAACAAATCTCTTAATAACTGAATAGTTTTAAATACGTAGGTATGGTAATTTGGTGTTTTGCACAAAAGCATTTGAATACACTAGCCAACGAGCACTCATCGAATATGGTTGCTACATATATTGACAAACATTGCTGCATACAATATCTCCAATAATTCTTTGTACAATACATCTCCAAGAATTGCACATCCCCTCTATTGCCATTTTGAGTCCTTCCTCTACCATAAAAAACTAGAAAAAATTGGATTCATGTTAATCATGATATTCTAACAAAACTTAATATTGTTTCTTCCCACCTAATAGTAGTAGCCATTTTTGCACCAAGCTTGAACCTTGACGAACAAGATCGTCACCAAGTAAGCAATCAAAAAGATCTAGCTTCTATGCCAAGTAAACTTCAAGCAATTAGTAGCATTACAACAATGATTATAGTGAGGCTAATACCTTATGGTCCTTATCTTCCCTTACTGAAATAACCTGATATCATCACAAAGTAAAGCCTTAAATAATACCAAGTATAGTTTCCAAGTGCAATTAGTAACATCTTAGCCATCTGTAGTTCCTAAGAGGGTCAAGGTTAGAAGAAGCCAGTGCTCCATATTCTTCCAATTCCTAAGTTTTTGTACAATACCAAAATTTTTTGTTTTTTAATTTTCAAACTTGCTCAAGTCAATCCCTTCTATTTACACTTTTTTATTCTCTTTATGATCTCAAAGTTCATTCCATATTAGTTTTTCCTTTTTCTTAAGCTCAAGTGGTGCTACAATAATGGATGGACTAAGATTACTTAGCGCCTACACCTTTATTTTTGAAGAGTTGCTAGTATCGTCATCCACAAACCTATTAATTGATGAATAATACTTTTTCTTTGTTTTAACTTCATTTTCCCTATGCACTCCCTTTTTTGGTACCCACCCTATCTTAGATGAAGGGCTTATATTTCTCACCTTCTGGGATCCTGATGTTTTTATGCACAATGTTCTCTTTGACTTCTAGTTTCTAATGCTTACTAAACTCTTACCTACTTAGAACTTAAAGATTCACATTCTTGCTCTACTATGTTATAGTTAACACTCTGCTCTTCCAAGGTTTCACAACCACTCATGCTCTCAAATCAGTCATTTCTTATCATGTTCTTTTGTTCACATTTGTCAACCATTTTTGTCTTGATTAGGGACTACTTGAAAAGGAAAAAAAATTTGCAGTATGAACCAACTCACTAAATATACATATCCTAGAAGCATATACTACTTTTCCCTAAGTGAGATATTACTAGCAGTCCCTCATAATCAAACATCAAAATTGGGTGGCATAATGGTTCATTCATCCACAAGCCCACTCTAAGCTTCTTTGTAAGGTCCATGTCTACACAAAATCTTGTAAAGGAAGAACTGTGCATGCTAGCCATCCAATCATCAATCTAAATAGGCTCACTCAAGGCTTTGGCAATGCATATAATGTTCATTGTGTCCTATACATAATAATTCAGGTACAAAGCCCTAATGCAGGTGTCCATATATCCAAACTCAATGCAAGGCCTACAACTTACAAAGGACCTCTAAACCACATAGAATCCTTATCAACAACTAACGCAAAGTTTAAACAAAAAAAAGAAATCACATGCCTTTGAGTTAGTTGTAGATAACTCATCTATGTTAAAGAGCTTTGGCAATTCGTTGAAAGGATAAACAATGACCATATATTATACCATCAATATGAAACTGGTGGTAATGAACTTGATCACAAGCCTCTTTTGAAAGTTAAATTTCATCATTTGTTATGAAGGAGGTATCACTCAGTGCTATCATCTTCACAACTACATTTATTGATTTGTCCATGTAATTACCAAACGAACCTTCAATGCTAAGAATGCCTTTGTTATTCATTATCCATCCTTTAAGAGAATCCCTAAAGCTCACCATAATTGGACTACATGCTTGTTGCTTTTCATTTAAAGAGTTTTCCATAGGCATCTATTTCATATTCTCTCAAATACATTGGATGCACCTTTCTTGGCTCGCTACTTTAGTATTAAAGGGACATGTAGGATTCTCCTTCAATACAATATATAGTTTTGTAAGCTTGTTTAGCTTTTATTCATTATCTAGTTGATTTAACTCTTCCACCTTCTTTTGTATCCTTATTATCATGCCATCTTCATAGCTAATGCATCCTGCATCCCAGAAGCTTCAACTTCTTCATCCTTGGATGAATTGATGTCATATAAGGCCTTTTCTAACTCTAACACATCTTGTAAAGTTTGTACATTATTCCCTACATTCCCTTGAGTTGCACTATTGTAATTTGGTTGAACACTAACTGTAACAACAATTCCAAGATCCCCAAAGATTTCTCTTAAAGGAATTATATCCTCTTCACCCATCGCCCTTGTGTCAAATGCTTGTTATCTTTCTAGGCTTGTTGGCCACCAATGTTCACAACTACTCTTAGAGTACTCATAGTTTTTGTTACCTAGTCCATTTTAATGTTCTATAATAGTCGAAAATGTGACACTCAAAGAAGCCTTCCAATGAGATGAGCAATTCTACCTTTCAATGGTTCCTTCCCTAACAATTATTTCCTCCTATAATTCCAATTGGATGCCAAAAATCTTAGCTTTTTGATAAAACTTTTGGTTCCTCAATAAGGAATTAGCCAATGTGTGTAACATACTCTCCTATGAAGGTTAATAAATAAAAAAAAAACAATGCTAATGTGATTTAGGAAGAGGCATTCCTTAATACCATTCAAAATCATACAAAATAGCATAATGGAGAACCTATCAATTGTTGAATTACCTTGACATAGTTTTTGGGAAAGTTTAAAGGACTGCATATCCTTTACAAAATTAATAATGACTCAATAAGAAGTCAACTGATCATTATCATTTCAAGGAAGGAGAAGTTATAACAAAGTTTCAATAGGTGAACTAATAGAAGGATCATTAAAGAGTGCAATAAATGATTAAGTGATCTACACAACCAATGGGGATGAAATAATTGTTCAATGTCATAGTCTTCCATCATATGTGCTCTTTTTTCTAAATGAAGCTGATGATAAGGGGGATAAGGAATAACCTATGACATTGTTATATAGTGAGGGGGAGTAAATGTTAAGCTCACAATGAGACTTTTGTTCATAACTAGGTTAAGTGGGTCTAGGAAATCAAACATTGATTAACGCAACAATGAATACCTTGGCTCTCATATTTTTTAAGAATGTAGTGAGATGTGATACGTATTATGAATTGTAGAATTTTGTGAACCATCAATTTTTTGAATGCATGCTACAGTGGTAGTTCACGCTAAGGGAATAAACATGGATGGCCCTCTGAGCTATGCATGAATTACTAAAAAATTGGGTCTTGGTTAGTAATCAATGTGATAGGAGATATATGCCATCATGTTTGTAGTGTTGTCAAGTAGAGTCCCCTCACAAATCCAGCTCCATGTGCCATGGTGTGGAATTATGACTCCATATTAGGTGAGGTTACCAAATAAATTTAAACATATAAATAGATAAGGGAGAAGGAACTACATGGATTCCCTTAGTAATGATGAGCAAAAAGGGTCCAACTTAGTGTAAAAATTGGGCTGCTTTAAGCATGAACTATGTAGTATAAAGGGATGTCCTCAACAAACAGATTAGGATCACGTCCCACAAAAAGGGTGTCAAGGATGGTGATTGCTTGTTAACTTCATGCTCTATAGCTGCATAAGTTAGTACCAATGGGTTTGGTTGTTTGGGAATGCAAGTTAAATTTGGTGGTAAATTCTTTCCAAGGCTAAATAACTATAAAGGCTAACAATAAGAAAGTACCACATAGGAAAGATGAAATGTACTTTGAAAAAAGAGTTTAAGAGTGCTTGAAATTTGTTAAGAGGGAGTCACAAAAAGCTTGAAGATGTGTCAACTCCATGCAAAACATCATACAATTTGTTGCATGGCTCGAGGAGCAGACTGCCTAAGGCCATCACAGTGATAGTAGCTTAAGAAGTGTGCTCCATCAAGGAATCACATGGAGGGTGCTGATCATTTGTGATGATTAGTAGACTTCCCATCTAACCTATCTTTGAATACAAACGTTGGAGTTTAACATTCTTGTGACTTGATAGGTGAGCTAGTAAAAAATGTGCAAGGAAGTTTATTGGTTTGATCCTCATTCAAGGTGTGAGTTATTGACTAACCCAAATCTTCTATGAAGGTTTTAAGTGATTTTATGTGATTTGAGATCTAAAAGGTAAATAACCGAGCATAAGTGAGATGAAGCTAGAGGAAACTATAATGGAGACCAGAAGTGATACTAACATGAAAATCAGTCATCTAACTTGGGTAGATGAGAGAAAAACTAATCAAACCATCTAATAACTAAATCATTTTGAAGATTACCTCAGGATAACTAGAGCCATAGCAAAAATTCATTCAAGTAAAGCTAATAATTATAAACATTAGGGGCACAATGCCCTTAACATAGTCATAATCCTTAAATAAGTTGGAAGCCTGAACTACTTTGATGAGTTGAGCCAAGGAGTCTAGGCTCTATGTGTGCCATTTATGATAAGAAAAACTAGAGATGTGGGATGAAGTAAAAGCAAGCTTACCATGTCTAATTGCATGTTAACCAAGGTCTTACAAAGGCTCTTTGTTGATTAAGATAACAAGATGGTGGTCATGGAAGTTGAAATTTGCTAAGAAGTGCATAACAATTTAGCAGCCTTGTCAACTAGCCAAGAAATGAATAACAGTTGAATGTGTGACACATATCTAATTGTTGGTTCAAATGCAATGCCTCAATTAGTAAGAAATTTTAAAGGTCACCATAAAATAGAGGACCTAAGCCCACGTGGAGCATCTATTGGTGTAGATCTTGGTGTTAGTAATAAATGTACTAGTGAGAACTTTGAAAACCAACTTGTGGAAAGGTTCCACGTGAATCACACTTGCACATGTGTTAGTCAATGCTAAGAGATGGAGGAAACTAGTCAGAAAATGTTATTTGAAACATGCATAAAATGAAGTTTAGTTAAAATTCTTGGGCTGAGATTTGATAGTTTTTGACAACTTCAAGTGGCTTGAAGGTATGGCAAGGGCTTCAAGAATTGTTATCTTTTCTACTTAAAAGGTTGTCGTCCTTAGAAACTGCTAAGCTAGTAATAGAGCGAAGCAATTGGGTTTGCACCACATGTTGAGTGGTGTTAGAGGTACGCAAAACAACCTTTGAAATTTTTGATGGCCAAGTGCCTTGCATGATAGGTCATACTGATGACTAGACTAGGTCTCAATTGTGAACAACCTCTAATTGATGGAGTAATGTAAACAAGGGAAGTTGAAAAAAATGTATTTATAACTTTGCAAAAAGAATTTTCTCTAAGGGTTAGACACGAGGTCCTAGTAATTATCAATTTGATAATTAATAGATTGCTTAAGCAACACACACAATGAGAGTTGGTTGATGCATGCTAGTTAGGGAACGAATTAGGAGAGAGCCTCATAGAAGCTTTCTTTAGGAATCAAATGCTTGACTCAAAACTAGTATAAGCATGGGATATCTAACATGTGCAATATTCACTAAAATTTGCACATATGAGGCTATTGCCTTTGATGCACACCACTACAAATGTGTATGTGATAGGGAATTGCTGGCACTGTAGCATTGCCCATGTGTGGCAAAGAATAAAAGGAATTTCAGCACGATGCATGCATGTGAAAGTGAGTCTATGTGCATTAAATGACTTGTAGTGCGTGCAGCTAGTTAGGCTTGAAAAGTTATACTTTGTTAGGGAATTTCTAGAGTTATAGGTTATTGTTGCATCGATTAGGTGATATTTTATTGAGACACTAGCCGTCTTCCTCGATGATATAGTTGCATATGTAATTCTTAATGGGCAATTTGTCATGCAATTTGTCCAGCAAAAAATGTGAAAGTTGGATGGTATAATATACGCTAAGGCTTGTGTATGGTATGCTATTGCCCTAGCTAAACATTATGACTACTATACACAATAAAGCACTAAGTGCACGATAATAATTGGCGCATGCATCAAGACTAAGAGATGTGCACCATAAAGAATCCTTTGTGTCCAATTAGTTGGCATAATATGTAATCATCAAGGGGTAATGCATGATTGCGTCACCTTAGGTGAGGTAAAAGTTGGATGGAGCACTCTGCGATAGGTTTGTGCATGCTTGGCTGTAGCCCTAGTATGCACTTCTATAACTACAGTCATAATAGAGCCCTTGATGCACAATAGCACAATGAGCACATGCAGTGATGCACTTTTCACTTGCATGGTAATGAATTAATTGCATACATGATGGCCAGCACATGCACCTTGTGCACTCCAACGTGTGTAGTTGGTGGGGGCTTGCAAAGTGTAAATTATTTTTTTAGAACTTTTTAGTGATGTGGGGTGACCACACATGGATATTGTGTTGCATTATTAGGAGATTTTGCCTTCCTCATTGAAGGAATTGTCACATTTAATCTGGAAGTGGCAATCATTACCACAATATGGTCTATGTTTAGATGGAAGTTGGTTGGTGGAATATGCACTTAGGCTTGTGAATTTTTCAAGCTGTTAAAACTTAACATGAAGCACCAATTTTGAAAAGTTTAAATAAAATAAATTATAATTTTAATATTAATTAGATATATATATTAAAGTTAAAATTAGAAAAACTTTTTAGCAATATAATATAACAAAATTGACGACAAGAATATAAAGAATTAACATAAATTTTATTAAAAAGGTTGCATTCCATGATAAAATTCTGTATCTTCAAATGATGTATGAAATGAAATGTCC
Source organism: Vanilla planifolia (assembly GCA_023846275.1). Lineage (NCBI taxonomy): Eukaryota > Viridiplantae > Streptophyta > Magnoliopsida > Asparagales > Orchidaceae > Vanilla > Vanilla planifolia. Next base: position 765,491 of record JAIUJO010000056.1, on the reverse strand, counting down.
CATAAATGATGGAAAAAACTTAGAAAATAAAATATTTTAATAATTTAAAGAAAATATAATGAGTCCAGTATATGATGAATGTTAGAAATGCAATATATTATAATTAAGGTGATGTTAAGGCCACACGTAAGGGGAATTAGAGTTTTATTATAATATAACTTAATGAAAGCAAAATATTTGAAGAAATGAGGAAACTTTCAAAGAAAATTTCAATTTGAAGACAATAACATAACCAAGAAGAACATTTTTTATCATTAAATTAGGTACAAAAAGAAATATATTGAAAATCAAGAAAAAAAGTGAGAAAATAAAAAATTTAATGATATTTTTTTCATCTCGGTGGAACCTTGTGTAGAACTTTTACAAGTTACAAAAGCAAATAACAATAATAATAATAGTTTTTTTAATCTTTATCAAATATATAAACATTGAAATAGATAAATTAAAACAATGTAATATAATGAAAATTTGGCAATGTGTTAATTAAATTGATAAATCTTAGCAAATCAAATGTAACAGTTTTCGATCGATTTTTAAATGTCTAAGAAAATAAAAATCTTTGCCCTATTGTTACACAGCGGCAGACTCCTTTCTTTTCTGGCAAGACCACCATTTCACTTCATACAGGTTCCTTCACATGAGAGGAGATTTAGAGTTATATAATTATATTACCAAATCAAAGTGAAAAATTTGAAAAACTTAGATGAATGGTAAAAAAACCTTTCTTTCCAAACTATTAGTGATATTGAGCACGACATTCTCAATGATCAAATCATATAAGAATAAGAACTATATTAGAATTTTCTAAAACATTAGAAAATAAAATATTTAAAATTAAAAAAATGATATTTAAATTTCATACATGTCATCTAGATGTGTCAAATGATATTTGACTAATCTCAAATAAACATTGATTAAAAGTACTAGATTACCAAAGCAAATAAGAAAAAATAATGATAAATTATGTTTTTAATTTTTGTAAATATATATTAAAGATTAAATGAGATAAATTGATGATATGTGATAACAAAAAATCAACGCAATGTAAAGATTCCATGTGAGCTAACTTAAGGTCACATAGTAATCTAACCAAATCAATATAACAAATTTGAGGAAATGAGATTAGTTATAAAATAAAGTTATATTCCAAGGTACTAAGGAGATCGACTGTAAAGTCCTTGAACATCCAATTGGGAACTAATCTAAATGTTTCATAAATTATGTAAGAATTGTAGCAAATAAACAAAAATTAAAAAAATAAACAAAAATAAATGTTTAGTTATTGGAGCTTATCAAGACTTGTCCAATGACTTCTATTTAAACTACCTCAGATATTGTTTGGAATTTTTGCAATTTACCAAACTAAATAGGCCTAAATAAAATACGTTATTATTCTAATATTAATTAGATATGTTTATTAAGGAAATGTAAAATAACCAAACTAAACTAATGTAAATGTTAAATGGGGTGAAAATTAGAGCTTCCTCACAACATAAGAAAGCAGGGATAAAACTCTAGAAAAGAGAGATAAATATAGTTGAAATATATCATAAAGTATGAAAAGAATATAGAAAATAAAACTTTGGGAGATATAAAGATAAATATTTAATTGAGTAGACCACATCAAGTGAGTACAATGACATTTGTTTCATCTTGATCTGATCTCATTTAGAATAACCATAAATGATCAAGGTAAAAAAGGTTAAATAATCATAGATTATTTCATTAATATTAAGAAAGTATCTATTAAAGCTAAAAATTGATAAATTGAAGTGACATAACACATCCAAATCAAAATAGTGTAATGGTCATCTAAGAGGAGAATTTTGCATTTAATATTAATATAACCAAATCAAATCAAAATTTTTTGGGAAATTAGATAAATGTTTGAAATGAAGTAATATAACAAAATTAAAGTGATTCAAAAGACACAAATGAGAAAATTTAAACTTACATAATAATATAAGCAAATCAAAAGTAAAATTTTGAAGAAATAAGAAAACTTTTAAAAGAAAGATGCATCCAAGGCACTCAAATGATCGAGTACATTACCCTTAAATGTCTAATTAGGTATGAATCAAAATATCTTAGAAATCATGCTAAAATTATTAATAAATAAAATATTTATAAAAGAATAAAAAAAGTTAATTGTCTGTCATATGAGGACAAGTCTAATGAAGTTTTTGTCATCTGTATTAGACATCATTTGAGATTATAGTGAATTATAAAAATAAATTAAAAAAATAAATAACTAATTATTAATTTAATATTGCATATATATAGGTATATTTTAGTAATGGATTAAGAAAAATTGAAGCAAATTAATATATCCAAATTAAAGTAATGAAAGATGACAACCAAAGAGTATTAAATTTTTTAATAACATAGCAAAAAAAAAATCATTTAAATAAATGAGATAAGTTGTACAAAAAAGTGCATTACATCGTAATAAGGGCAACGAGTGCAATATCCTCGATCATCAAATTAGATATGAATCAATTTGTCTTGCAAAGCATACAAATGTAAAAAAAAATAAAATATTCAAAATTATAGAATATAATATTTAATTAGACAAAGCATGTTACGATCAATCATATGATGCTTATTTAGTCCTGATTAGACTTTGTTTAGAGCGAGTACAAATTATCGAAGTAAATAATTAGAAATTATAATAACTTATTTATTTGCACTAAACTAAACGTATATTAAAGAAAAAATGAGATACTTTGAAGCAATATAATGTAACCTAGTCAAGGAATTGTGTTGGTCAATCTAGATAAGATTTAGAGCTATTTAATAATATAACTAAAGCAAAATGGTGCTTTTGAAGAAATCTCATAATAAGGGAATATTACATTCCATAACATTGAGGAGATTGAATTAGAGATTCTTGATCTTCAAATCATGTATGAAGAAAAATGTCTTGTAAAGTTTTAAGAAAAAAACAATAAAATCAAACATTTAAAATTATAAAAAAATAACTATTTAATTATATAGATTCTCTCGAGATGAATCTTGCTATGATTGTATTGTTTCAATAGAACATTATACAGAATTATAGAAAAATAAAAAATTAAGTAATAAAATAAATAAAAATGTATTAATTTAATATGAAGTATATATTAAAGCAAAAATGAGATAAAATAGAGGTAATATATAATTGATTTGCACCAAAGCAATATAAAGGTCATATGCAAAGCATACAAAACACAAGAAATTAAAATATGCGAAAATGAAAAAATAAATATTTAATTTTGTAGGAGCTCAATAAAATAATTTTGATTATGTTTGTATCTCATCATCAGATTTTTTTTGGAATTACTATAAACTATCAAAGTAAATAATCTTAAATCATGATAAGTTACTTTTAAATATTACATACATAAATATTAAACCTAAAATGATAGAAATTTAAGAAATATAATATTACAAAATAAAAGATGCATAACACTAAAGGGAGAAAAATTTAAGTTTCATAGTAATACAATCAAATCAAAGAAAAAATTTTAAATTATTGAGATAAATTGTATGGGGATGTTGCATTGAAGATTCGAAGAAAATCAAGCATAACATCCTTGATCATCAAATAAGGTATATAGAAAAATACCTTATCAAGCATCCTAAAGTATAAAAAATGAAGAATTTGTAAAAGTTAAAATAAAATTTTAAACATATAATGCCTTTTAAATGATTCTAATGTGTTTCTTTCTTATTGATCAAAACATATTTAGAATTACTATTGATCCTTTCGTTAAATAATATAAATAATAATAATAATATAATTTTAATATTAATTAATTATTTTTAGCAAAACTAAAATAAGATTAATTGAATTAATTCTACAAAAGCAAATTAAAATGATGTCAAGGTCAAAGTAGAGGAGATTTAGAGTTACATATTGCTACAAAAAGTCAAAGCAAAAAAATTGAATTAATGAGAGACTTTTTGGGGAAGGAAGTATTAAAAAAACAATGGTATTTTAGTAAAACTTTGCAGATCAAGAAATTAGAATCTATCAGCCTCATAATGCATGTTAGAACTTTAAAAAGTAAAATATTTTGAAAAATAAAATGAATATTCATGTAATGTACCTCATTTTGGTGAGTTGGTTGATGTTTATATCTTCCATATCTGTCCTCATTTTAAATTACTATACAAACCAAAGTAAGTTTGCATTAATGTTAATAAATTATTGTTTTTATTAATGAGTAAGTATATATTACAATTGAAATAAGATAAAATGAAGTGATGTAATAAAATATAGTCAAAGGAATATAAATGGTACGTGAAAAGAGATTTAGTGTTGCATAACAATATAACAAAATCAAAATATGCATTCTATAGTACTGAGGAGACATAATCTGATGTCTCTGATAATCAAATAATGTATGAAACAAAATGTCGCAAAAAATCATAACTTTGGAAAATATATTTATGAAAATATAAAAATAATATTTGGATAAAGGTCATCGAGATTAGTTCAATGATGTCAGTTTCATCTCAATCAGGCCGTATTTAGAACTACTTCAGATTACCATAATAAGTAAATAAACATAAATAATTATAAATTATTATTTTATTATTAGTTAAATAAATATAAAAAAAGAAAGAAGATAAATTTAGAAATTTAACATAAGCAAATAAAAGAGAAGAACGGCCAAGAAAAAAAATATTTAAGGTTTCATATTAATACAATGGATCAATGAAAAAAACTTGAAGGAACATAAAGAAATTATGTGGGAATATTGCATTCCAACATTCTAAGGAGATCGAGAACAACAATCCCAATGATGAAAGTGTACCAAAACTATAGAAAATTTTATTTTAAAAATAAAAAGTAGCATGAATGATTAATTTTATAAAGCTATACAAGAGAAGTCTTATGGCACTTTTTCATGTCAATCAGAACTTGTATGGAATTATTGACAATTTCCAATATAAATGAGCTTAAATAAACTTAAAATATTAATTTATCTTTAGGTGAATTTATATTAATGCTAAAATAAGATGCAATTTAGTAATATAAAATAGCAAAATTATGGAAATGTAAAAGGTTACATGAGAGGAGATTTAGAGTTACATAATAATATAATTAAACAAAAGTAAAAATGTTCAAAAAATGACATAAATTATATGAAAAATTTCCAATCCAAGACACAAGAGGACAGAGTATAATGTCTTACATCACCAAATTTTGTTAGAATAACTTCTTTTGTAAAGCTACCCAAAAACATAGCAAAATAAAATTTATTTAAAATTAATTTATAAATATATACAACTCATAAAGGATTAGTCTAATGATATTTATTTTATCTTAATAAGATTTTATTTAATTACTAAAAATTATTAAATTAAATAATTTTAAAAATTATAAATTTATTAATTAAATGTTAGGTAAATATTTATTCAAATAGACTTTAGATCAAACAAAAAATCATAAATTAAGAAAATTAAAATGATATAAAGCTCATATAGCAATAGATTTATAACTTAATTGTAGTGAAACATTTGAGAAACTAAGATAAAATGCACAGGAAAGTTTTATTTCAACTTACTAAATAAATCGGGCATTACATTCTAGATCATCAAATATGGTGCAAATCAAACTATCTCATAAAGAATTTAAAAATCTTACAAAACAAAATATTTAAAAATAGAAAAAAGATTATTTCAATAAAGCTTTTTGAGATGAGTCCAACAATATTTTTTTAGCCACCAAACCTTGTTGTCAAATTTAATGAAACTTGAAATAAGATAAATTTGAGAAATATAATATAGCTGAACCAATGTTAAATAATAATCACAATAGTAGAGAATTTGAGCTTCATAGAAATAAAAACAAGTAAAAGCAAAAACTTTTACAAAATGAGATAAATTGTGCATTATGGCACCATTCTAAGACACTAAAAAAATAAAGTGTAAAATTGTTAATTGTTACACCAGACATAAAGGTCTAGTAAATCAAGCTAAAGCATAAGAAATTTTCAGTAAATCAAACTTTGAATCCAATGTATTGTTTTCATTAGTTATGTTTGGAACTACAAAAAATTATTACACTATATAATAACAAATAATATTAAATTATTGGTTTAATATTAAGTAAATAAATATAAAATTTTTAAAAAAAATTGAAGCAAAATAAGTTATGAAAATGAATGTGATATAAATGTCACAGATTTTGAGAATAGAGTTTAAGTATAATAAAACCAATTCAAAGCAAAGAATTTAATGAAATAAGACACAATTGTTAGAAAAACTACATTGGAAGCTACTATGAAAATTAGTTGCAATGTTATCGATCATCAAAATAAGGAAAAAATCAAATGATAATCAAACCATGTAATAACCTGGAAAAATAAAATATGAAAATGATAGTACAAAGAAAATTTATATGGATAATACTCATAATAATGATTTCAATAGTGTTTGTTTCTCTTTGATCAGACCACATTTGGAATTACTTTTAATTTCCAATGTAAATAAGGATAAATAATAGTCAATTAGTTTTTAAATGTTATAAAAAGTAATATTAAAGCTAAAATTGGCTAATCTAAACAATGTAATATAATTAAATCAAAGACGTATAAAGGACACATAACAATAGATTTAGAGTCAAATAGTAGTCCAACAAAATCAATGTTAAAACTTTGAATTAATAAGATAATTTGTATGGGAATGTTGCTTTGCAAGTTAATAAGGAGAACTTTTGTAAAATCCTTGATAATCAAATACATTATGTTTTGAAATGTCTCATCAACCATGCTAAATAATAAAAAATAAGTTTTTTAAGAATAAAAAAAAATATTTAAATATTCCAAGTTATTTATATTTGTAAGAAAAAATATTCATAAACTATTATATTTTGATTAAGAAAGTAAATATCATGGATTAAACAAAATAATTTGAAATAATTTAAAATAACTAAGATAAAGACTTCTAAAGGCCACATGATAGAATATTTAGAGCTACTTGCTAATATTACAAAATCAAAGTAAGAAACAACAAAGAAACGACATAAATTATACAAGAAATTTGTATTACATGATACATATTAGATTGAGTGTAACATCATCTATTATAAAGACTTTTAAAACTTTAGAGAATAAAATATTTTAAAAAGGTAAAAATAAATATTGAATTAATTAGAGTTTGTCATGATGAGTTCAACAACGTTTGTTTCAACTTGAATGAACCTTATTGGGAAATACGACGAATTACCAAATTAAATAAGCTTTTGCAATAATACATTACCATTTTAATATTAAGAAAATATATATTAAAGCTAAAATTGGATAATTTGGAACATCATTTTATAATGATTCCAAAGCAATATAAAATTTACAAGAGAGGAGAGTTAGTCTTCATTTTCAAGATATAAAGGATATTGTGTGGAACATTTTAGATCACAATTGAGTGGACAATCAAAACCTCTCATAAAGAATTTCAAAATACTTAATAAATATTTAAAATATAAAATCAAATATATAATTAGATAGAGATGATGAACACATGTCAAATGACACTTACATTGTCAAGATTAGATGTGATTTGTATTTACTATAATGTTTGAAAGTAAATATGAATAAATAATAACAAATAGTAATTTAATATTAAGTAAATATTTGTTAAAACTTAAACGTGATAAATTAAAAACTTATAATATAATCAAATCAAAGTGATGTAAAGGCTATCTATAGGAGAATTAGAGCTTGACAGGTAATCTGACAAACTTGAAGTGAGAAATTTGAAGAAATAAGATAAAAGCTTCGGGATAGTTTCATTCAGATATATTAAGGAGGTTAGGCATAACAACCACGTTCATCAAATATGGCAAGAATAAAAAAATTCCCGCAAAAGTTACAAAAAACTTAAAAAATAATGAATTTAAATAAATAAAAAATTTAATATTTAATAGTATAAAGCTCGTTAAGGTTAGTGCAATGAAATTTGATTCATCTTCATCAAAACTGATTTAGAATTACTAAAAATTATCAATGTAAATAGGCATAAATAATAGTAAAAGGTTATTTTTAATACTAAGAAAAAATCCATATTAATGTTGTAATTAAATAATTTGAAGCTATATGTTAAAATAAAATCAAAGTGAGTCAAGGGTCAAATGAGAAGAGAATTTGAATTAATTGTTAATATAACAAAATCAATACAAATGTTTCATGAAACAAAATAAATTTATGTGATGCCTAACTTCAAAGAAACTAAGGAGAATAATTTTTGACATTCTCAACCATCAAATTAAGTACAAGTCATAATCCTTTGCAAAGCATCTACAAACCTTTAAAAATAAAATATTTAAATATTTAAAAATGAATATTTTATTGCATAAAAGTCATTTTTTCCTAATTAGTCCTCATTTAGAAAACCAAAAATTAGCCAAATATAAATGTTAATTAATTATAAATTACTTATATAATATTATATTAATATATATTAAAACTGAATTGAGATAAGTTGAAGTGATGCAATACAAGAATAATAAGTGACACAAAAGATGGGAATTTAAGAAATTTGTAATATAAGTAAACATAAGTAAAAATTTTGAACACATAAAATGAGATAAATTGATTTGGATAATTGAATTTTAACATATGAAGGGATTGACTGCAACATTTATCAAATAAAAAAAAATAATTACCTCTTAAAGCATGCTAGAGCCCTAGAAATATTATTTTAAATTATAAGTACTAATATTTAAATTGTTATAACTCATCAGAATGAGTACAATGATGTTCAATTCATCTGTATCAAACTGCATTTGAAATTTCAATGAATTTTCAAAGTGAATAAGTAAAATATTAATAAATTATTATTTTAAGATTAAGTACATAAATAATAAAAATAAAATAAAAACAACTATTGTAATATAATATAATCAAAAGAAATGAAGTTATGATCATATGTTAAGAGAACTTGAGTTTCATAACATCATATTACATAAAGAAGAAACTTTTATAGAAATTAGATAAATTGTATAAGAAAATTGCATTCTAAAATATTGAATAGTTCAACTATAACAACCTCAACTATTAAATAAAATACCATTAAAAATGATTGATAAATGACACATAGATATTTTAAATGAAAATATATAAAATAATAAAAATGGATATTTAGTTAGGTACAACTCAATGAGATGACTTTAAATTAAACAAACGTAACTAATAAGAAATTACTATTTGAATAAGTAAATTTATAATAATACTAAAAGGAGATAAAATAAAGTAATGAAAAATGACCAAAGCAAAGAGATGTAAAAGTTACATGGTTAAAGTTTTTTCTTTATATTTCAATATAAGCAAATGAAAGTTAAACAATTGAACAAATGAGATAAATTAAATAAAAAATTGCATTCTAAGATAACAAGATGTAGTGTAGCATCCTTGATCTCTAAATTTGCTATGAATTAAAATTCCCTTTAAAGCATGCAAAACTTTTAGAAAATAGAATATTTTTAAAATATAGAAATGAATATTTGATTTAATAATGCTTTTTAAGATGAGTCAAATGACATTTGTTTCATCATTACTAGGCCTCATTTGAAATTTCTATTAATTTCATAAGTAAATAATCATAAATAATATAAAAAATATTTTTATAATTATATATATATATATCAATGTCAAAAAAGATAGGTGAAAGAAATGTAATATAAAATAATATAACTTAGGCATAGGTCATCCAAGAAGAAAATAACATTTACATAGTAATAATAGCTAATCAAAGAAAAATTGTTGAAGTAATATAACCTACAATAAAAACTTGCATTCCAAGATATTAAGGAGAATGAATGTAATATCATCGTTCGTAAAAAATGGTAGAAATCAAAAGAGCTTGTAAATGGTTCAAAAACACTTTTAATCTAAATAAAACATAAAAAAGAATAATTATTATTTTAATCTTTAACAAATATAAATTAAGTCAAAATTATGATAAATTAAAGAAATGTAACATAAGAAAATCAAATCAATGTAGGTGTGATAAGAGAAGAGAATCAGAGTTTTGTACCAATATAATAAAATTAAAGTAAAAATGCCAAAGAAAATTAAACAAATTTTATTAGAAAGTTATGTTAAAAGATAATAAGAAAAACAAGTGTAACATTCTGGATCCCAAATTTTGGTATGGTCTAAAATACTCATAAAGGACTCTAACACCCTAAAAATAATAATTATTAAAATGAAATAAAAAAGTGGATGTAGTGTAATATAATCGAAAGAGAACAAGGTACTATCCTATGAGAGGAAAACAAGAATTTCATAATATCATAATTATATAAAGGAGAAAACTTTGTAGAAATAAGATAAATAGTATAGAACAATTATATTCAAAAACATTAAATAGTTTAACTATAATAATCTCATCCATTAAATAAAACACCATTCAAAATCACTCATAAAGCATAAATAAACCAATTAAAAGAAAATATATAAAATTATAAAAATGGATATTCCGATGGGTACAATTCATTAGGATGAGTTTAAACTAAGCAAACATTAATAATAACAAATTACTATTTGAATACTAAGCAAATTTATAATAAAACTAAAATGAGATGGAGGAAAATAATGAGATATGACCAAATCAAAGAGATGTAAACCTCACATGATATAAGATTTTTCATTATATTTCAATGTAACCTAATGAAAGTTAAAAAAAATTAAGCAAATGTGATAATATATAATAAAAAGTTGTATTACAAGATTACAAGATAGGATGTAGTATCCTTGATCTGCAAATTTGGTATGAAGCCAAATTCCTTATAAAGAATGCAAAAAGTTTAGAAAATAAACTAGTTATAAAATATAAATATGAATATTTAATTTGATAAAGCTTTTTAAGATGAGTCAAACGACATTTTTTTCATCTTTCAAGATCTCATTTGAAATTTTTATGAATTACAAAGGTAAATATCATAAATAATAAAAAATATTATTTTTATATTTATTATATATATGCATCATTTTCATAATAAGATAGATTAAAGAAATGTAATATAAAATTATATATCTTACACATGGGCCATACAAGAGGGGACTGACATTTAGATAGTAATCATAGCTAATCAAAGAAAAATAGTTTGAAGAGTTTAGATAAAATACAAAAAAAACTTCCATTTCAAGATATTAAGATGAACGAGTAAAACACAATCAATCATAAAATATGTTAGAAATAAAAATAGCTTGAGAATTGTTCAAAAACACTTTTAAAATAAATGAAGCATAAAAAAGTAAAAACTATTATTTTAATCTTTAATAAATATAATTTAAATCTAAATTGTGATAAATTTAAGAAATCTAATATAACTAAAAAAAATTAATTTATGGGAGATTAGAGAAGTGAGTTAGAGTTTCAAAGCAAGATAAGAAAATTAAAGTAAAAATGTTAAAGAAAATAGAACCAATTTTATAAGAAAATTACATTCAAAGATACTAAAATGAATAAGTGTAACATCATTGATCACAAAGTGTTGTTTTGACTAAAGTACCTTATAATGAACTCCAACAACCTAAAAATTATTATTGTAAACTATAAAAAAAATTAATGTTATATATATCTTATTGAGATAGGTCCAATTATATTTTTTTGACATGATTATATAATATCTAAAATTATTACAAATTATAGACTATTATCTTAGTATTAAGTAAACATATGTTAATGCTCAAATGAGATCATTGGAATCAACATAATATAGCCAAATAAAGGACATGCATTGGTCACACGAAAATGGATTAAGAGTAAAATAGTAATATATCAAAAAATAGTAAAATTCTTAAAAAAATAAATTGTACTTAAAATTGTATTCAAAGATATGAAGAGATCAAGCATAACAACCTTGATCATTAAATTAATCACAATTCAAATAATAAAGCACATATTGAAAAAAATATTTAAAATATAAAAGTAAAAATTTACTTATCTAGAGCTTATCAAGAATTGTCATAAAACTTTTTTCATGACTTTTTTAACTCGTTTGGAATTACAAATGACAAATTAAGTAAAAAAGAAACAGATAATAAAGAATTGTTATTTCAATTTTAAGTAAATATATTGTTAATATGAAATGAGATACGCTAAAGTAATGTAATATAACCAAATCAAGGAGATATTAATGTCACATGTGACGTGATTTAAAGTTAGAAAGATACATCCAAATTTAAGCAAAAAATTTAAAGATAATAAGAAATGTTTAAGGGGAAATTTGCACTCCAAGATTGTAAAGATAATGAGTGTAACAATCTCATTCATGTAAATCATATACGAATCAAAATATATCATAAAACTTTCAAAATGTTAGAAAATAAAACAATTAAAAGTTTAAAATTTATGTTTAATTTGATAGAGCTTATCAAGATGAGTTCAACAATATTTATATCATCTCCATTGCATCCCAATAGTAATTACTATGAATGAGATAAAATGAAGTATTATACTATAACAAAATCAATGCAAGTCATGATTGCATGAGGTGACAATGACATTTACATAGTAATATAAACTAATTAATGCTAAACATTTGGATATTTAATAAATTATATAAGAAATTTGCTTTCGATGAAATTAGGGATATTAAGCATAAAATCCACAATTATCAAATTGTGTACAAATCAAGGTGATTCATGAACCCTATTAAAACCTTGAAAACAAAAATTTTTAAAATGTTAAAATGAATATTTAATTTTATAGAATTCATATAGATGTCTCAAATTATATTTGTTTTATCTGAAATATAAATGCTTGGAATTTGTAAAAATTACTAAGATAAAAATATAAATATGGTTAAATTATTTTTTTATATGTTGTAAAAAATATTGAATGTTAAATGAGATAAATTGAAGCATTGCAATAGAACAAAGTCAGGTCGACAAAAAAAGTCACACTTGAGGAGGTTTAGAGTTAGTACTATAAAAAAATAAGAGTGAAAAATTTGAAGAAATGATATTATATTAAAAGGGTTCATTCCAAGGCACTGATGGGAATGAGTGTTGCATTATTAATCATCAAATCAATTGAGAATTAAAATATCTAATAAAAAATGCAAAATATTATTTTTAATCAGATATAACATGTTGAATTAAGAGAAAATGAGGAATTGTACAATAACTAAATTATTGTAATTAGATGGTCATTCATGAGGTGATTTAGAGTTATGTAGTAACATAACCAGATAATGGCAAAAAAATTGAAGAAAATAAATAACTTTCTTGATCATCAAATCACATGAATCTAAAGGTCTTTTAATGTCGACAAAAATAGTGAAAATTAAGTATTCAAATTTATAAATATTAATTTGTAAATACATAAAGCTCATTAAAGAATGAAATCACATTTGTTTCAACTTGATTAAACATCATTTCTTATTAATATAAATTATCAAATTAAATAAGCATAAAAAATAATAAATTTATTTTTTAATATTAAGGAAAAAAATAATTAAAATTGAAATGAGAATTATTGAAGTGATGTAATATAACTAAATAAAGTAAGGTTTAGGATAGACTAGAGTAGAATTTGGGTTACAAAGTGTTATGACAAAGTCGAGGTAAAAAGTTTAAAAAATAAGATACATTGCACTTCAAAGTTGTCTTCCAACATATTAAGGAAATTTAGAGCAGCATCATTGAACATGAAATTAGGTGCATGTTTGAAACACTTATGAAACCAACAAAAATACTAACAAATAAAATATTTAAAAATATAAAATAAATATTTAATAGGTTTGAAATTGTTTAGACTTATTCCACCATTTGTCTCATCTTCTTCTGACAACATTAGGAATAATTGAGGATAACCAAAGTAAATATGCTCCAATAAAATTTTTTTTTTATTAACATATTAAGTAAATATGTACTATGAAGGAAATAAAATAAATTAAATGAATGTATTATGTTCAAATAAAAGCATTGTAAAGGTCAAACACGAGGTCAATTAGAGTTAAATAAACAATATGGTCTAATCAAAGAAAATGTTTTATGAAACTAAATAAATGCTACTAAATATTGCATTCCATTATACTAATTAGATTGAGTGCATTAACCTCCATGATCAAATAAAGTATAAATCAAAATATCTCATAAAATATTTAAAAAACTTAGAAAATAAATTATTAACAAAAACAAAAGTATAATTTGACAGAATAGATTGAGATGAGTCAAATGACTTTTTTCACAACCATTAAACCTTGTTTAGAAAATTAATGAATTACCAAAACAATAAAATTAAATAGTAATAAAGTTTTATTTTAATTTTAAGTAAATACATATTAAACTTAAAATGACATAAATTGGGGTAATATAATATAACAAAAACAAAGTAATGTAATGTTCAAGGTTGTAGAAAATTAGAATTCCTTACTAATAAAACCAAGTAAAAATAGAACATTTAAAAAATGACATAACTTCTACAGAATGGTACCATACTAAGACACAAAAAAGATCTATTGAAAAATTATCGATCATCATAGAAGATACAAATAAAAAGTTTTACTAAATCAAGCTAAAACCCTAAAAAATAGAAAAATTAATATTAGATTGAATATATCTCATTTAGAAGTGTCTAACAAAGTTTTTTCCAATTAGATGAGACCTCATTTTGAATTTCTATGAATTACTAAACTAAATAATCATAATTTACATAAATGTCAAGTAAATATATTTTAAAACAAAAATAAGAAAAATTGATGCAAATAATATAACGAAAATAACCTAATGTATTTGTCACATGAGAGGAGATTTTGTGTTACAAAAAGAAATGACAGAGTGAAAGTAAAAAAAAGGAAGAAATGATAGAAATTCTCTGAATGATTTCTGTTCCATGATACTAAAGAGATTTAATGAAATATCATCAACCATCAAATAATGTTAGAATAAAAATATATAAGAAAAATTACAACACAACTATTTAAAAATAAAAATATAAAAGTAAATATTTAATTAGATATAGCTCATCTTGATAAGGCTAGTTGTGTTTTCTTTGTCTCCATTAACCACATTTGAAATTATTGTTGATTATCAAACTAAATAATCATAAGTGATAATAAATTATTATTTTAATATTTTATAAATTTATATTAAAGCTAAAATTAGAAAAATTGAGATAACAAAATATAAGCAAAAAATGTAAATTTCAAATGATATAGGATTTACAGTAACAAAATAATAAACCCAATTAAAGGCAAAACATTTGGAAATGTGAGATAAATGGTAAAGGAACTTGTATTCCATGAGATTAAGTGGTTCAAGCATAATTTCAATGATAGTCAAATCAAGTAAAAGTCATAATATCCACTAAAACATGCCAAAACATAGAAAATAAAATATTTTAAAAATTTAAACACGAATATTTAATTTTTTAGAGCTAATTAAGAAGTCTCCAATGATGAGCCTTTCATATTCATTTAACATCATGAACAATGACTTATCAAAATAAATAAAAATAATAAATTGCTAATTTAATATTGAGTATATATATATATGGAAGCTAAAAAAGATAAATTAAAAAATTATAATAAAGTCCAATCATAATGAATTGAAGCTCACATAATAAAAGGATTAGAGTTTTTTATTAACAAAAGCAAATCAATGAAAAACAAATTGAAGAAATGACATAAATGTTGTAGAAATGTTGGATTTGAAGATACAAAGTAGATCGAGTGCAAAATCCTTGATCGTTAAATCAAGTATGAATTTGAATTCATCGAAAAACATGCAAAAGGCATAAGAAATGAAATGTTAAAAGAATATAAAAATAAATACTCAATGGGTTCGAGCTCATCTTGATTGCACCTCACATGGCATCACTATTAATTAGCAAAGAAAAAAAATGCATAAACAATAATTATATATTATTATAATACATAGTCAATATGTATTTTTATTGAAATTAAACAAATTAATGAAGTGCAATATAACCAAATCAAATTAATATAAATCTCATGTGAGAGAAGAATGAGAGTGTCGTAGTAGTATATGCTAATTAATTGGAAAACAAAAGGAATAAATTAGATAAATGGTATTACAAAGTTGCATTCCAAGTCACTAAAAGATTGAGTGGAACATCCTTTCATATTAAATTAGGAATAAATTGAAATACCTTATAAAGCATGCCAAAAAAAAGGGAAATAAATAATTAAAAAAAAAGAATAAAATATTAAGTTCGAACTCATTCTAAATTATAGTGAACTTGTAAAGTAAGAAAGCCTAAATAATGAAGTAATATATGAAAATCAAAGTGATGTTAAGGTCATAAATGAGGAGATTTAGATTAACAATGTAGTACAACTAAATCAAGCAAAAGGTTTGAAGATGTGAGTTAGATTTTATGAAAAATTTGCACTCCATGATACGAAGTACATCAAGTGCAACATTCTATATCATTAAATAAGGTATGGACTAAAATAACTTAAAAAGTGTGAATTATTCATATAAAATAATATATTTAAAAAATATATTGATCATTTTTTTGCTAGAACTTGTCCATAAAAGTCCAATAGCATTTTCTTCATTTTGATCAGACACATTTGAAATTAACATGAATTATAATTATAAATATTTATGAATAATAAATTTTTTTAATTTTAATATTAAATAAAAAAATATTAAATCTTGAATGGTTGGATTAAAATAATGTAATCTATCCAAATCAAGGTGATATAATGTTGACACAAGAAAAGATTTAATGTTGCAATGTGATATAACAAAATCGAAGTGAACAACTTGAATAAATGAGAAACAATATGTAGAAATTTTTTTTCCAAGTTATTAATGAAATAAAATGTGCTACCTTTGTTCATTATAATAGGTAAATATCAAAATATCTCAAAAATGCCCAAAATCTAGAAAATAGAATATTTTTAAATGTAGAAAAGATTGTTTAAATGGAAAGAGGTCATTAAAAGTGCCTGAATGACATTTGTATCATATTGATCAAAACACATTCAAAATTAGTGTTAAATGTAATATAAAAAAATCAAAGTGATGTAAAAGTCAATAGATATGACATTTGATAATAAATTATAGCATAACAATTTCAAAGTGAAGTTGAATAAGTGAGATAATGTTTTCCAAATAGTTGTTGATTAAGATACTAAAGAGATCATATATAAAAAATCTTTGATCATCAATTACGGCATGAATTTAGGTAACTCTTAAAGCATACACAAATCATCGAAAGAAAATATTAAAAAAATATAAAAATAATAGAGCTTATTAAGACTAGTCTAATGATATCTATTTCATCTTAATTAGACATCATTTGTATTTACAACTAGTTATGAAAGAAATTACATAGAAAAAATAATAAATTATTAATTTAAGATTAGTTGAAGATGAAATGAGATAAATTGAACCATCGTAATAATAAAAATAGAAGCGATAGAAAAGTCGTATGAGTGGTTAGAGTTTTTTTTATTAATAATACAAAATCAATATGTAACATTTGTTGAAATGAGATAAGTTGTATTCTAAGGATAAAAAAGTTCAAATGTAGCATTCTTAATCATCAAATAAGGCATAATAAAACTTTTTTCTTGAAAACCATATCAAAACCTTAGAAATATAAATATATATAATAATGCAAATGATTAACTTGTTTGGTATAGCTTGTTGAGAAAAGTATAGTAACATTTGCTTCAATCAGATTGAATCCTTTTTTGTATTACTATGACATAGCAAAGTGCACAAAGAAATAAAAATTTACTTTTTTAAATATTAAGTAAATATATTTTAAAGATTAAATAATATAAAATTAAGCAATTATTGTACCAAAATCAAAGAAATAAAAATATTATAAAAGAGGAGAACTAGTTTTTCATATTAATATAACCAAATCAAAGAAAAAAATTAAAATGTGAAATAAATTATATGAAAAAGTTTCATTCCTAGAAACAAAGGAGCTTGAATGTAACATTCCTTGTCGTAAATTAGGTATTAATTGAAATGTTTTATTAAGTGTATCATAACCCAAAAAGTAAAAATAATTAAAAAACTAAAATAAAGATATAGTTGGATAGAGTTGATCAAGTATAGTTAATTGACATTTTTATCATCTCATTATGTCATAATTAAGAATTACTAAGAATTATCAAATTAAATAAGGACAATTAAAAAAAAATTATTTTTTTAAAAATAAGTAAAATATATATCAACGTTGAAATGAAACAAATTGATGCCATGTTATATAACAAAATCGAAGCAACATAATGTTCACACAACAGAACATATAGAGTAACAATATAACATAATTAAATCAAAGCCAAACATTTATGGAATAAAAATAATTACATAGAAAAGTTGCATTACAAAATACCTAGGAGATCGAGTATAAACTCGTCATTCATCAAATTACGTACATATCAAATTACTTTGTAAAGCATGTCAAAATCAAAGAAAAAATATTAAAAAATACAAAATAAATATATAATTGGATTATGGCTCATCGAGGTGTGTCTGTTGAAATTTTGTGTTGATTAGTCCTCGTTTGGATTTACTACAATTTTCAATGTTAATTAAGAACAAATAATAATAAATTTTAGCTTTACTATTAATTAAATATATAATAAAACTTAAATAAGGTAACTTGATGCAACATAATATAATGAAATCAAATGTTATATAAAAGTGGCAAAAGTGCACATTTGTATTTTTAATTTTTTCCAAATTAATGTGGAAATTTTCAAGAAGTGAGCAAAATTTTGTTGGAACATTTCATTCCAAGATACTAAAGGGATTTAGCATAGCATACTCAATCATGAAATCTTGTACGAATCAAAATATCTCATAAAATAAGTAGAAATACATAAAATAAAATTTTAAAAAATATAATAAATGGATATCTAATTATGTAAAGCTTGTCGAGAAGAGTTCATCATTTATTTTGTGAGAATTAATTATTGTTTAGAATAATTAGAAGTTACCACTGTAAATAAGCCTAAATAATAAAGTTATTATTAAGGTAATATTTAGTAAATATTTGTTAAAAAAGAAATGTGATAAGTTGAAGTAATATAACATATCAAAATTAAACAAATTTAAAAGTTTTATGATAGAAGAATTATGGTAACATAACCACAAAAATAAAACAAAATATTTTAGGAATTCACATAAATTATACTAGAAAGTTATATTCAAATGTATAAGAAGATGGGCTGTAATGCCTTGTATCATTAAATTTGGAAACAATCAAAATGTCTGATCAAGTGTGCCAAAGCCTTAGAAATTTTTTAAAAAATTAAATATTTAATTGATCGATCTTATCAGGATGAGTATAACAAAAGATGTTTCCACTCCTTAAGATCTCATTCAGATTCACTATGAATTAAAAAAAGATAGATTTTTATAAATGTTAATCAAATATTATTTTAAAAATAAATAAATTTATAATAAAGATCAAACAAAAAAAATTTAAAGTATTGAAATATAACAAAAATTAAAGTGATGGAAAAAGTCACAAATTAGAGAATTACAATTTTGTGTTAAACTTAGTAAATTAAAGCTAAAAGTTTTAATTAATGATATAAATTATGCAAAAATGGTTCATTTCAAGACACACGAAAGATAGATCTTAAAAAGTATGATCATCAAAGAAACTACAAAGTAAAATTTTTCATAAAGTAAGCCAAATTATAGAAAATTAAATATTTAAGAAAGTAAAAGAAAATATTCAATTATATAGTCAATTGATGCAATGTATGGACATTTGTTCTTCTCCATTTGACTTTGTTTGGAATTACATTAAACTATGTAATTAATAAGAATAATTACTAAAAATTATTGCTCTAATTTACATACATATATATTAAAGGTGAAGCTAGATAAATTGATGTAATATAATATGTTCATATCACCAAATAATAAGGAAAAATATTAACTAATAGGGTTAATTATGCAAAAAATCACGTTCCATGACAAAAAAGAGATCAAGTACTGCATCCTTGATCATTAATTCATGTATGAATCGAAATACCTCATAAAATATTAAAAAAACATTGAAAATAAAATATTCAAAAATATAAATTCTTTATTAGATAAATCTCATTGGGTTGAGGCCAAACGTGTTAGTTTCATATTTCTTATAACTAATAAAAAAGTTTTATGAATTAACATATCAAATAAGCATTGCAAATAAATTATTTTTGAAACTTTAGGAAAATAAACATCAAAGCTGAAATGAGAAAAATTCAAGTATTGTAGTATAACAAAAAGAAAGTGATATTAAGGCGATACAAATTGAGATTTATGGTTAGTAATATGGCCCAATCAAAACAAACAAGTAATAGAACTGGCACAAATTGTTTGAAGAAGTTGCATTCTTAGATACTATAGAGATTGAGTGTAACACAATTGAAGGCTAAACAAAGTAAAACAAAACTATCTTACAAAATATTATAACATCCTAGAAATTTTAATGTTTTAAAAAGTAAAAATGAATATTTAATAATATATATCGAGTAAGAGCATATCCAACGACCTTAGTTTCATCTCGAATGGACATCATTTGGAATTTTTATAAACAACAAAATAAAACAAGCACAAATAATAAATAATTATTATTTTATTATAAAGTATATATATATTTTTGAAATAAGTTAAATTAAAGAAAAAAATATAGCAAAATTAAAAAAATATAAGGATCCAAGATAGAACATTTAAAGTTATATTGTAATATAATCAAAATCAAAGAAAAATAATTTAAAATTAGATAAATTACATATGAAAGTTTTGTGACGATATAGTAAGGAAATCAAGCATAATAATCTAAGTCATCAAATTTGGTATGAATTGGAATGTGTTGAAAAACATGTCTAAATAAAAGAAATAAAAGCTTGAAAAAGTATGTATAATTAAAAAAATTATTTTATTAACATTTTGTAAATAATATTAAATCCAACATAAGATAAATTGAAATAATATAATATTACCAAATACATGAAATTCAGTGGTGACATTATTAAGTATTTAAAGAAATAAGATAAATTATGTGAAATAACTGCATTACAAGTTATAAAGAAGTCAAATTTAAGATCCTCGATCATCAAATATGGAACATATTGATATTTCTCATAAAATGTGAATAATCTCAAAAAAGAAAGTTTTTAAAATACAAAATTGAATGTTTGATTTGAAAGTACTCATTGAGATTAGTCAATAATGTCTTTTTATGTCATTTTGGCCTTGTTTTGAGATATTATGAATTATCAAAGTAAATAGGCACAAAAGTATATGAAGTTTACATTACAAAGAAATATTGAGGTGAAGTATAACATTCTTATTTGCCAAATAAAATATAATTATAAATTTCTCAAAAATTATCATGAAACCTTAAAAAATTAAATATTTATAATAAAAAAAAGGAATATGTTGTTTGATGGAGCTTATAAAAACAAGACCTCTGAAGTTTGCCTATTTAAAAAGTATTCTTTTAATATTATATATATATATATATATTAAAGTTAAAATTGGAGAAATTGAAGTAATAATATATCGAAATCAAAGTGATGTAAAGGTCATAAATATGGGTAATTTGAGTGACATTGAAATATAACTAAATAAAAGTGAAAAAGTTTATTTAACAAGGCAAATTTTATACAAAAAGTTGCATTGTAAGATAATTACATGATCAGTGTAACAACTATTGATCATTAAATTTAGTATGAATCAAAATATCTCCTAGAACTTTCAAAAACTTAGGAAAATAAAATTTATAAAAATATAAAGTTAAAAACTTTATTCAATAGGAAATATTACTGTGGCTCCATTGATTTTTAATTCATCTCCATAGAACGTTATTTGCAATTTTTTTGAGCTAAAAAAACTTTTTAGTTAATTTGGTTATATTAGAACATAATTCTAAATCTCCTGCTTGTGGCATTTATATGTCATTGATTTAGTTATATTAAATTTATTCAAGTTATCTAATTTCAAATTGAATAATTATTTACTTAATAGTAAAATAATAAGTTGATATTGTTTATGCTTATTTACTTTTATAATTAGTAGTAACTCAAAATGTAGTTCAATTGAATCGAAATAATTGTCGTTGGACTAGCATTAATGAGATTTATCAAATTTATTTTTTAAAATAAATTAAAATATCTTTTTCTAGGATTTTTGCATTCCTTAAGAGACATTTTGATTATACATGATTGTATGATCAAAAATATTATAGTTGACCTCCATAGTTTTGTATAAAATGACTTTCCCTCGATAACTTATTTCACTAATTCAAATGTTTTACTTTTTCTACAATATTATGCAATAATAGACCTTCTCTATTTTGATCATTTGATGTTTTTGATTTTGTAGTATTAAGTTCCTTCAATTAATCTCCTTTTAGTTTTGATTTATATTTCTTTAATATAAAAATAATAATTTAATTTTATTTAAGTTTATTAAATTATGTAAAATGTAGAAATTTAAACAAAGGTAGGATAGAGATTAAAGAAACATCATTACACATTTTAATGAGATTTATCAAATTAAATATTTTTTAAATTTTTTTAAATACATTATTTAATATGATTTGGCACTGTTTAAGAGTTATTTTCATACGTACCTTTTTATGATAAAGGATGTCATAGTAGATCTCTTCAGTGCCTTGTAACATAGCATTTTCATAAAAGATATCTCATTAATTATCATATAATTTAATTCAAAATATCTTCTTATGAGACCTTTACAAGTTTAGATTTAGTTCTATTACAATTAATGTCCTTTTAGTTATAAAATTTTGTAGGGTTTTATCCTACTTTACAAGGTATTTTAATTTTTACCAAAATTGATGATTAAGGATGTTAGGAGTCAATCTCATTAATTTCATTGAATTCAAATTCCTCATACAATTTATGTTATTTCTTAAATGGTTTTTCTTTGATTTGGCTATATTACAATATAACTTTAAATCTCCTCTCATTTGACTTTTACACCACTTTGACTTTGTTATATTAAATTAATTAAATTTATGTGATTTCAACTTTAAAATATATTTATTATATATTAAAATGATAACTCAATATTATTTACCTTTACTTTTTTTCATAATTCTTATAATTTTTAATTTGATCCTATAAAGGCTAAACTAAACTTTTTAGAATCTTCTTGACATGTTTTTTTCTAATTAAATATTTTTTAAATTATTTTATATTCTTGGCTTTCTCGTTGTGTTATAAAATATTTTATTTTTTAGCTTATTTGGTGATATAGAATATTATATTCGACCTCTTTAATATCTTAAAATGTAACTTTGCGGCATAATTTACATCACATCAAGTTTTTTTCTTAGATTTGGCTATAATTTAACAAAACTCTAAGTATATTGTCATTTAAACTTTACATGCCTTTGATTGAGTTAAATTGTGTTTGATCAATTTGTCTTATTTCATTTTAATATATATCTTCATAATTTTGAAGCAATCTTTGTGATAATTTAAATTTATTCATTTTTCTAGTTCATAGTAACTCCAAAGGGGGTTCAATTGAGATGGAAAAAAATATCACCAAGATTATAATGATGCACTCTATCCAATTAAATTTTTATTTTCAAATTTTTAAATATTTTTTTAGGAGCTTAGATACATTTGATCACATATTTTCATTTGTTCCATGTTTGATGATCAAGGGTGTTACACTTGATCTTGTTAATATCTTGGAAAGCGACTTTATCATATATTTTATCTCATTTCTTCAAATTATACACTTTGATTTATTTATATTGCATTGAAGCTAAAATTATCCTCTAACATGACCTTTACATCACTTTGATTTGATTAACTAACATCACTTTAACAAATTTACATAATACTAAGAAAATAATTTATTATTATTCTTCATGATTTAGTTTTTAATTTGTAGGATTTCTAAATGAGGTTCGATGGAAAAAGTGTTGATGGTGTTGTCCCAACAAGATCCATTAGTTAAAAGAAATTAAAATTTGGAATTTTTTAAATATTTTATTTTGTGATGTTTTTTCTCATTTGTTTCTGATTATATAATTGAGAATATTACATTCAATCTCCTTAGTGTCTTGATAAGTATTTTATTGATACTATTTATCTCATTTTATCAAAGTTTTTTTCTTAGTTTTAGTTATATTATAGTGAAGTTGTAATTATTTGGTAAGGTGACCATTAACATTACTTACTATCATTCCATTTTTAGGTTTATTATATACTTAATTAAAAATAAAATATTAATTTATTTTTTATTTTTTCTTTTTTAATTTTGTAATTCACTCTAATTCAAAGCTATGTCTAATTGAGATAAAACACACATAACTAGACTAATCTTTATAAGGTCTATCTAACTAATTATTTATTTTAAAATTTCTTAAATATTTTATTTTCTATGGTTTTTACAAGTTCTATCGTTATTTAAGGCATTTTATTTTGTACATTATTTAACTATCAAGAATATTATACCTTGACTTTTCCATATCTAGGAATGCAACTTTCTGTTATAATTTCTCTTTTCTCAAATGTTTGTCTTTTAGTTGGTTATATTATATTTCTTTAATTAATATCATTTCAATGTTTATATATTTCTTTCAACATTAAAAAAATATTTTTTTTATTATTATTCTTATTTACCATGGGAAGTATAATTAATTTGTATGAGTGGCAGGGAAAAAATAGACTGATGCTGATAAGCTCGATCAAATTATTTATTCATTCTTATCTCTTTTTAAAGTTTTTTGCAAGGTTTACTACATATTTTGATTCGTAAATTATTTTATTATTAAATAAGTTAGGCCACACCACCTTAGTATATTGTAATGAAATTTTTACATGTAATTTATATTATTTGTTCAAATATGTGCTTTTATTTGGATAAATTAATACTTAACTCGAAATCTCCTCTACAGGAAATTTACAATAATTTGATTTTCTTATATCAGATTTCATTAATTTAAGAAATTTTAGCTTTAACATATATTTTCATAACAATAAATTATTAATTTATTATTATTAATGTTGAATTTTTTAGTAATTGAATATAGATTCTGAAGCTAATTGAATAAGATGGAAGAAACATCATCAAACTATTCTCAATGAGCTCTACCAAATTAAATATTCATTCCTATATTTTCTTTTTTAGGATTTGAAATTTCTTATAAGTTAATCAATTCATACATCACTTTATGATGAAGGTTATTATACTTGATCTTTCTAATATATTGCAATGCAAATTTCTCATGAAATTTCTCTTATTTCTTGTAAGTTTTACCTTTGATTTGTTTGTATTATATTTTCTCAATTAGTGTCATTTAATTATTATTATATGATATAATATATAGATAATAATTTATTGTTATTATTTCTTATTTATAATTTGCAACTTTTTTTAATAATGTTTGATGAGTGTGATTGAATTATTGTTTAAATTGCTTTAACAACCTAAATCAAATTAAATATTATTTTTTATAATTTTAAATATTAATTTCTAAAATTTTAGCAAACTTTATAAGGAACTCTGATTGGTACCTATATTGTTGATCAAGAATTTTACACTTTTTTCCCATAGATATTTCGATACAAACTTCATGTACAATTTATGTGATATCTTTTAACTTGCCCTTTTTTCCTTGGTGCTTCACATCAATTATTTTGTATGTTAACATGGTCCAGTGTTGATTGTTAAGACTTTTAAAGTTCTATTTTCCAAGGATTGAGTTGTAGGTCAATGTGGTACCAGTTTAAGAGTGACAGCTTTTGTATTTGAGAAACCCAAGGCTAGTTCTGATGGTGTGGTTGATCCTAAATAGCTTTATTGTTCATATGCACCACACCACCTGTCATTCCCTAAGGGGGCCATCTTCCCTTAGCCAATAAGTGTTTCGGTTAATCTAATTGTATTAAGTTAGTTGGGAAAGATACATACCCACATCTTTTCACCACGATGGGTAGATCATATCATTATTCTTCACCATACTTCTTTCATTTTTGGTGTCATCCAAGTGGATTCAAGTGCTTGAGGATCATATTTTCTAAAATAAAAGTAATTTCCTTGGCAAGAAATTCTCTACATTCTACCTCTATGTTGTTTATAAAATCTAGTTCTTTAGGGCATTGAGTTAATGGTTGTTTCCATTCCATCTCTAATGTAAAACAAGACATGAGTTTCTTCTCATCCAACTCTTCACAAATAATTGACACACCTATAATCTTCTAGACATAATTTTCTTTCTTTCAATTATATATATGCATATTTGTATGAGGATAAGAAAAAAGAATCACTACTTTCCTTGCACACAACAACATTCTTTGCATGACTTTGCTATTGCTTTCAAAGATTGGAATGAACAATAACAACTGATATTGTTTTTTCAAGCTTATACATGGAAAGCATTCCAGCAAGATATGGAAAACTTCTCTTTTATCTTTGTAGGTCACAATACTAGCTTTTCTGTAGTTCTGGCATATATAATAAAAACATGTAATGGAGCGATGAAGTGACATATCTTCTTTTGTAGTTTGGATTGTTGGAATGCTGAATAATGCTATTGTTATTTTTCTGCTCCCTCTTTTGGAGTGGTCATTGATCTTGTTTTAGTTGCAAATTCTATAGTGGTTTTTGTTGTTGCAACTTATCGATGAGTTTTCTTGGAAGTTAGCTAAATAGAGCATTATTGATAGCTTTCAATGTGCACACTAAATCTCTACTAATGGCTCATAGCCATACTTTGATGTTTTGCATTGGTTTTGAAGCTAAGAAGTATAGTTGAAGAATGTTATAAAGTTTGTAGAGCTCACCAAGAAAATAAAAGAAAAATGAGTAGCACTCATGTGGAATAATAAAAGGTAATTTGTGGCAATCTACGAGGACCTTAAAAGTTTTTTTGATTCTATTTGTTAGGATAAAAATATTGGAAAATTTGTTCTTTCAGTGATTGTCTCTACCTCTAAATTTTTTTCTTTCATTTTAAGAATCAATTATTATATTTTGATTGGTAATAGGAACCTATCTAGCTTATCTTTAGGTATTAACTATATTTTCCAAGCAAGATCTGATCGAGTGAAAAAACTTTCATAGGACTCATCTCCATACTCTCAATGTAGTTAAATATTCATCTGAATGTTTCTAAATATTTAAGTTTCTATGGTTTTGTTGTGTTGTAAAAGGCTTTTTGATTTGTACATGCTTTGATTATTGAGAATGTTGAAATCTATAGTGTCTTAAAAATTCAACATTTTTGTATAATTTGTTATTTCTTTTAATTTTACATTTTTTGATATATAATTAGGTAACTTTAATTCACCTATCATGTGACCTTCAAATTCAACATTATTATTATTTATGCATTTTTATTCTCATAATTCATAACAATGCCAAATTAAGTATAATCTAGAAAATATCATTTGTCTTGTGCCAATGAGATATATCTACTTAAATATGTTTTTATACCTTTTAAATATTTTATTTTTTTGTTTTCATGTATGCCTTACACGTCATTTCAATATGCACATAATTTTTTGATCAAAGATGTCACACATGATCTTGTTAGTATCTCATAATGCAGCATTCCCAAAGGATTTATCGCACCTCTTCAAATTTTTCTTATTGTTTTTCTTATATTACTATATAACACTAAATCCCCTTCCAACTGGCATGCATATTATTTTTAATTTGTTATTCTACAATAATTAAAATTATCTCATTTCAAGTTTAATATATAATTACATAATACTAATAGAATAATTTTTTATTAATTATCCTTATTTACTTTGGTAAATAAAGCCACTCCAAATGAAGCCCAACTAAGTGAAACAAATTTGGCAATAGTTGTCTCAACAAGTTCCTTACAATTATATATTTTTTTCACATTAGTTCAATATTTTTTTAATGAATTAACAACCTTTGCAATATAGTTTTTTTAGTTGATTTGATGACTAAGGATGTTATTGTTTGTTTCCTGGGCATATCATAATGTAGCTTGCACTTATAGTTTCTCATTTTTCAAATAGTTTTCTCTATTTTACCTACTTGAATATGTAACAAAAATTTCCTCTCATGTGGCCATTGTATGTCCCTGATTTTCATATGATTAGTTAATATTAAAAAAATAATTGAATATAACATAACCTTACTTTTTTTGGTAATTTAGAGTAATTCTGAATAAGATCTAATCAACATGGAACAAAATCTATTGCACTCATCTTGATGAGCTATGTCACATTACATATTTAATTTTATAATTTTTAAAAAGTTTATTTTATATTGTTTTTCCATGATTTGCAAAATATTTTTAATTTCACTTAGTTTCATTCTTGAAGATATTACACTTGATCTTGTTTGTATCTTAGAATCAGCTTTCTTATATAATTTATCTCATTTCTTTAGTATTTTTTTTTGACTTAGCTATATAATTATGTAACTAAAAATGTCCTCAATTATTACTTTTGTATTGTTTTAATTTTGTTATATTACATTGGTTTAATTTATCTTATTTAAACTTTACTATGTATCTATGTAATATTAAAAAAAATACTTCATTGTCATCTATTCATATTTACTTCATAATTGTTAATAACTCAGAATAAAGTCCAATAAAGCAAAAAAATGTCATTGGACCCATCTTAATGAGTTGTATCAAATAAAGTATTTTTTTTCTTATATTTTTAATTTTTCTTTCAATAGGTTTTCCAAGTTTTTATTAGTCATTTTTAATTTTTTATTTATTTGATAATTAAGTATCTTACACTCTACATCCTTAGTATCTTAGAATGCAACTTTTTTAAACAATTTATCTAATTTTTAAACATTTTCACAATGATTTATCTATTTTACTATGAAACTTTAAATTTTCTCTCTCATGACCTTTACATTTTTTTATTTGGTTAAATTACATTTCTTTAATTTTTTTCATTTCAACTTGTTTATATATTTATTTAATATTGAAATAATAATTATTCATTATTTATGTTCAATTGCGACGACAATTAATAGTAATTGCAACTAGATTTAATTAAGATGAAAAAAATTATTAGACTCATAGATCTATTAAGTAAAATATGTTTTTCTATATTTTCATTTTTATATGACTATATTACTTGCTAATTCTAAATCTCTTATAATATGACCATTACATATCTTTCCTTTGATTATGTTAATTTGTTAGAATTTATCGGATTTAAAATTTAGCATATGTTTACTAAAAATTAAAAATAGTAATTTATTATTATTGCTACTTTTTTTTCTTTAATTTTTTGTATTCCTTAATGATGTGTAATTGAGGTGATAATATTATTCTTTGACCTTTCACATTTACCTCTACACAACTAAAAATTCATTTCTTTATGTTTTTAATTACTTTTTAATTGTTTCAGCTTGCCTTATAAGAAATTTTGATTTTCCCTTTTTTTACCGTGAAGGATGTTACCCTCAATCTCTTTTAATTGTTGGAGTTGTACTTGTTAGAGTAATTTATCTAATTTTTTCAATTAGTTTCATAAGATTTACTTATGATATTATGGTTGTCTAAATCACATATCATATGAACTTTAGAACTCTTAATTTAGTTACATAATATTTTTTCAATTTACAACTTTTTGACCTTTGTTATCTATTTATTTATTATTAAAAAATATATTTTTTATCATTTCTTATTAATTTCTTTTGAAATGTGTAGTAGTTCCAAATGAGGTCACATTAACATAAAACAAGCACCAGTGCACTCTTCTCAACAAGCTATATTTAATTAAATATTCATTTTATTGTTTTTCCTTGTAATATTTTGTAAATTATTTTGTTTCATACTTGATTTGATGTTTTATGAGCTACACTTGATCTTTTTTCAATTTTAAAAATGCAGCATGAACATCAAATTTATACCATTTCCTCAAATTTATTGTTTTTATTTTTTTTTACTGAAGTATTCTATATCTCTTCTATTGTGATTATTACATTACCTAATATATTGACTTTAATTTATCTCATTTTAGTTTTATTCTACATTTATTTAATAATAAAAAAAAATTTATGATTTACATTTATTTACTTTCTTAATTTTTAGTAATTTCAAATGAGTCATTATTGAGATAATGCCAATGTCATTAGAGATGCTTTGATTTGTTGTATCAAATTAAATATTTATTTCATACTTCTAAATAATTTATTTCATAGTGGTTTGGTAGGCTTTATTAGTCATTTTGATTTATATCATATTTGATGATCGAGGGTGTGATATTATTTATTCTTATTATCCTGGAATGAAACTTTCTTAAATAATTTATCTCATTTCTTTAATTTTTTATTTTGATTACTCTAAAGTACTATGTAGTTATAATTCTCCTCTTTTGTAACATTTTGATGTCTTTAATCATGTCATATTACAATGCATGAATTTTTCTCATTCCAAACATCAAATCATGTACGAATTAAGTGCAATGTACTCCAGCATTTACTAAAATTATATCTTCAATAAGAAATAGAGTTTCATAATATTATTCAATCTTGTTAGAAAAAATTGATCTCCTCTCATTTGGATCCCATACGAAATTACTATAAACTACCAAAATAAATAAGCATACATAAAAACAAGTTATTATTTAAACATTAAAAAATGTACATTAATGATTAAGTGATAAAAATTGAAACGATGTAGAATAATAAAATAAAAGCAATGTATATGTTATAGAGTAATATAAAGAGAGGTAGCGTAATGGGCTTCATCTTAAACTTAGGTACAAAGCAAAATAGTAGGTGAGCTATAGATTAATATAAAGAGATGCAGTCCAATGAAATTTTATTTTGTCTTAATTAGACCACAATTGGAATTTCTATGAATTAAAAATTTAAATAAACATAAATAATAACAAATTACTATTTAGATAATAATAAACTATAATGAAATTGACTTAAAAAAATTAAAATAATGAAATAAAGAAAATAAAAGAAGTAGAAAAGTTACACTAGATAAGATTTTTAATTATAAACAAATATAAACAAAATTAAAGCAAAATCTTTGCTATAATTCAATAAACTATAGCACAGGATTATTTCAAAACATATTAAGAATATTGAGTTTCACAATCTTGAAAGCCATTTGTGATACAATTTGAAATGCAAAAAAGCATATAAATATCATAGAAAATATTATATTTAAAAATATTCAAATGAATATTAAGTGCATTTAGGTTGTTAAGTCAAGCAATGACACTTATTTTATCTTGGTCAAACTTGATTAGAAATTACTATGAATTACAAAAATAAGTTAGCACAAAAAATAATAAATTGTCTAATTTTGTAGTATTATATTTTAACGTCAAAAAGGGATAAATTGAATTACTATTGTATAACTAATAAAGGCAATGTAAAACTCACATAAAAGGTGAATTCAAGTCAAATAGTAAAATAACAAATTAAAAGAATAGATATTAAGGAAATGAGATTAATTATATAAGAATGTTGTAGTCTATGATACTTAGGATTTCAGTGTAATATACTCAATCATCAAATCCCTTTAAAATAAAAAATATTTACAAAAAGAGAAAACAAAATCTAGTTAGAGATATTCTCAAGATGAACACATTGACTTTTGTTTTATCTGAATTAGACCTCATTTGAAATTTGTGCAAATTACAAAAATAAATAAGTATAAATGAAAATAAATTATTTTCTTTAACATTGATTAGCTAATAATAAAGATAAAATCTGAACAAATTAATGTTATATACTATAAAAAATAAAAGAGATGTAAACTTCAGACAAAAGTGGTTTTAGAGTTACATTGTAATATGTACAATTCAAAGAATAGGTACTAGGAAATTATTTTTTTAATATTTAGTAAAAATATCATAATTCAACAAAAAAGGTAAATTGAAGAAATATAATGTAGTCAAATTAAAGCAACGTAAAGGCCACACCAAAGAAGTAGAGTTAAATAATACTACATCAAAATTGAAGCAAAAAATTTGAATAAATGAGATAGGTTGTGTGAGAAAGTAATATCCCAAGATAGTTAGGACAACTGGTGTCATAATCGTAGAGATCAAAATAAGTAAGAATCAAATGTTTTCTAAACCATGCTAAAGGCTTTGAGAATAATGATTTAGAAATTTATAAAGGAATATTTTATTGAATAATGCTCGTTGAAAATAAACCAACACCATTTGTTTAATAAAGTAAAACCAAAAATTTCAAAATATGTATTTAAAATATATAAATATTTTTTTTAATAGGATAAGGATCGCCAAGAAGAATCAAATGATCTTTGTTCCATCTCAATTGGACCTCATTGGAAATTTCTATGAAGCTAAATTGAAGTAATGAAATATAACAAAATCAAAGGGATTAATAAGTCACAAGAGAAATGAATTATCACTTTGTGGTGCTATAAAATAATTAAATAAAAAAATATAGAAAAGAATAAATTTTTTAAGAAACAATCTTTCCAAGATACTAAGGAGATCGAGTATAATAATTTCATTCATCAAGTTAGGTATGACTTAAAATATTTAATAAAGTGAACAATTCTCTAAGAAATAAAAAATTTTAAAATTTATACGTGAATTTTTTATTTAATTTACCTCATCAAGATAGTTTTAATAGCATTTCCATCCTCTTAATTTGCACACCATTTAAAATTTTCTCAAATCACCGTGTAAATAAACATAAGCAATTAAAATTTTCATTTTACATCGAAATATATCAATACAAATTGTTTAAAAAGATAAATCGAAGACTTCTCATAGAATGACATTAAAGAAATGTATAGGTCACCTAAGAAGAGATTTAGAATTAGAGAGTAATATAACAAAAACAAAGAAAAACATTTGTTGATATGTGTTAAATTGCATGAAAGTGTTGCATTTCAAAAAGTAAAAGGGAACTTGTTAATAACTTTGATCAATAAGTCAAGTATGATTCAAAAAGTCTCTTAAAACATGGTAAAATTTTAGAAATTCAAATATCAAAAAATTTAAAGAGGAATTTTTAATATGATGAAGCAAATAAAGATGAGTCTAATAACAAATGTTTCCCCTCAATTAAACCATTTAAATTACTATAAATTATTAAAATAAGTTCAAATAAAAATCCTTTAGGAAATATAAAAAAATAATAGGAAATTAAATATTAAAAAATAAAGAAATGAATAAGCATTTATAATAATAAATTTTTATTTAAATATTGAGTAAACATATATTACAGTTTAAAAAAGTTAAATTAAAC
This sequence comes from Vanilla planifolia, assembly GCA_023846275.1. Classification (NCBI taxonomy): domain Eukaryota; kingdom Viridiplantae; phylum Streptophyta; class Magnoliopsida; order Asparagales; family Orchidaceae; genus Vanilla; species Vanilla planifolia. The sequence goes on along the minus strand of JAIUJO010000056.1, from coordinate 732,312 downwards.
ATACATTATATAACAAAAAAGGGGTTCAAAGGTCACACAAGTATACCCAAAATAAAAAAAATTGATGGAATGAGATTGATTTGATGGGAAGTTTCATTCAAACATTTTAAACATATCTTGTGTAACATCTTTTATTATCTATTATGGTACAAATTAAAATCTATTCTAAAATATTCTAAAATAGTACAAAATATAGTATGTAAAATAGAATATATAAAAATTATGGTTTAATTGGATAGTCCTTTTTGCCATGATTGCAACAGTGTTTGATTCATCTCAATCAGAGATCATTTTAAATCACCACTAATTATAGTACTAAATATGTGCCAATAAAAAAAATTATTTTTAATATTAATTTAATATATAATCAAGTTTAAATGTAATAAAATTAAATAATGTAGCATAACTAAATTAGATTAATATGAAGATAACATTAGAAGAGACTATTAGATAATGATATAGCCAAACAAACAAACAAAAATTAAAAAAAAGTAAGATAATTTGTATGAGAAAATTGAGCTCCATGATAATAAAAAGATTCTAAAAAAAATCAATAATCACAAAACATGGTACAAATAAAAATATATAATTTAAGAAATCAATAATCGAGCTCGTTAGGTTCTGCATGATGGCATATGCTATTTCTCAATTAGTTCTTGTTTAGAATTTCTTTGAATTGCCAAAGAGAATGAAGCAAATAATAATAGATAATAATTTTAGTATTAAGTTCATATATAATGCAAAAATAAGATAAATTAAATTAATGTAATATTACTAAATTAAAGAAATACTAATTGTCTCAAAAAAGGAGATTTATTGTGCCATAATGATATAAGCAAATAAATAATTTTTTTAATAATTTAGATAATTTTTTTTGGAAAGTTGCTTTGCAAGATATAGAAAAGATCATATGTGACATTCATAATCATCAAATATGATTCCAATCAAGTTGACTCTTAATGCATAAAAAATATTCCAAAATTTAGAAATGAATATTTAATTAGATACAACTTGTTAAAATGAGTATAAAAACATTTGTTTCATCTCAATCAAAGTTTTGAAAATTTTTTGAAATACAAAATTAAATAAAATATAAAATTATAAATTATTATTATAATGTCATGTATATAATATAGCTAAAATGAGATAAATTGAAGCATTCTCATAGAATAACATTAAAGCAATGTACAAGTCACAAGAGAAGATGTTTAGAATTAAAGTATAATATAAAAAAATCAAACAAAAACATTTGAAAAAATGAGTTAGATTGCATGAAAATGTTGCATTTCAAGATGAAAAAGACAACATGTTTCTTCCCTCCATCACCCAGTTAGGTATGATTGAAAAAGTCCACAAAAACAATCTAAAATGCTAGAAAATCAAATATCTAAAAATATAAAAGAGGAAGTTTTTATTTTGATAAAGAAAATTGAGATGGGCCAAATGACACACATTTCTCCTTAATTAGACCTTCTTTGAATTATTATGAAATATTAAAATAAATGAGCATAAATATTAACAAGCACCTATTGTTGTTTTAAGTAAATGTATATTATGTAATACTGAGATAAATTATAGCATCGTAACATAAACAAAGCAAAGCAAGGCCATGATCACATGAAATGGTATTTAGACTTACAGAGTAAAACCACCAAATCAAAGCAATAAACTTATAAAAGTGTATATTATACAAGAAAACTATATTCCAAGACATTAAGTCAATTGAGTATAATAAATTCTATCTTTAAATAGATACGAGTAAAATTTTTTTTTAGCAGCACTAAATAATAGAAAATAAAATATTTAAAAATATAGAAATGAATATATAATTGCTTAGAGCTCGTTTAGTCGAATGAAATGACATTCATTAATCTAGATCAAACCATACACATATTCATTGTGAATTATAAAAGTTAGCAGACATATATAATATAAAATTTAAATATTGATATTTAATAAACATTTATTAAAAAAATGAGACAAATTAATTGTAAAATGATATAATTAAATCAAAGTGTTGTATGATCACATAAGATGAGATTTAGAGCTACATAATAATATGACAATATAAAAATAAAAAATATACTAAAATAAGGTTAATTGTACATGAAAGTGGCATTCAAAGATACTAAAATTATTGAGTGTAACATCCTCGACAATTAAAATTATCATTTTTTTTAATTTATCGAAAGCATGCCAAAAGTATTAAAAAACATAAAGACAAATAGAGAAATTAATTTTAAATGGGAGGCAGTTGTCCAGACCTCTTTGACATTATTTGTTTCCCCTAATTAGGATCTCATTTGAAATTATTATAAATTAACAAAATAAATAAAAATTCATAATAATAAATTTTTATTTAAAGATTAAATAAAGATATTTATAGTTTGAATTAGAAACATTAAAAAAGTGCTATATAGCAAAATAAATGGGATGTAAAGGTTACACGAGTGGATATTTTTATTTGTAGAGAAATATAAGCAAATTAAAAAATTGATGAAATAAGCTAAATTTGATGGGATGCTTCATTTCAACATTTTAAAGATATATTGTGTAACATCTTCTATTACTAATTAAGGTACAAATTAAACTCTATTCGAAAATATTCTAAAATAATAGAAAATGTAATATGTAAAATAAAATTATATATATATTATTTTTTAATTTAATACTACTTTTTTAGATGATTGTGATAGTGTTAATTTCATTAGAATAACATATCTTTTGAATTAACCACAAATTACCATAATAAATATGTGCCAAAAATGATAATAAATTAATTTTGATATTAAATAAATATATAATAAAGTTGAAATGTGATAAATTGAAGTAATGTAGCATAACTAAATCAAACAAATATATAGGCCACATAGGAAGACACTAATACAAAGTGATGTAACTAAACAAACAAATAAAATTTTAAAAAATTAAGATAATTTGTTTGAGAGAATTTGGTTCCATAACACTCAGTAGATCATGTGCTAAATCAACAATTATCAAAGATGGTACAGATAAAAATATCTCATAAAACACAAATGAGTAATACAAAGAAAATATGTAAAAATAAACATGAATATTTAATTTGATAGATCACATCATGATGTGTATGATCATATCTTTTTTGTCTCAATTAGACCTTCTAAAACTTTCTTTGAGTTGCCAAAGAAAATGAAATAAAAAATAATAAACAATTTTCTACTATCAAATACATATAATTATGATAAATCATGATAAATTGAATCAAAATGATATGACTGAAATGAAGATATACAAATAGTCGCACAAGTGGAAATTTATTTTGCCATAATGATATAAATAGAAAAGTATTTAAGAAATCAGATAAATTGTTGTTAGAAAGTTGCAGTTGAATATACAGAGAAGATGGTGTGAGATTCACAATCGTCAAATATGGTTCCAATCAAGATGTCTTGTAAGGCATAAAAAATAAGAAATTTAAAATAGATTAAAATTTAGAAATGAATATTTAATTGTATATAGCTCATAAAAATTAATATAATAACATTGGTTTCATCTCAATTAGTCCTTTGAAAATATTTTGATTTACCAAATAAAATAAAATAAATAATCATAAATTATTATTTAAATATAAACTAAATATAATATAGCTAAAAGAAGATAAATTGAACCAACATTATATAATAAAATAAATGCAATAAAAAGGAATATTATAAGAGAATTGGAGCATCACAACATTATAACAAAATTAGAGCAAACAAAATTGAAATAACGAGATAAATTATACTTCAATTGCTTTCTATGATCCAATCGAGATTTAATTTAACATTCATAATCAATAATTTAGATAAATATTGAAATGTCCAATAAAGTGTGAAAAAACATAAGAAAATCTAAGTAACTCTAAGTAAAGAAATAAATATTTAATTGATTAGATATGATCGATATTAGCCTAACGATGTTTGCTTTTTCTTGATTGGACCTCATGTACAATTAGTATGAGTTAAAAAGTATATACACAAAAATAATAATAAATAATTTTTATAATATTAATTATATACGTATTAAAGCATAAGTAAATATTTTCATGCTATATATTATAATAAAATAAACCAAATATGAAGATAAACCAAGAGAATATTTAGTGTTACATTGTGATATAACAAAGTCAATGAAAAAAATTAAAGAAATTAGACTAATTGAATGACAATGTTGCATTCCAAAATACTAAGTTGATCAAGTATAATATCCTCAATAATCAAATATGTTCTCATTTGGATATAAAAATATTTTGAAATATAAAAATAAATAATAATTAGATATAGCTCAATAAAATGATTCCAAAAATTTTTATTCATTTAAATTTGGCCATTTGGAATTATTATAAATTACATAAAAAATAAGCATAAATAAGAATAAACTATAAATTAATATTATGTAAATTTATGTAAAAGCAAAAATGAGATAAATTGACATATTGTAACGTAGCAAAATAAAAGGAATGCAGAAGTGAAGAGATATTGAGTTACATAACAATATTAGAAAATCATAGCAAAAAGTTTGTGGAATTTACCTAAATTATATTAAAATTTCATTTTAAGATGCAAAGTTGTTTAAAAGAAATATCATGTATCATCAAATGAAATAAAAATAAAAAAGTATTGTAAAACATTCTGAACAACATGAAAATAAAATATTTTCAATTATAGAAAAGAATATTTCATGGTGTAGTCAAATGTAGTCTAATGATATTTGCTTTCTCTTCATCTGACCTTGTTTTGAAAAACAGTTAATTACAAAACTAAATTTTAATAAGTAATAACAAGTTTCTATTTTAATACCAAGCATATATATAATAAACATAAAATGAAATATTAACGAAAATAACATAACAAAATCAAAGAAATGTAAAGGCCCTTGGAGATGTAATGCTTGATCTACTTCGTATCTTAGAATGCAGCATTTGTATATAATTTACCTAATTTTTGAAATGTTTTACATTTTTTTTGTTGCTTTACTATGTAACTCTAACTATCTCTCATGTGACATCTACATATTTTTAGTTCAATTATATTATATTATCTCAATTGAACTTATTTCAACTTAAATAAAAATTTGTTGAATATAAAAAATAATCAATTGTATTATTTTTTTACATGGATTATAAGCAATAATTTCACTAAAGGTTTGATTGGGATGAAACAAACATTATTATAGACATCTTGATGAGTTTTATCTAATTATCTAATAAATTTTATGTTTCGAAATATTTTTTCTATTGTTTTCCCTATTTTATAAGACATTTTAAATTGCATCTTACTTAACAAATGAAGATGGGCATTTTAAATTGCATCTTACTTAACAAATGAAGATGTTACATTAGACGTCCTTAGTAACTTGGTGCAAAACATTCTCACATAATTTGTGTCGTTTCTTTAAATTTTTTTTTGATTTGGTTATTTTACAATAGAACTTTAATTACCCTATCATGTGAATTTTATATCATTTTAATTTTTTGTTACATTGTTTCAATTTAATTTATTTTAGTATTGATATATATTTACTTAATATTGAAAGGTCGTTGGCCTCACATTGATGAATCTTCTCAAGTAATCATTCAGTTTTAATTTTATAAAATAGTCTATTTTAGAAGTTTCTAACATTGTTTATGAATTATTTTGATATATACCTTATTTGATGATATAGAAAATTATACTTGAACTCTTTAGCTTTTTGGAATGCAACTTTCTTATATAATTAGTCATTTCTTCAAATGTTTAGGTTTGACTTGTTTATATTATTATATAACTCTAAATCTCCTCTTATGTTGCTTTTAAATTACTTGGCTTTTTATCATATTGTATTACATTAACTTGTCTCATTTTAGGTTAATATATATTTACCAAATATTAAAATAATAATTTATTAGTATTTTATCTTATTTGTTTCTATAATTTGTAATATTTGCTAACAAGATTCAATGGAAATGAAATAAACATCTTTGGACTAGTCTTGATGAGGCCTATCAAATTAAATTTTTTTAAAATTTTAAAATATTTTTATTTTGCATGACTTATGAATATTTTATGAGATATTTTAAATCATGTTTGATTTATTGATCAAGAATATTAAACAAGATCTCTTATCTATCTTGAAATTAAAATTCCTTTTGTAATTTCACTCATTTTCTTAATTTTATTTGCATTAATTTGGTCATAGCACTTTGAAGTTATAATCCTCCACTCATTTGACCTTTAAATTGCTCTAATTTTCTTATGTCACAGTACAAAAATTGATCTTATCTTTAATCTAACATATATTTTTTTTAAAAAAAATATTCATTTATTATTTCTTTTTAATTATTTTTTAATTTATAGTTATTCCAAGTAAGAACCAATGAAAATGATGCAAATGTAATCAGACTCATCTTGATTAGCCTATTTAACTAAATATTAATTTGTTTCATTTTTATATTTTATATTTTCTTGTTCTTTTGGATGCTTTATAAGAAGTAATGATTTGTGACTTATTTCATAATCGTGGTCACTACCTAGATCTTTTTTTTTACCTTGGATAAAACATTAGTACAAAAATATGTACTTGATATCACTCTAATTTTATTATGTAAGATTACTTGAATTTTTTGTTTTAATATTAATAATATGTACTTGATATCAAAAAAATAATATTTTTGTATTTAGCATATTTATTTTCATGCTTTTTAGTATTTCAAAATGAAGTTTGATCAAGATGAAGCATCATTAGATTAATATTAATGAACTTTATCCTATTAAAATCTCATTTTTAATATTAAAATTTATTTTATTTTCCAATATTTAGGTACACTTTGCAAGAATTATTAATTCATACCTTATTAGATGATTGATGATATTAAACTAGACTCGTTTGTTATCTTGGAATACACTTTTCCCCATAGATATGGTTATTAAATTGTCTTGCTTTCGTTTATCTCATTTTTTTCTTTAATATATATTTTGCTAACACTAACACAATTTGTTAACCTTATTTACGATAATTAACTTTTCTAGTCCATAGAAATTCTAATTTTAAAATGAATCCAATTTCGTTACAATCATCTTAAGGAGAACTTTCTAATTAAATATTTTTTTTTGCATTTATAAACTAATTTTTTTTGTGATTGGACCTACATTACAAGACATTTCAAACCATTAAAGATTTGATGATTAAGGATGTTAACTTGAACTCATTAATTCTTGCAATCCAGCTTTCCCCTATAATTGTTTCACTTCATTAATGTTTTTTTGTTTAATTATTATGAAACTACGACACACCTCTCATGTGGTTGATATAGGGCTCTAATTTTCCACATTTTTAATATATTTCAATTAAGTTATGTTATATACTTTCTAAATATAAAAATCATCATCAATAATATTTCTTCTTATTTAATTTTCAAATTTAAAGTTATTCCAAATGAGGAATAATATAGATGTTACAAATATCATGGGGCACATCCTAGCAAGCATGATAAAATTAAATACTTATTTATATATTTTTAAATTATTTTAATGGTTTTGTCATGTTTTAATATATATATCGAATCATATGTGATAAGATAATCGATAATATTATGCTTAATATATTTAGTATCATGGAATGTAACATTCTTATACAATTTATCTTATTTATTGCAAGTTTTTTTAATTTGGTTATGTTATTTCATAGCTCTAATTCTCTTATCGTGTTACCGTTACATTCTATTGATTTGGTTATATTACATTATTTCAAGAAAACTTGTTTTAGCTTTAATATAATTTTTTAAAATATTAAATAATAGTTTTTTATTACTTATTCTTATATAATATTTGTAATTTTTAGTAATCACAAATGTGATTTGATCAAGATAAAAACTTGTTGTTGTACTGACCTCAACGACCTTCATTTAAGCAAATATTTTTTTTTTGTTATTTTTAAAATATTTATTTTCTATTATTTTTGAGTTCTTTATGAGATATTTTATTTGTACATAACTTGATGATTGAGGATTGTAAACATGATATCTTTTAGAACTCGGAAAGAAACTTCTTTGTGTAATTTATCTCATTGTTTTTTCATACTTTTCACTTTGTTCTTGTTACAATATTTTGTAATACTAAATGTTATCACATCTAGCTTATACATTACTTCAATTTGTTTAAATTTAATTTCTTTAATATATCTAATTTTAATATTAATATATTTTTACTTATTATAATTTTTTTTTGTTATTTAGTGTGGTAATTCATAGTAAGTTCAAATGAGGTCTAATAAAGAAGTAAACATCATTGGAATCATCACAATGAGCTATATCTAATTAAATATTAATTTTTTACATTATTAAATAAACTTTTTTCTAACACTTTTGTACACTTTATAAGACATTTTGATTTGTACAAGATTTGTTGATCAAAGATATCACCCTTAATCATCATAATTTCTAAGAAATGAGCCTTCTCATTTTAATTATCCCTTTCCATCAGATGTTTGCAATATTTCTTTTTGTTGCTATGTAACTATAATTGTCAATTCATGTGTTCCTTATATTTCATATATTGTCTCTACATCATCACATTAATTTATCTTATAATAGTTTTATTAAAAGTTTACTTAATATTAAAAAAAATTAATGTTATTTTTTCTATTTATGTTTATAATGCATCGTAATTCTAAACAAGTTCTATTAAAATTAAACAAATCTCATTAGACTCAACTCAATGAGCTTATCAAATTAAATAATCATTTTTAAATTTTAAATTGGTAGTTTTATATATTTTGTTACACTTTACTAATAATTTTTATTAGTACATTGTTAACATTCAAGGATATTAACACTATCTCCTTGGTATCTTGCAATGCAAAAGTTTCATATAATTTGTCCCATTTTCATGAAATCTTCCTCTTTTATTTTGTTATATTATATTGTGACTCTTAATTTCCTCATGTGTGACTATTGCGTTAATTTGATTTCGTTATTTAACATTGTCATGATTTATCTTATTTCAATATTGAAATACTTTTAAAAAATATTAAATTAAAAATTTCATATAATTTTTTCTTATATTTATTGATAATTCATAGTAATTCGAGATGAGGTTATAACGAGAATAAATAAATGTCATTAAACCCATCTTAACGAGCTCTATCGACTTAAATATTTATTTAAATATTTCTAACTAGTTTATTTACATAGATTTTTATATTTTTTGTAACATATTTGTATTAGTTCTTGATTTCTTGGTCAAAGTTGTTATGCCCTCTCTCCAATGTACATTAGTAAATATTTTTCTTGCATAATTTATCTAATTTCCACAAATAATTCTATTTCACTAAGAAGTATTACAATGTGACTATAAATCTCCACTCATGGGTCCTTTACATCACTTTGATTTTGTTTTATTACTTTGCTTCAATTTATCTAATTTCAACTTCTTTTAAATAGTTTATTTCTTAAGATTTTTGAATACTTTTTGAGATGTTGTAATTCTTTCATGATTTGATGATGAATAATTTTACACATGATCCCTTTTGTATCATGGAATTTAATATTCACATGTAGTTTATCTTATCCCTTCATGTTTTGCACTTTTGTTTGGTTCTGTTATGGTTCACTCCTAATCTTTTGCAATATGCTGCTTACATCACTTTGATTTGGTTATACTACATTGGTTAAATTTATATAATTTTAGTTCTAATATAAATTTTCTAAAAATTAAAACTAATAAAGCATTATTATTATTGCTCTTTTACATTATGAGTTTATAATAAGTCTGGACAAAGTAGATCAGGGAAAGAGGCTAAAATAAATATTAAAATATAGAGAATAAAAAGATAAATAAGAGATTGATAATAAGAGAGAGAAAAAGGGAGATAATTTGAAGGACATTGATATATAGAGTAAAAATAAGAGAAATAGTTAAATAAAAGTTAAATTTAAGAAAAAAATTATAATATTTATAAAATAAAACGAATCATATCAATACATAAGATTTTTTAATATTAGGTTATAGTTCTTATAACTAAATAATTAATTTAAGAATTATATAAATAACAAAATATATATTTTTCAAAAATGTTATATATTAATACTTGATATATGAGTGATTTCTTAAATTTTTTTAATTAATGTTCTTAAAAAGTGGTAATATACATAGGGATAACTATTTGAGAAGAATGAAAAAGTTACATATTGATTAGAGGATGATAAAGAGAAAATTAATAATAATGAGATGAGAGACAATTTAATGAAGAGGGAAATGATAGATAGAACAAATAATATATAAAGAGAATAAATAAATTAATGAAAAATTGAGAAAAGTGAAAATAGACAGTGATAGAGAAGGGAAAGGCCTATAAAAATATAATGACATACAGAATAAAGTGACAAAAATAGAATGATAATAAAAAGAGAATTAAGTGAGAGAATATGTTAGCCATTAAGACAAAGGGAACAAAGTGATAAAATTTATTCAATAAAAGTTAAGTTTAAAAAATTAAACTAATAATATTTATCTATATTAAAATAAAAAACTATTTACAAGTCATTATAATTTGATAATATTACATGCAAAAGGTAAAAAATAATAGTTATGTGATTATTGTTTTGAAAATAGTTGGCCATTTTAAAAAGTTTCTTAATTAGAAAGAAAATATACTTCTAAAATTTTTTATATGCTTATTATGTCTACCACACTATAACCTTAAATTAATATATTATTTATTTTAAAAATTTAAATAAATTATTATTTTTTAAAACCTTGACATTAACACATTATTATTTCTTCCATTATATTTTTTTCTTACAGATAAAAAAATTGCATAAAAAATATAAATATTAAAATATATATTTATCATTAATACTATATATTATATTATGAAACATAAGTGATTTTTTTAAATTTAGATAATTAATGAGAAAATGTTACAAGGAAAATGAAGATAATTGTTCATTTTAGAGATTGAGAGTTAAGATTGACCAGAGCAAAATCGAAAAAATAATAATAAAATGAGATGGCAAACTATTAAATAAAGAGGAAAAAGGAGAGAACATTAAAAAAGATTGAAAATATAAATATAAAAAGAAAGAGAAATAAATTAGAAAGTGAAGAATGATAATTGTGGGATAGAGAGAGGCTAAAAATTTTCAAATATTGAGAATAAAGAGATAAATAAGACAATGATAATAAGAGAGAATTTTAGAGATTTTGAGATAAACTAAAAAAATTAAAAGAAATAGTTAAATCAAAATTATTATAATTATAATATTTATGAAATATAATAAGTGAAACATATTAAATACTTAATAATATTAAATTATAAAAAAAACTTTAGATCTATTTTTATTTTCAAAAAATTACAAAAATTTAAGATATTATTTGTTATTAATTATATAAAATTTTATTATCTAATATCCAATAATATATATTTCTAGATTTAAAATTTCACCATACAGTACATATATACAACTATTAACAAAAATTAATTCTATTTTTTTTATAGTTAACAAATTTTTTTTCCTTGATAAGAACTAAATTAAAGTTAATATTTCATTATATAATATGATATGTCATATTTATTATTATATTAAAGTAACAATAATAGAAAAAAAGTTATTGTTAAAAATCAATTACTAAAATATAATTATAAACAATCATTTCGAGTAATTATTTTACTAAACTTTAATATTATAAAAATTAATTGTTATTCATTAAAAATATAAATTTTATGAAAATATATGAGCAATGATAAGACATTTTAAGCGGTCACCCATCCAAACACTACGCTTGTCTAAAAATGCCAAACTTTGGAGTTTTCATAATATTGTCACCTATAATGCTCGTTTGGAAGCACATAAGTGCAAAAAATTTCAAAATTGTACGATTATTTTTCTAAAGGTATTACACTATTTTTAAAAAAATTTAAAATTTTAAAATTATTAAATATATACAATTTTGAATAAATTTTAACCTTTTTATATATATTATATTATATCATGATTTCAATATTTTATTTACATTTAATAAATAAAAAACTACATGAACTATCATTTTTGATAATATTGACATTAAAATATAACAACTTCTTCCACTATGTTACCAAGCTTATAAATACAAAAATAAATCATATAATAAATTATAAAATAAAATATATATATTCCTAAAAACTATTATATATTGTATTATGTCACATAAGAGATCTCTCAAATATTATTAATTGATGTGCTATAAAGGTGATAATGGACATGGAGACCGTATTTTCTAAAAGGGAGAATGTCATGAATTAATAAAGAAAAAATAAATAGAAAAACAAAAATTGAGAGAGATGAGAGATGACTTATTAAAGAGAAAACAAAAAGAGACCACATAGAAGAGATAAAGATAAAAAATAAAATAATTAAAGAAAGAGAAATTACAAAGAATAGAGGGATAGTAAACAATGGCAAATAAGAGTATAACGAGATAAAAAATAAAAAAACAAATAATAGAATGATAATTGGTGAGAGAATATATTGAGAGAATTTGAGAGACATGGAACTAAAAAGAAAAAATTAAAAATAAAAATTAAATAAAACTAAAACAATAATAATAAAAATTATAATATTTATTAAATGTTACAAGTTAATCATATATAATATTTAAAAATGAAAAGGCATATAAACTTTTTAATGTTTATTATTATTATTGAATATTACAAATATTTTAAAAAATATTTTTACAATTTATTTAAAGTTTTAGTTTTTTCATACATAAAATAAAAATTTATTTATATATAAATATTTTTATTATTTTAATATATTATCTTTATGTAATTTAATATAGATATTAGAAATAAAAAATATTTGACTGTAATTTTTTAGTGTTATATTTCTCTTATTTTATAATATAATATTAAAATATTTAAGAAATTTTATACATAACAAAAATATATTATTATAAAGATAAATTAGTTCTAATTTATTGTATTTTATATAAGTTATCTTTCTCAATATTAAACTATATTAAATTTTTTTGTTGCTTCTTTCTTAATATGATAGAGGGGATAGAGAGTGGCCAATAAGTTATCTTTCTTAATATTAAATTATACTAATTTTTTCATTGCTTCTTTCTCAATATGATAGGATAGAGAGATAGGCCAAAAGGAACATAAATACACGAAGAATAAAGAGAGAAATTATAGATTAATAATAAAAGAGTAAATTGACAAAAAAATGTTAGACATTAAGATAAATAAACAAAATCGATGAAAATTAATTAATAAAAGTTAAATTGAAATAATTAAACTTGTTAAATTTATTAAAAACAATAAAATTAAATAATATTTCGCTTTTATTTATTTTAAAATACAACAATATTTCAATTTTATTATTATTTTAATATAATACCAATATTTAATGAGTATTTTCATTATTAATTTAATACTAATTTATTAATAATTAAAACAAATAAAACAAATGATAAATAATATAATTATTCTAATATTCTATATTCTTTTTAGATAATATAGATCATAAATATAAAGATTATTTAAGATTAAAGAAATAATTTTTGATTTCTTTATTTAAAAACTCTTTATAAACAATATATGTAATATTATAAATTTAAATTAATCATAATTAATTATTATTTTTATAATTGAAAAATGTTATTTTCCTAAATATAAAAAATTTAAAATTTATTATTTTTTAATATCATGTAATGTGTCATGTTCATTATTACAAGAAATTAATAATGATGTTATAAAGTTCTTCTTAAATATTAATTACTAACATTTTTGTTATGAATTGCGTCTCAAAGTTAATTGAATATATCATTCATTACAGTTCAACGAAAAGAGTTGTGCAACAAGAGGGCTTCTCAAGTGGTGACATATCCCAATATTACTCTTGCTTAAGACTACTTTACTTCAAAGCTATAATTAGATCCATTGTTATAATGTTGGTGTGATCGCACATGCAAGCAAAAGACATTATCATGGTTATGTCATTTTGGTCTTGAAGATAATGAATCATATCTAAAATAACCTAAATTGAAAAGTATATTTAGTATTTTAAAAAAATTATGCATGATCATATATATGATAATATTTTCTAATATCAATATTTTATTTCATAAAATTAAGAAAAAAATAATTACATTTACAAATAATTTAAAAATTGAAAAATTTAACACCTAAGATTTTCTTTCAATACAATATCATTAATATTAAAAAATTAAACTAAATAAAAAGTATAAATATCAAAATATATATTTATTATTAATGCAATATATTAAACTACATATAAAAGATATTTGATAAATATTTTTTAATTTATGGACATAAAAAAGATAATCAAGAAAGAAATAATTATTCCATAAGATAGTGAAAGTTATATGTTAATAAGAGTGAAATAAAAAGAAAAATAAAAATAAAAATAAAAATAGATGAGAGATTATTTAATAAAGAGGAGAAAAAGAGAAAAATATATAAAGGTGGAAGGGAGAGAAATGCGAAGTTAAGAAAGAATAAGAGAGAGAGGAAGTAGAATATTAAGATATTGATATTAGAGAGACCAAAAAATGAACATTAAGAAGAGAGAGAAAAAGATAAGAGAATATCAGATATATTTAGAAAAACAATGAGAGAAATAATTAAATGAAAGTTAAATCTTAATAATAGAACTTATAATTTTTTTTAAATACAACAATTTAATCTTTTATAATGTTAGATATTAATAAAATTATAAAATATTTGAGATTTATTATTTCTTTTCAATAATAAAAAATATTTAAAAATAATTTTTACTATTAATTTAATATTATTTTTAACTTTAAGTTTCTATAATATAATATGTCTACATTGAAAAAATTAAATGCACAAAATATATATACCATTCCTGGCACAAATTAGTTCTAAATTGTTATAAATAATATAAGTTATTTTGCAAAATATTTAAACAAATTAAAATTATTATTTTGTTATGTCAAATGTTGTGTTATATTTATTATTATATAAAATTGATAATAATTTTATAAAGTTATTTCTAAGAAATTAATTATTACAATTTTAGTTATGAACTAACATTTATAGTAATTTTTATGCATTAAAACATTATAAAGATTAATCGTCACTTGTTAAAAAAAGAACACTATGTAAAAAAAGTGCAACAATAAGACCTTTATAAATTTTACCCATCACAATACTTCTCTTGTCGAAGCATTCCAAATTTGTGAGTTCTAACAAGATCCAATGCCAAAATGCTGGTTTTGTCTGTCATACATTAAAAAGAAAAAAAATAGCCAAGTTGTGTGATTATTTTTTTATTTTAATGAACCATTAGTAAAATTTTCTAAATTTTAAATCCAACACACTTATAATAAAATTTATGCATGCTACATGTCATAATATATTATAATATAATTATTTTATTTAAACAAAATTAATAAATAACTACATAAATTATAATTTCCGAAATGTAGACAACTTTAAATGAATGTTTCTTCAATGATGTTATCTTTCTTATAAATTATAAATTAAATTATGTAATAAATATTTATAATAAATATAAATTTGTCAAATATATTACATATTAAATTTTTCAAAACAAGATATTTTTTAAATATTTTTAATTGATGGCCTAAAAACAAAGATAATAGAGTTAGAGATCATTATTCCATGAGATAGAGAAAATCAAGGAATGGTAAAATAAAAATAGAGAGGAAAATAATAATTGAGATAGAAGAGAGATGATTTGATGAATAAGAAAAGAAAAGTGATATCATAAATGAGATAAAAAGAATAAATAAATGAGTGAAATAGAGAAAAAATGAGATTATAGAGAAGGATAGACAAGTGATAGAAGTCATGAATAATATAAGGAGATAAAAAATGAAGACAAAAATAAAAAAGTAATACTAAGAAACCCGTTGCCATAATGAACCCTAAAAGTTCATTGGAAATTAGTTCAGGAAATAGTTGTGTACATAATTGACTCCAAACATTCAAATTTTTAATCGAGCAATCGATAACTACTTAAATCCCACAAACAAAAGCAAATCACCTTTAGGTTACTTTGGTGACAAATTTGCCCACATCACAAATGCTAGACTACTAAATTAATTTGACATTTACAGTGGCTGCTAGCAGACCAAATTAATTGGGTAGTTACAAAAATACTTAAAAATGGAAACGAAAAATGTCGGGTAGCAACAAGGACAAAAAACACAAAATTATCTGCATTTTGAATTTTTGAATTAATGGTTTGTGAATTACTGTCTGATAGTGTAAATTCAGCATTGAATGATCAATGGCATCATCTTTCAATCCAAAAATTCCTTCAACCATGTGATCAACATAGGCAACATGACAATGGGAAGAATGCTACAACAATCAGATACATACTTGGGTTACAAAACTACCTGTAAGAAGGGACAAACAATACCTATGAGCAATGCTGGACAAACAACTTAAATTTTCTACATGGTGAATTTTTAATAGTGGGGATAAGGTGCACCATCAAATGATGCATTTTCAAGATTGAACGATCATCGTAGAATTTTATCTTTCAAACCGCTAATTCTTTCTATCATCTGATGGCAACACCGCTAATTCTTTCAGTCATTTGATCATGCCTTGTTGCTACCATACTTCGTATTTCTTCTACATGATAAGTTAAGTTTTATCATTTGATCACAATTCCGATCTAATGGACAAAAAAATTTCATTTTTATAAACGTGTAGATTTGATTGCATATGTCCTATCCCTTAATTTTTGTGATCCATTAGTCCCGAAGCATTCAAATCAAATAGAGACTACAGAATCGATTTTTTCCCATTTTTTCGAGTTATTTGTGTTATTTGTTTGTTTATTTCCTAATTATAAAATTACAAAAACTACAAAAATTCTAACGACTAAATGGGTATTTGGCAAGTGCTTTTGGCCCTCACAAACTGCACATAAATATAAGATTTGTGTATGAAAATAAGAATAAAAATATTAAAGCCATTAGCCGCTTGTTTTTGCTTGTTGTTTTCATACACTATTGCACCATTCAATCATCAAACTTCTTAAATTCCTTTTATTCTCAAATTAGCAAAGTTGTTAATTCTCTAGATGTTTAATTGATTTAATTAAGATACTTGTGCCTCTTTAACAATTTCATGAACCATAATATTTTTGTTGTATTGATTAAGATTTTATGTTGTTGAATTTTCTCCTTTTTTTTCTATCTTATTTTGTTCTAAGGATGTATTATCATGTTTCATTTATTTCATTATATGACTGTAGTAATCTGTCTCATTTGTTTATTTGTTATTACAGCTTAGCTAACCTATTTATTGCTGAAAGGCTTAGATTGTGTTGGGTTTGCCCAACTTTTTCTTAGGGTGGACGTAGGCTTGTTTATAAGTCGAACCAACTAAAAATTAATTGTTTACATTTTTAATTACTATTGATTTTTTAATTACATGAATATTATAAAGCTTAATATGTTTTTAAATTATAATGAAAATTTATACAAAATCACTTTTATGTATATTTTGGATTGTATTAAAGAGTTTTATAAATATTTTTTGATTATATTTTGTAATAAATAATCATTTGCTTCACTGCAATTCATCTAACTCTAACTAAACCACACCATAAATATCTTATCAAAATTAATTTTCATTCATGAGAAAAATAAGTGCTATGAAAACAATATGTGCAACATGAGGACTTCTGAAGAGGTGACCCATCCCAAAAGTTTTCTAACCCAAGCATGCTTAACTTTTGAGTTTTAATGGGATTGAGTGCTATAATGCTGGTGCGGTCAAAAATACATGCAAAAGATGAAAAATAATAGTTGGGTGATTATTTTTTTTGAAAATAATAAGCCATTTTGAAATATTTCTAAATGAACAAGTGAATTAACTTCTAAAATTTTTTTAATGCTTATTATGTATATCATACTATATTGCAATATTATAATATTATTTATTTAAAATAAATAAAAATTTTAATTAAAGTTTTTCTTTTATAATGTTGACATTAATACATATAAATTTATTTCCTTATATTATCGTTCTTACAAATAAAAAATAAAAAATTACTTAATAAATTTAAACTGTAAAATATATATTTGTCATTAATATTATATATTAGATTATTATAAGAAATAATTTTTTAACTATAGATACTTGATTAGTAGAAAAAGAGATAATGAATATGAAGAAAATTATTTTCTTAGAGAAAGAGAAAGTCAAGAATTAACAAGGACAAAATAGAAAAAAATAATATAATGAGAGATGAGAGACTATTGAATAAGAAGGAAAGGAAAAGAGAGAACATAAAAATGATCGAAAGATTAAATAAAAAATCAAAGAGAAAGGAATGAGAAAGTACAGAAGGAAGTGGTGAGAGAGAGGCTAAAAGTATATTTAGATTTTCTTTCAATACATATGCCACCAATATTATTGTCTTAACTCTTGATACATTTTATTCTCCCCTAGATGTATGGAATAACGAGAGTTTTGAGTTTCTTTTAATAGTAATTCTTTGAGTTGTTGATGTGTTGGTATACATAATCTATCTTGAAATCAGAGTAGACCATCCTGATCAATTTTAAATTCAGATTCTCGTGCTTTACAGACGCTTTGGATTATCTTTTGTACTTCTGGGTCTTCAGCATGGTCTTCTTTAATTGACATCAACCAATCTGGTCTTATAGATAGATGTGCTAGTAACGTCATGTTTCTTTGTATTTCAGATTCCAATTGTAACTTGTCCATCTCAAAGATCAATTGCTTTTCTTCTGAGATCATTAATAAGCTATTAACATTAGCTTTCCTATTGGCATCTACCACCACATTTGCTTGACCTAGATGATATGTGATTTCTACATCATAAGCTTTAGTAAATTCCAATCATCTTCTTTGCCTAAAATTTAATTCCATTTGAGTGAAGATATATTTTAAGCTCTGATAATCAGTAAATATCATACATTTAACTCTGTATAAGTAATGTCTCCAAATTTTTATGGCAAAAATGATAGCTGCTAACTCCAAATCATGCATAGGATAATTCTTTTCATGTGTCTTTTCATGTGTCTTAAGCTGTCTAGATGCATAGGCAATTACCTTGTGATGTTGCATCAATACAAAATGTAGCCCTTGCAACAAGGCATCACTGTATATCTAATAACCTTTTTTTTTCTTCTAGCACTGCTAGAATGAGAGTTGTAGTTAATTTCTCTTTCAGTATTTGAAAGCTATTCTCGCAAGCTAAATCTCATTAAAATTTTGTTGTCTTTCGTGTTAATTTGGTTAACGATGCTACAATATGAGAAAAACCCTTAAAAAACTTCATGTAATATCAGGCCAATTGACCGCCACTCACCGGAAAAACTTATACAACCCGACGACAAAGTAAAAAAAATTCTCACCTTCGTCGGCCGTCGTCGTTGCTTGCCAAAAATAACGAAAATTCCTCGCCGCCATGCCTCATCATCATGTCTTACCGCGGTGTTCGCAGAAGTACGTTGGAAATGCACATGGGTTGGGTTTTATAATGCGGTTGGAACAGAGCTGCCATGAATCGCATTTTTCAGAAAACCCCCTCTAAATTTTGTATTTGCAAATATATCCTCTGCCAAATAAAATTTGAACTAAGCCGTCATTTAAAAATTACAAATCTCTAGTCAACGTTACAAATTTATCCCAAATCTTTAAAAATTCATAATTTATTCATTAGAGCTCCAAAAATTACAAATTAAACATCGTTGGATTCATCTCAAAAAACTCTTTCTTCAAAGGAAATAAAATAAACAAAATAAAGAAAACTAGGGTTGTTACAATAATAAGTTTATGCGGGCGCTAGACAGCCTGCAGCCGACGCTGGACTGTGCACGCTCGACGCTGGACAGCGCCCCCTCGGTGCTGGACTGCACGCTCTCGGCGCTGCACCACACACACTTAGTGTTGTGGAACGCGCGCACTCAGCACGTCAGACCGCTGGTGCCGGGCAACCGGGTTCAGCGGCGTGCCCAGTTTTTAAAAAAATATGCTTATTTTACATGTAATAATATATTTTAATATGAATATTTAATTAATATAAAACTAATAAAAATTATATAGATTATTATTCTTCAAAGCAATGACATTATTGCATAAGATTATCTTTATTTATGTTATCATTCTTCTAAATAAAAAATTAAATAATGTATAACATAAAAATAATGAAATATATATTTCTTATAAATGTTATACATTAAACTATGTAACATGAGATATTTTCTTTTGATTAATTGATGTTGTGAAAGCAAAATTAATAGAGATGGTGATAAGTATTATATAATGGATAGAGAAAGATGTGGATCTTTAAGAGCAAAATAGAGAAAAAATTGCAATAGAGAGAATATATAAATGGGAGAGAAAGGAGAAATGAGAGAGAGGCCAAAAATAATATAAAAGTATAGAGAATGAAGAAAGAAATTAAAATGAGAATCAGAGCGAGAAGGTAATGAGAGAATATGAGACACATTGGCATTAAGTGAAAAAGGAGAGAAATAATTAAATAAAAGTTAACTTTCAAAATATTTGATGTTTTTTAACACTTTAAAATATTTTTAATATTTAAAAAATATTTTGACTATTAATAATATTAAAATAAACAATAATAAATAATATAATTATATTTTTATTATTTTTATATAACATAATATTTATAATAAATATAAAGAATATTTAATATTATTGATACAATTTTTTATTCTAATATTTTATTATATCATGTTACTTTACTAAAAAAGCCTATACTATTATAAATATAAATTAATTATAATTTTTTATAATTCATATAGTTTATTTTATAAAATATTAAGGTATTTTAAAGTTATCTTTTAATTATAAAATATGATGTGCTATATTTATTATTATATGAAATTCATCATAATATTAAAATTTTTTATTAATAATTAATTTAAAAATAAGTAATTTTAAACTAATATTTATAATAATTTAAGATTTGATCATTAACATGCTATAAAAGAAATATAAAAAATACTTGTAAAACATAGACCTCTTAAGAAGTTACCCATTCAAATACCACTCTTTTCCATGAAAAGCACAAGTTGCCTGTGCAACTAATAGAAAATCCATAATAGTGTGATAATTATGTTGAATATAAGGAACCATCTCAAAACTTTTCAAAATTATCAAGCATATGAAATTTTTAAAAAAAATATGCTTAATATACTTTTCATAATGTATTATAATATTTAAATTTTTTTTGTTATAAAATTAGTTAAAAAATAAATAAATTATTAATTTTTTTATTATAGACATTAATTAATAAGATTTTCTTCCATTATATTATCATTTTATAAATAAAACATTTAATTAATTATTATATAATAATAATAATAAATGTTATTTTTTATAAATATTAAATATTAAATCATGCAACATTAGAGATTTCTTGATGAGTAATAATTAATTGACCAAAAAAGTGAGGATAGAGACAAATAATTATTCTATAAGTAGGAGATAAAGTCACAAATTAATAAGAACAAAATAGAGTGAGAAATAGTAATAGATTAATGGTATATAGTTTAATGAAATGGAAAAGGAAAGACTAAACATAATAGTAGTAGGTGGAATAAATTAACAAGTGAAAGAGAAAAGAAATTGCAAAAGTTAGCAATGATAGAGTGTTATAGGGCAAGAAAAATATAAGTAGATAGAGAATAAAAAGATAAAAAAGAATGATAACAAAACAGTGTATGGAGTCAGAGAATATGATGAATATTGAGAAAAAGGAAAACTTATGAAATAAATAAATAAAATTTAAATTTTAAAAAACTGTGTCATAACATTTATTACATATAACATGTTAATCATATATAAGATTAATAGTAATAATACATAAAAATATTGTTGTTTATAATTATTTTTAATTATTAGACCTACTTAAAGAATATTTTATCTATTAATTAAAAATAATTTTATTCATACTTAAATTAAATTTAAATTAAATAATAAATAATATAATTATTTTAATATGTTATCTTTAAGTGTTATATTTTATCTATTTAACATTAATGATTTAATTATAGATTTTAATATTCTATTTTATAATATTTTTACATGTAATAAAATTTTATATGTAGACATATATGTTATTATAAATATAAATTCTCATTTAATTTAATTTTAATAAGGTATTTTTGTTAATGTTAAAATATATTAAAGTTATTATTTTTTGATATCACATGATTGGAGATATTTTTATCATAAAAATTTGTAATAATGTTATAAAGTTGTCATTAATAATTAAGTACTAAAATTTTAATTATAAACTATCATTTATAGAAATTAATTTTAAAGCAGAACATGTTATTGAAATCATTTATTATTCTTTGGAAAAGTAATATTATGAAAAAATATGTGCAACATCAGGAATTCGAAAGTGGTCACACATCAAAATACTACTCAGCCAAGTATGCTTAAGTTTAGAGTTTTGATAAGAACTAATCCTATAATGCTGGTGTGATCACTCGTGCATATAAAAGACAAAAAAATATAGTTGTGAGATTAAAATCTTGAACATAGCAAACAATATTCTAAAAGTTTGTAGATTATCAAGCATATGCACTTTTAAAACATTGTGTTTATATATATCATACAATATTCTAATATAATTATTTTATTTATATAATTGAAGAAATACTTGCATAAAATTATATCTTTATGGCATAGATATTTGTACATAAGATTTTCTTTGATTATGTTATCATTCTTATAAATAAAAAGTTAAATTACATAAGAATGATCAAAGGTAAAATATATATATTTATCATAAATATAGAAGAGTTTCTTAAGATTATTAATTAATAGGTTGAAAAATACGTAATAGAGATGAATATAATAGTTCTACAATAAGGAGAATGGCATACATTAAGAGAAAAATATAAATGAAAATAGTAATAGAGAGAGATGAGAGATGATTAATGAAGAGAAAAAAACATTAGAACATAGAAAAGATAGAGAAATGGATAAATAAATTAAAAAGACAGAAATGAGAAAGTAGAGAAAGATAACGTAAAGAAAGAGGCAAATTAGATTAATAATAACATTTAGAATAAACAGATAAATAAAAGAATGACAAGAAAAGAGAACAGGATGTAAGAGATATTGAGATAAAGAAAAAAATGTTAGAGAAATAATTAAATAAAACTTAAATCGTAAAAAAGAAATTTATTATATTAAATAATAATTATAAGTTAATCTCATATATTACATAATAATAATAAAATATGAAAAATATTTTAGGATAATAAAATTTAAAAAATATTTTTATTTTACTAAATTTTAGAATATTATTAACATTTGTAGTATATATTATTATACATAGTTTATATATATATGTTAGTATTAACATAAATGGATTTTTATTTATTATAACTGTTATATGCTATATTTCTTAATATTAAATTTTTAAATGTTATTGTTTTATTTTATGAGATAGTACATCATATTTTTTATTATAAAAAATTTTTAATAGCATTATTAACTTAATATTAAAAGGAAAAACGTCATTATGATTACTACTTTAATGGTAATGAACATTTTCTAAATTACTAAGAATATGCACATTTAAAAAATTTATGCCTATTTTTTATGACATAATATACTATAATATTAATATTTTTTCATATGAAACTAATAAAAAATGACTTGAAATATTATTTTTTTGTTATAAATAATAGTACATAAGTTCCTCTTTTAATATGTTCTAATTATTAGAAATAAAAATAAAAATTAGTTAATAGATATAAATGATAATATATATATATATATATATATATAATATGTATATATGTATTTACTATTATAATTTAATGCATACAACATTAGACATGTCACATATATTATTAATCGATGGTTGAAAAAAGGTCATCCAAATATAGATAATTATTTTATGAGAGATTGAAAAACTCATAGATTTATAAGAATAAATTAGAGAGTGAAATCATAACAGAGTGTCATGAGAGATTATTTATTTAAATAGAAAAAAAAGAGAACACAGAGGATATAAAGAGAATGAATATAAAAGTTGAAGTGAGAGAGATATTAGATTATAGAGATAAATAAATTAGAGAGAAAGGCCAAGAAGAATATAAGAAGATTGATGATAAAGATTCAAATAGGAGAATGGTAACAAAAGAGAGAAGAAAGTAAGAGAATATATGAGGCATTGAGATAAAAAGAAAAGAGTGATGCAAATAACTAAATTCAAGAAAAACAATTAAACCTATAATTTATTAATTATAACAAGTTATCAACATAAGATATTAAATAAATATAAAATAAAAATAATTTTTTATTTATTATTTTTTGGAATATTATAAATATTTAGATCATAAAAAGAAATAATATAACATGTGAGATTTCTTAAGTATTGTTACTTGATGGGCTAAAAAAACTAAGAGACAAGAAAATAATTATTTTATAAGAAAGAGAATTCATAAATTGATGAGAGCAAAATAGAGAGAAAAATCACAATAGAGATTGATGAGAGATAATTTATTGAAAAGGAAAAGGAAAAGGACAACATAAAGAAGATAAAAAGCACCAAAAAAAAAGTGAAAGAGAAACATGAATGAGAAAGTAAAAAATCAATAGAAATGAGTTGGATTTAAGGAAAAATATAAGAATATAGAGAATTAAGAGACAATTAAGAGAAAGATAATGAGAAATTTAGAAGTGAGAAAATTTGAGAGACATTTAGATGAAGTAAAGAAAGTGAGATAAATAACTTAAAAAAGTTAAATCTTAATAACAAAATTAATAATACTTATTAAATATTACATTTTAATCTAAGATAACATTTTATAATATTACAATATAAGAAAAGTAATAGGTTTATTATTACTTTAGGAAATTGTATATATTCAAAGGAAATTGACTTTTAATATTATATTATTTTATTCACACAAAAAATTTAAAAAGGTAATAATTAAAAAGTATAAATAATATTTATTTTAGTATATTATCTTAATATAACATAGTATAGATAATCAATATAAAAAATTTTTAACATTAATGAAGTAATTTTAGATTTCTTATATTGTATAATATAAAATTACTATATTTAAAAATTTCTACTTTTATTACATGTATACAATTAAAAAAAAGTAATTATTATTTCTTTGAATAAATATAATCATTTAGATAAATATTAAACTATATCAAAATAACTATTTTATTTTATTATGTGATTTGTTGGATTTATTATTTTATAAATAAATTATAATATAATAGATTAAAAAAAATTTAATTATGTATTGTTATTTATAAAAATTTAAGTTTTTTAAAGTTATCAATTTATTAAAATAAATTCTCTTTCATTAGAAAAAGGAGTACAATGAAAAAATTGGTAAAACATGAAGGCATCTTGAGAGGTCCCCTATCTTAGTAATACTTTCACCCAAGCATGCCTAACTCTTTAGTTCTAATGAGATATGATGCTATATTGTTGATATAATCACACATGCATACAAATGATAAGGAATAGTAATTGTGTAATTACGTTCTTACTTAAAATGAACCATTTCCAAAATTTTGATTAGTTATCAAACATATGTGTTACCACACTTATATATTATGGGTCAAGCTTTAAATGTTTGTCCTACTATTCAAATCGGAATACTTAGAGCGAAAATGCTTTTCATGTAAAGATAAAGCTATGCACTTTGAACATATAGAAGTTGTGGTCCTCAAATGACCTTGTAGCATTGCATAAGCTTCAAAGATTGAAGATTTGCACGTAAGCTTTGATAATGTTTTATTTTATTATAAAATATAATGTTAACTTGTTGATTTTAAGGAAATTCATTTATATCAATCTCAAATCACATTTAGGCTTCGAAATAGTTTAATTGTCTGATTGATTTGGTAAATGAATATCATTAAATTTTTCAATTTCTATATTCCTTGCTTTGTTAAGCTCTTTCTTTAGCAAATCATTGATTTCACATAATTCTTTTTTGAGATAATGTTTCTTTTTTTATATAAAAGTTTTTTATTTTTATGAAACTCCAATATTGGTTGATAGCTAATTCTTAATTACATATAAAATAATTTTAATAAAATTTTCATAATTAAAATAAATTAAAAAGTTATGCCACAACTAAAGTTTTGCGCAAGTACAAAAATCATGGGCCACGCATAAGCCAAAGCATTAGGAAAGAAAAACGTTGAAGCAATTGGGGTAAAGCATTGGATCAAACCTAGAAGCATTTGAAGAATTATAGTTATAGTATAACTCAAACTAGGAGAAATCTAGAAAACACGAGTCCGTAAAGGTGATTAAATCCTAAGCTATCCAAAATTAGGTTGGCAAGTTATATCCAAGTAGATGCTTAGAAAGACTAAAGAAGTTTTCTTTTATGTAATGTGGGTCAATGTCCCTTGTGATAGTCTCCATCCAAAACTAGTAGGACTTTGCACCTATTAATGGCACACTTTTGTGATCGCACGATGGAGATCACCTCCACCTTAAACAATGATCATAATTCTTCCAACCATCCATTTCATAAGCAAATCGAATGATTACTGCTTCGTTAAATGTAACTGATTGATAAATTTGATGATCATGATCTCATCTAACTTCATTGGGTGAAAATTTTTATTTCAAATTTTTGAAATTATTGACCCTTGATCCAATGATCCAGATCACTCCTATATGAACCATATGTCTTGATTTAATCCCATTTTACATTTGATTAATCAAACATCCACATCTCATTTGACTTGATCAAATAGCCCCCATGAAATCTAGCTTGATCCAACCATCTAGAACTCATCTTCGTTTATAGTGTTTTATCGAACAATTGATATCTCCACTTTGCCAATCCTAGTTCTCCAGTAGATCTAGCCTAACCCCAAACTAACTAACAATTATTATGCCATTGTAGAATCCATTTTTTAAGGATATTTAAAGAACTTATTAGCTTATTTTGAAGCAACATATGAAAAGTCTTTTCACAATTTTTAATGCTATAGAAAAATTTTTCTATAAATGTCTAACCATTGTGTATAAAATGATTAATGAGTTTGAACAAAATTTTTACATCTCAAAGAGGAGTTGAATAATGTTCTAATGACATAAATTTCTCTAACAGCACTAATGACTACAATAAACAACAAATTCTTCTCATTATTCTTTAATCTTCTAAGCCAAAATTTTCTCAATTCTTTTCATATATTTTAGCACCTTGATCTTCTCATACATTTTAACCCTTTGAACTCTTTTATATTCATCAATAAGCATGAAAAAATTTCAAAACTTTTATCAAAAATATTGTTCTTACTAGATTTGTACTTCTTTTGGGTTGGGTAAATCAACATTTACAAAAGTCAAAGCTCTTTTTGATCTCCCAACAAATTGAGTTAAGGTAGAGCTCATAAAAGACTACATTATAGTTGAACACATAAAATCTATTTGGTTACAGCTAAATATGAGAAAAAATCTCAAGTCATAATTCTTTTAGTAGTCGAGCACTTTTACCTAGATTGCAAGTAGATGTAAGTTCAAGTTTGAAACGAACCACCTAAAAATTTTGATGTATCATTTCAAATTTTCATTTATTTCTATTAAATATAAATTATTATAATTATAAATAAAAAATTTTATAGAAAACATAATAATACTTTTATAATAATTTTCGAAAGTAAATACATTAAAAACAATTAGTAAAAATTGTTCAAAACCATAATTCTTGCCATTTTGTGAGATTTTTACCCTTCTTTTCAATTAAACATGCACTTTTTAAAAAATTATTGTTTTTAAATATATCATTATGTATTTTGATAATAACATTGTATTTATAAAAAAATTACATAAACAATTATTTTTTATAGTGTACACATTAATGCACAAGATTTTATAATATTATGTTATCTCTCCTATAAATTAAAAAACAAAATTATTTTATAAATATAAATGATAAATTGCTTATTTAAGGTAAATATTATATTTTAAAGTATGCTACATAACATATTTTTAAAATAATGCTAATTTATGACAAAAAAATAGATTATAAAAATAGAGATAACAATTATGCAAGAGAGATGAAAAGATATATTTGTAAGAGCAAAATAAACAAACGATTAATAATGGGCATAGATTAGAGAACACTTAATAAAGAAAAACCTAAGAGAATATAAAAAAGATCGAGAAAATAAATAAATAAATGAAAGAGGGAGAAAGAGAAACAAGAAAGCAAAGAAGGATATAAGAGAGGGTCAAAAAATAAAATATAAAGAATAAAGGGACAAATAGAGAATGATAATAAAAGAGGGAAGAAGGTTAGATAATATGGTAAGCATTGAGATAAAAAGAAAATATTTAATAAAGTAATTAAAAAAAAGTTAAATCTTGTTAATTCAACTTATTATAATTTTTAAATCTAATTAAGCTAGAATATTTTAAATATTTAAAGAATATTTTGATACATAATTTTAAATTATTTTTCTCATACTTAAAATTTAAATGTTTTGTTAAAGATAATAAGATTATTATAATATATCATCTTTATATGATAAAAGATAGACAATAATTGTTTGAAATTTTACTCTATTGCCTAAGTGTGCTTAGCTTTCTTGTTCTTATGAGATCTAGTGCTACAATTTTAGTGTGGTCACACATTGAAACGAATGATAAACAGTCTCAATGTGTTTTTAATAACTTGAAGATAATCATCCATTTTGAATGTTTTTTAAATTATTAAACATGTGTGTTAGGTCACCTTTGTATTTACTAGGTGAGGCCTTAATTAATTAGCCATTTATTCTAATTATCTTGTTTAGATTGAAATAAGCTTACAAGTATAGAACATGTTGTGCTTTTTGAATATAATAATTAAGTTGTCTTCAAAGCACCTTGGAGTGTTTAGTAAGCTTCAAAAATTGGAGACATACTTGTTAGCATTGATAAACTGTTATTTAATAATGAAGTAGAATATTAGCTTGTTGACCATAGGAAAATCTCCATTCTTATTAACTTCAAAACATATCTAGGTATGAAAATTATTTAATCAACTCATTGAATTAGCAAATGAATAGGATTAAATTTTTAATCTATTAATTCTTTTCTTGGTACTAATCATATTTAAACCATTTATTGATTTAATATAATTCTATTTTTGAGTGATTTTTCTTTGGTTAAATAACAGTTTTATATTTATGTAAAATTTTATATATGTTGACTACTAAATCTTGATTAACTTAAAAAATAAATTCTATTAAAATTTTACGAATTAAATAAATAAATGAAATTTATGACACATTCAAAGATGTGTTAAAATGAAAAAGCCCTAAGTTGAGCTTATAGTTGAGCATAGAGAAAGGAAAATAGTCAAATATAGAATAGGTCAAGTCATTAATGTTCAACACAATTTCCTAAACCAGGTGCAAAAAGGCTTATGATTGAGCTACGAAATATTCGGACTGATTATTTATATGGAGTAGCATGAAGCTAGATAAACCAATAAGATATGAGTCTATCTAACTAGTTAAATCTGGAGAGTACGAATTGGGAGAAAAAAAAATTTGGATTGCAAATTAAACTTAGGTAAATGCTTATAAAGAGAAAATACCTATTTGCACGTGATATTAATCAATAAACCTTCCATTTGATAATTTGGTCAAACAGATGCTTCTTCATTCGTTATAACTTATAGATCCATCGTGCAGTCATTATATCATCCAACTTCATCGAATGACTTTTTTCTTTTGACTTTTTGGACTATTCTATCCATGATTTGATGGCACAAATCTCTCTTAATTGATTCCTTTGATTCAAGTCTAAACCTATTTTTACCAATCATTAATCAAATTATTAGGATCTTATATGATGTGATGAAATAACACCACTGAAATCTATCTCGATCTGACAAATAAAAACTAATCTATCTTTACAAAAATGCTAATCCAATCATTCAATTTAATGTTATCTAATGGGTAAATAACTAGCCATTATTACACAATTAAAACGAGAATTTTGGAAAAATATTTTAAGGTCTTTTAAGTTATTTGGAAGTTGCTTTTCTAATAGCTCTTTACACACTTTCAAATAGCTACGAAAGATATTTTTCAATAAACACCTATATATTTTAAATAAAATGAATAATTAATGTGAAGAAGATTTTAACATCTCAAAGGCTGAGTGATATTTTAATGGCATAAATTTTCTTTAGCAACTCCTATGGCACATGATTACTTGAAATATTGAATTCCTCCAATTAAGCAAAATTCTTCTAAGCTTTTATTTTAAAAGTTATCATAATTTTAAGCACTTAATTATTTTTTATTCATTAACAAGAATTTTAAAATTTTTATGATTTTATCAGGATTTTTCTTACTATTTTTGTTCTTTTCTTTAAGGTTTGTAGCCCAAGACTTATAAAAGCAAGTGTTTGGTTTCATCTCCTATAAAGTAGTGATAAGGTTGAGCAAGTAAAAGTCCAAGTAATAGTTGAACACAAAAATCCAATATATTTGAGGCAAATCATTAGGGAAAATGTCAAGCTGTAATTCTTTTATTGGAGGAGTTTTCTTTCCTTCATTGGGGATGGATGTAGCTTCAACATTGAATAAAATAACATAAAAATTTTAGTTTACAACTTTAAATTTTATTATCAATCACAAATCAAAGTTTTCTATAAACATAAAATTTTTTTACAAAAAATTTTCAACAGAAATTCAATAAAAAAAAAGCAAAAGTAGTTTAAAACCATAACTAAGCCCTTTTTGTAGGATTAACAAACTGTTTCCACTTATGCACTTTTTAAAAAATTTACTCTTATTACATAAGGAATAATACATTCCAATACCAACATTTTTTAAAAAATAAATAAATAATTACATAAAACATATTTTTTAATAACTTAGAAACCAATATTAAAATTTTCTTGAATTATTTTATCATTTTTAAAAATAAAAAATTAAATTATTTTACAAAAAGATAATAAAATATATATTTTTTAAAAAATATTAAAAAATTATAAATATATATTATTTAATAATAAGAGGATGCAAAAAGTATTTAAGGTTTATTATTTTTTGAATGTTACAAATATTTAATGAATATTTTGAGTACTAATTTAGTACATTTTTATTCATAGTTAAAAAATTAAAAAAAGTTAATGAAAAAGTAATTAATAGAAAAATTCTAATATATTCACTTTATTTGATGTAATATAGATAATAAATATAAGTAATAATTAACATCTACGATTTAAATTAAATTTTCTAATGTTTTATTATTTAATATTATTGTATTTAAAAAATTTTATACAAAAGATATATAAAGTATTATAAAGATAAATTAATTCTATGTTACTACAATTATTATAAGTTCTATTGCACAATATCCAATTATATTAAAGTTGTTATTATTTTATTATATCTTATGTAGTGTAATATCTATTCGAAATTGACAAAAATGATATTATTAATAAATAATTTATTAAATATTAATAATAAATTATAATTTAAAAACTTTAATTTTTTAACATGAACATATTATTAAAATCTATTGTAATTAATTTTAAAAAATAATCTTATGAAAAATAGTTGCAACACGAGGACTTTTTCAAGAGATCGCTAATCTTAACTCGACTTTTACCTAAACATGTTTTCCTTTAGAGATCTAATGAGATGAAGTGTTAAAACTTATGAACTTTTTTTAAAAAATTATGCTTATTATATATGTCATGATATATTTTATTATGGATATTTTAGTTATTTTACTTTAATAAAAAATTAAAAAAACTATTATCTTTTATAATATAGACATTAATAAAAAATTTTCTTTATGTTATCCCTTACTTATAAAGGATTAAATTACAAAAAAATATAATCGATAGAATATATATTTACCATAAATATTATATAGCAAAGTATACAACATAAGAGTTTTAAAATATTACTAATTCATTGGCTAAAAAATAGATAATGTAGATGGAGACACTTATTCTGTAGGAGCAAGGAAAATTCATTAATTGATATGAGAAAAATAGAGAGAAAAAAAATGATGTTACTATTCTTGCCCATCCATGTTAAACATTGGAGTTGTAATGAGATCAAGTCTTATAATGCTAGTGTGGCCACACATGCTTATAAATAATAAAGAATCATGTTTATGTGATTATTGTTTTGAAGATAATAAACCATCTCTAAACAATTTTAAATTGTGGAACATATATATTGGGTCGCACTTGTGTTTGATGACTCAAGTCTTAAATTTTTAGCTTTTTATTGTAATGGACTTTTTTGGTGTGCAATAGGTTTA
The DNA here is from genome assembly GCA_023846275.1 of Vanilla planifolia. Classification (NCBI taxonomy): domain Eukaryota; kingdom Viridiplantae; phylum Streptophyta; class Magnoliopsida; order Asparagales; family Orchidaceae; genus Vanilla; species Vanilla planifolia. The sequence goes on along the minus strand of JAIUJO010000056.1, from coordinate 700,010 downwards.
TATGTAAAGTAGAAGCTATGCAGTTTGAAAATGGTGAAATAGTCATCTTCAAAGCACTTTAGAGTGTTCGACAAGCTTTATGGATTTAAGACTTGTTTATCAACATTGATAAGATTTTATTTCATTATAAAATAGAGTATTAGTTTGTTAATTTTAAGGCACTTTAACTTCTTATCAATTTCAACTAAAATTTAAGCAGTTAAGTTGTTTAACCATCAAGTTGACTTATCAAATGAATAGAATTAAATTTTTTAACTCTCAATTCTTTTCTTGGTTCAAATAATACTTAAAAGCATTCATTAATTTAGCTTAATTATATTTTTTAATCATTCTTTCTTTTGTGAAATAATAATTTTTCATTTTTTGTAAAATTCTATGTCATGTTTATTGTTGAATCTTGATTACATAAAAAATGAATCTATTAAAATTTTCATAATTAAATTAAAAAAATTTATGCCAGATCTGATGCTATGCTTGAATGTAAAAGCATTTCACCAAACTTGAACATGAGAATGAAGTCAAGAAAAATAGTTAGATCTACATCAGGAGCACCAGTTCTGGTTCACAAATGATTTCTGAACCTAATGGTGTAGAGCATTGGATCGAAATGGAAAAAATTTAAACAAAATATAAGTATAGGTCAAGCTGATCCCTGATAAATGCATGTGTTATTTATCCACTCAAGAGATTAAATCTTGAGTGCACGAATGAGTAGCCAACTTGTATAGGGTTTGTAAGTTTTAGTTAGACAAATGCTTATACAGATCACATAAGTTTCCTTTCCCTTAATGTCGGACTAGTCCACTTACAACTATTTCCATCTAAATCCAATAGAACTCGACACCATTTGATCATGCATTATTGCAATTATACTATCTAGGTTAACTCTTCCTTTAAAAAAAGACCTTAATCAATTAAATTGTCTCTTTGAAAAGTCAATTTGATTTTTTTACTTCATCTACTATAACTAATTGATCCATCTGATGTTCTGATCTCATCTATTATAATTAAGGGACTATTTTGATTTCACCATTTTGAAACAATATATGCTTGATCATGACCCAGACCTCCACTATTTGAATCCAATGATCTTGAGCTAATCCCAATTTCATCTTTTATTAATCAAAAGATATAGATCTCATCTAACTTGATCAAATGGCCTAAATCAAATCTAACTTGAAACAACAAAAAAAAAACTTATCCTCCTTTACAACACTTAAATATTCTATGTCATTCCAATAGCTCCAATAAATCTTACCTAACTACTAAATAACTAGTCATTATTATGTCAGTGTGGTAGCCATTTTCATAAAGTATTTTAAAATCTTCCTATGTTGTTTGGAAGACTTTTTTGCAACATCTTTTCACTCGCTTTCTAATGGTTATGACAAAATAGTTTTTATAAATAACTAACCATTGTGAATAAAATGATTAACGATCGTGAACAAGATTTTAACTTCTCAAATAATGGCTACATCATATTCAATTGGCATAAAATTCTCAATCATTTCATTTTTTTGAGCTCTTCATGCCATTTTACATTCATAATCAGGCATAAAAGAGTTCTACATCTTTGTCATAGATTTGTTTCTTGCTGTACTTTTTCCTTTTGGTTTGGTCAATGTACACTTTATAATAGCATTACTATGGTTTAGTGTCATAAGGATCAAGTTAAGGTTGAGTTCATCAGAAATAGGGTTATAGTTGAACCTACAATGGCCAATGTCATATGTGAACCCTTAAGTTAAAAATCTTTTACTAATAAAATTTTCTTTGCCTCACTTGGGGTTCAATGTAAGTTCTTGTTTTAACCTAACAACATAAAAATATTAATGTTCCATTTATGCTTTTTTCTATTAAAATAATAATTCATTGTAATTTTAAATCAAAGTTTTTTTATAAAAATTAAATTTTTCTTAGAATAAATTTTTGAAAATAAATATAAGAAAAACATTTGCAAACATAGTTTAAAACTTATTAAAAAAATTTTGTGAGATTAACACACTTGTTTTCATTTGAATATTAAATTTTTAAGAAAATATTTATGCTTATTATATGTGTAATAATTTTTTTAAATATCATTGTTTTATTTATGTAAAATTTAAAAAAATTGAATAAACTATTATTTTTTATAGCATAAATTATAATACAAAATATTTTCTTTGAATATGTTATCATTCTTACACATGAAAATTAAATTATATAACAAAGGTAAAAAATATATACTTATCATAAATAATATATATTAAACTACACAACTTGAAGGACTTAATAAATATATTAATTAACATCTTCAGAAAAGTTAATAGACATGAAGATAACTATTTTATAAGAGAGAGAAAGAAATAAGTTTATAAAAGGAAAATAGAGAAGAAAATAATAATAAAATAAGATGGGAGAAAATTTAATGAATATGAAAAGAAAAAAGAGAACATAGAGGAGATAGCGAGAAATTATAAATAAAGAAAAGGGAGAAAATAAAAAGTACAGAAGGATAAAGAAGAGAGATGCAAACAAAAATATAAGGTGATAGAGATTGACAACACAAATAGAGAATGATAATAGTAGAGAAATAAAAGTAAGAGATTATAAGACATAATGATGTGAAGAGTAAGAAGAGACAAAAATAATTAAATAAACATTAAATATTATTAAATATATTTGCAATATTTTTTAAATAGAACAAGTTAGTCATATATAATATTTACTAAAAAGAAAATACAATTTTTTTGTGCCATTACCAATTTTTAAATTACTGAAATTATAAACTAATATATTTGTAAATAATAGTATTTTATTAAAATATAAATAAATATAAAAAAATATAAAAATATACAAAAAAATTTTAACTTCAACGCTATTTTAAAATATAATAAGTTAATGATATATAATATTTAATAATAATAAAATATAAAAAAATTCTAACTTCAATGCTATTGTAAAATATTTCAAAATTTTAAAAATTAACAAATAATATAATTATAATATACCTTTTAAAGAAATTATATAGATCAAAAAATTATATAATGTTTAGCTTTAATGATATAAATTTAAATTTTTTTTATTCCATGAAAAAATTTTATTATATTTTAAAAAATCTAAAAAAATCATACATATTCTATTATAAATAGTAATTAAGTCTAATTTTCTATAATTGATATTATAAGTTATTTTATTAAAAGTTAAATTACATTATAGTTATTATTTGCGTTATATCATAATTTGTCTTATTTATTATTATATGAAATTGATAATATTGTTACAAATTTACTATTAAAAACGCCTTAAAAAATAGGATTTATAGGCTACCATTTGTAATAATTTAATTTTTTATCTTTAGCACATTATTAAAGTATGTTGTCGTTAGTTATAGAGAGAGATGTGAGAAAGTACGAGAATGTAATGACTTCTCAAGAGGTCACAAATCCCATTACCACTCTCAGCCAAGTAGGCTTAACTTCTATTTTTCAATACGATCAAGGGCATATGCCTTAGGTGGTCACACATGCATGCAATAGGCAAAGGAAATTATTTTGTGATTGTTATGCATAAAATATTTTACTATTTTTAAAATTTTAAAAAGTGTCATGCATGTACACTTTTAGAAACATATAAGATTAATATAGATGTTGTAATATGTTTTAATATTAATATTTTACTAATATAAAATTAAATAAAAATTGAATAACTATTATTTTGGATTAAAAAGACATTAATACATATGATTTACTTTTATTATGATTTTTGTGAAAAAATTAAATTGCAAAATAAATAAAATTAAGGAAATATATATTTATCATAAAAATTACATATTAAACAATTCAACATAATGGTTGACTTAAATTTTGTTAATTTATGAGATAATATTTTCCAAGATAAATATTTTTTTATATAAAATAATAAAAAACGACATAAACTTTATTTTTTTTTGCTAAAATAGATATATATATACAAAATATTTTCTTTTATTATATTATTGTTTTGATAAATTAAAAAATATGTTTCATAATTAATAAAAATAAAAAATAACTAGTTTAACATAAATATTATATATTAAATTCCTCCTAATGAGAGTTTACTTAAATACTATTAATTGATAAGCTAAAAAATATATAATGGAGAAATAGATAACTATTCCATATATCAAGAGAAAGTTAAAAACTGATTGATAAAAGAAAAATAATCAAGAAAATAAAAATAATGTAAGATGAGCTATGATTTATTAAAAGGAAAAGAAAAGAGTTAACATAGAGGAGATCAATAGAATAAATAAAAAAGTGAATGAAATAAGGAGATAAGAATGTAAAAAATGATAGAAGAGAGTTTAAATTTTAAAAAAATATAAGATAGACAATGAAGTAAGAATTAAGGGAATGATAATGGCATAGAGTAGGAAGAGAATATTAGAGACATTTAGATAAAAGGGTAAAAATTAAAAAAATGATAAAATAAAAGTTAACTCTCAATAACTAAACATATAATATTTATTAAATATGATAAGTCATTCGTATATTATATTTTGTAGTAATAAAATGCAAAAATAATTTTATTTTTTTAATTATTCCGTAATATTCTAAATTTTAATTTAATATTCTAACTATTATTATTATATTACTTTATTAATAATTTAACTTAAAAACATTAACTAAATAATAAATAATATAATTATTCTAATATATAATCCTCATGTGACTTAACATCGACAATAAATATTAAAATTATTTAACATTAATGATATAATTTTAGATTTGTAATAATCTATAACATAATATTTTATGTTCAAAAAATTCTATAAATAGAATATATATACACTTAGAACATAAATTAACTCTAGTTTCCCATAATTGGTACAAGTTATTATGATTAATATTAAATTATATTAAAATATTATTTTATTATGTAATATGATATGACACATTTATCATAAAATTACTACCAATAATTAATTACTTAAAAAGGTAATTATAAACTACCGTTTATAACATTTAATTTCTTAACATTAACATGTTAAAATAAATTATTATACATTAGAAAAATATTATAGACAAATAAATAGGTGCAACATGGGTACTTATTAATAGGTTACTCATCCCAATACATCGGTTACCCTAAGAATGATAAAGGAGAGAGAGTGGCCAAAAAATTTTGTGGGACCATTTTGATCTTTTTTATCGTTATAACAAAATATATATTATTATGTTTATAAATTAAAATTTTTTAATAAACACAAAAATATTTTTATTAAAATGTTTTTAAATAAATATAATCTCAAACTAAAAAAAAGTTTAAAATCATAAATAACTTAGTTTTACATGATTCATACACACTCAGTTTTACTTCAATGTGCACTTTTAAAAAAACTTATGCATATTATATATGCCACTAAATGTTCCAATATCAATGTGTTATTTATATAAAATTAATAAAAATGCCACAAACATATATTTTCTATAACATGGTCGGCCATATATAAGATCTTCATCCATTTCAAAATCTCTAATTTTTTGTAATATAGTATTACTATATCTGAAAATCTATTTATAATACATATATATACTATTGTAAATATGAAAAATTATAAGTTATTGTAGTTGACATAAGTTATTTTTTCTAACAGTAAATAATGTTAAAGTTATTATTTTACTATATCACATGATGTGCCATATTTTTTTTTATACAAAATTTATATTAATATTATAAAGTTATTATTAAAAATTAATAATTAAAGTGGTAATTATAAAATAAAAATTGTAATAACTTAATTTTTGTAAAATTAAAAATGTTATTAAAATAAATCGCCATTCATTACAAAAGGAATATATGAAAATATTTGCAACGTTAGGACTTCTCAAAGGGTCACCCATTCCAATACCGCTCCCACCCAAGAAAGTTTAACTTTGGAGTTCTAATGATACCTATCACCATAATGCTCGTGTGGCTGCACATTCCCACAAAGAACAATAATTATGTTGAAGATAATAATCCATTTCTAAAATGTTTAGCAAATGGATAGAATTCAATTTTTTAAACTATAATTTTTTTACTTGCTTAAAATCCAATTAAAGTCATTTAATGATTTAACACAATTTTATTTTTAATCATTTTCTTATGTTAACACTTTTGAATTTTTTTCAAATTCTATGTTTGATTGATTATTGATTCTCGATTACATCAAAAAATTAATTTTATTAAAATTTATCCCACATCTAAAGTTGTGCTTAACGCTAAAGTTTTAGGCCTAGCATAAGCCCCAAGTCAAGACTTTTGTATTTCATTCAAAATGATTAATGAAGGTCAACAAGATTTTAACATCTTTGATAATGGTCATATCGTATTATAGTTTGAATCGATATACCTTAAAATTTTGACATACCATTTTATCTTTTTTATTATAAAAATTATAAATTATTGTATTTCTAAAAAAAATATTTCCATAACGACAAAATAAATTTTATAAAAAAATTGAACCAATGAATGCAATCCAAAAAAATAGCAAAAATAGTATAAAACAATAATTCATCCTTTTGTGACATTCACATAGTCAATTTCGGTTCAATATAAATTTTCAAAAACATCTATGCAAATTCTATATGTCATAACATATTATACTTTATAAATTTTAATTATATAAAATTAACTAACAATTATATAAACTATTATTTTTTATGACAGACATTAATATATTTATTTTTTCTTTTAGGTTGTAATTGTTACAAATAAAAAATTAAGTTATGCAGCAAACATGAATAACAGAATATAAATTTTTCATAAACTATATATTAGGCTATGCAACTCGAGAGATTTCGTTAAAAAAATTAATTGATAAGCTAAAAAAGAGAAAATAGAGATACAGATAAATAATCTATAAAACTACAGAAAATAAAAAAAATAAAAGAAGAAAATAGAGAAAGAATAACAAAAAATAAAGATGAGAAAAAAGAAACATAGAGGAGATAGTGAGAATAAATAAATAAATAAAGGATGGCAAAATGAGAAAGTAGAGAAGAATTGAGGAGAGAGAGGTAAATAATATCTTAAAGAAAGAAAAAACAAATAGAGAAGGTAATAAAAGAGATATAGAATTAAAATAATTTGTGATATATTGTTATAAAGAGGAAAAAGTTAAAAAATAATTAAATAATTAAATAAACTTAATAATTAAACTGATATTTTTTATTAAATTTAGAAAGTTAACCATATATAGTATTTAATAACAATAAAATACAAAAATATTAGTGATTTTTGTGTATTTTAGAATATTTTAGATATTTTAAATTTTTTTTATTTTTAATTTATTATTATTTTACTCTTTCTTAAAATTAAAAAAATTATTTAACAATAAATAATATAATTATTCTAAAATATTATTTTTATATGATATATTATGTATAATAAAAATAAATAATATTTAACATTAATGATATGACTTAAAATTTAAACTATTTTATTTTATAACAATACTATATTTAAAAAGTCTATATATATCATATGCATATTATAATAAATATAAATTAAATTTTTTATTAAAATCCATATAAGTTTTTTATTCATTATTAAATTTTATTAAAGATACTATTATACCTTTCATATATTAATAAATATGAATTGGCAAGTGATATAATAAAAAATAACTTTAAAATAGTTTAATATTTAACCAAATAACTTATATCAATTATAATGAATTAGAACTATATTATGTTTATTTAAGTATATTTATACTTTGTATTGAATTTTATGTATATAGTATTACTATATTATAGATTATTAGAAAATTCGAATTATAATATTATTGTTAAATATTATTTATATTTATTATATTTATTAAATTATATTAAGATATATATTGGAATTATTCTATTATTTATTATTTAATTAGTTTTTTAAAATATGAATACAATAATATAATGTTAATAGTCAAAATATTCCCCAAACATTTGTAATATTCATGAGATAATAGTAAATATCAAATAGGTTCTATATTTTGTTAACATAAAATATTATATATGGTTAACTTGTGTTATTTAATAAATATTATAAGTTTCAACATTAAGATTTAACATTTAATTAGATATTCCTTTTTTTCTCTTTATCTCTGTCTTTTATTTTCACTTATTAATTTCTCCTATTCATAATCACTTGTTTGTCTTTTCAATATGTCTCCCTATAATTTTCTTGCGTGCAACTCTATATCATTTTTTATTTTCTTATTTCTCTTTCTCTTTCACTAATTTATTTATTCTCACTATCTCTTTTATATTCTCTCTCATTTTTTCCTCTTTTTTAATTATCTCAAATTAATCTTTATTATTATTTTTCTCTATATTATGCACTTACTAATCTATGACTTTTTCTAATCTTTCACATAGTTATCTTTGTCTTTATTATCTCTTTTTCAACACATGAATAGATCATATTTAGGAAATCTCATTTGTTTAATAGTTTATATACAATATTTATGATAAATTTATATTTCACTATTTGTATCTGTTACATGATTTATTTTTTTACATATAACAATGATAAAAAAATGGAAAAAATCATATATAATAAAGTCATTATTATCAAAAATAGTAGTTTATTTAAATTTTAATTAATTTTAAAAAAACTTAAATATTTCATATTTAAATTTATTATGACATATGCAATAGGACTTATTTTCTAAAGTGCATATCAAAATGAAAATGAGTGTACAAATCCCACAAAAATTCATTAATTACTGACTTAAGCCTCCTTACTAATTTTTTTAATGTATTTTTTCCCAAAAATCATTATAAAAATATTTTGTGTTTACAAAAAACTTTACTTTACAAATATATACACCTTGTGGTGAAGTTGCATGGGATTACAACTGTCAGACAGAACATTTGATTATAGCACGTGAAGCAGTAACCATTTGGTCAGCTTATCAAATGGACTATTGGATGAATTAAGATCACTATTTAAAGATAGAGATGTTCTACACCTTACAATTGTGAAAATACATTATCGAACTACACTAAGAATTATTTTTTTTATTGAGATTGTCACTAAAGTAAAAGTCCCAAATTACTAGAGAGGAAAAAACTTGTTTGTTCTTTATAAGGATTCACATGGGAGTAAGTTGCAAACCTAATATTAGCTTGCTTCTCATTGGTGTGCTAAAGATTTAGTCACTTCATGGACTTATATCTAATGTTATTCAAGTTGAACCTATCCCAAACGTATTATTTTTTTGAAATGCTTCTTGGTTCGATCCAATGCATCACATTATCTAATTCAAGAATTTGTTGTGAAAAGAACTAGTCGACCTGATTGGAATCTGGCTATTTTTCTTGACCTGATGCTCTGGCAAATGTTCAGCTTATGACCTTTGCATTTTGACATAACTTGGGATGTGGCATAATTTTTTCATGTTATGAAAATTTTAAAAAAAAAATTTCATGTAATTTTTTCATGACCAAACTTACATAAAATTTGGAAAAAAATACGAAGGTATTATTATCCAAAGAAAAAATGATTCTTTGATAGAATTATGTTTAATCAATGAATTGTTTAAGTATTATTTGAACAAAAAAAAAAGAATTGAGATATTAAAAAATTCAATCCAATTCATTGTTTAAATATAAAAGGTGATTAAAAAATTTAGATGACTCAATATGATTTGATAGGATGCAAAAGGAGTGTGTTTTAAAATCAACAAGTTAACAATCTATTTCATTGTAAAATAAAACCTTGTCAAAGCTAATGCATGTCTTAAATCTTTGAAGTATGTTGAAATCTCTAAATTACTTTGAAGAATAATAGTTTACCATGTTCAAAGTGTATAGCTTGTTCAATTTATGTAAACCTATTTCACATAAGACAAGTTCATTAAAGTAAAATGCTAAAAATATTTTATTATTTTAATGATAATAATGATACAACTATGATTCATTATCATTTGTATGAATATGTGACCAAACAAGTATTATAGCATTGTATCTTATTAGAACTCCAAGGTTAAGCATGCATTGGTAAGTGCAACATTGGGATGGGAGAGCTCTTAAAAAGTCCTTACATTCTACTAATGTTTTCGAAAAATTCCTACTTCAAATGAATGGAAATTTATTTGAATAACATGTTAAAGTTTAAAAACATAAAAGATTATAAATGATAATTTATAATTAGCATTTTAGTATTTAATTATTATTACTAACTTTATAAAAAAATTATTAATTTCATATAATAATAAATATGGCACATCTTATCATATAGAAAAATAGAAATTTTAATATAGTTAAACATTAAGCAAAATAAATTATATCAATTAAATTTTTTAAATTATGTAGTTTTGGATTGTAGAATTTTAGAAGTCAAAATTTATGTCAATAATGATGTATATTATTTATATTTTTTAATAATCCATCATACAAAGATGACATATTAGAATTATTATATTATTTATTGTTTAATTACTTTTTAAATTTTTAAGTATGAATGAAATAATATTAAACGTATATATGATTAGTTTATCATACTTTGTTAATATTATAAATTTAGTTATTAAGATTTAACATTTATTTAATTATTTCTCTCATTTTTCTCACTTTATCTTAATGTTTGTCATATTCTCCTTCTTCCTGCTACCTCTAATAATCATTGTCTTATTTGTCCTTTCATTCTCCATCATTATTTATTCTTCTTGGCCCTCTCTCTCATTTAACCTTTTCAAAATCCTCACTTCACCTTTTTTAATTTTTTATTTATTCTCCCTATATGTTTTATGTTCTCTTCTTTTTTTGCTTCATTAACTCATCTCTCATCTCTTGATTTTTCTTGTTTTCTCTATGTTTCTCTTTGATTAATCCATGACTTTCTCTCTCTATTATAGAATAGTTATATCTATTTCTATCATCAATTATTTAGGCCATACATTAATAATTTTTAAAAATCTCTTACGATTAGAATTTAATAGATAATGTTAATGATAAATTTGTATTTTATCATTTATTTTTATTACATAATTTAATTATTTTTTTTATAAGAATAGTAATATAATGGAAAAAATCTTTTATATTAGTCTTATCAAAAATTAAAAATTTATGTAATATTTTGATTAATTTTAAACAAATAAAAAATTAATATCAGAAAATATTATGACATATACAATAAGCATAAAGTTTTTTTTAAGAATGGATAAGCTTGATAATTTCGAAAATTTTACATTAAGTTATTTATCTTCTAGATAACAATGGCATAGCTATGACTTTGTTTTCTTTTATATGCGTATGAATCCAAACCAACATTATGACACTAGATGTCATTATTGCTTAAAGGTAAGCATGCTTGAGCAAGAGTAGTATTATGATGGCTCATATCTTATGAAGTCCTCATGTTGCACATATGGATCATAGGATTTGTTTTGGTAATGAAAGAAAATTTATTTTAATAGCATATAAATTTTAAAAAATTAATGACAAATTCTGGTAATTAATTATTAATAATAACTTTAAAACATAATTAGAAATTTGATTAATAATTAATATAAAACATCATATGATATAATAAAATAAAAATTTTAATATTGTTTAATATTATTAAAAACATATATAAATTATTAAAAATTTTAAATTTTTTTATTATAATATAATATATAAGTTATGTATAAAATTTTTTAAATATTGTAATATCATATTATGAAATTTTAGCAACATAAAATGATATCATTATAGCTAAATATTATTTGTAAATATTAACTATATTAAATAAAATAAATATATTACATTAGAATAATTATATTACTTTTTATTTAATTAACTTTTAAATTAATTTAAGAGTAAAAAAATGAAATTTATTTTCAAAATATTCTTTAAATTATTTTATAATTTTAAAATAATAAAAAAAACAAAATATTTTTAGTTCTCTTTTATCATTAATACTATGTATGATTAACATAACATATTTATAAATATTTCGAGTTTAGTTTTGAAGATCTTTCTTTCATTTAAATTTTTTTTCCCACTTTTCCTTGTTTAAATGTTGCTCACATTCTTTAACTTTCTTCTCTTATATTTCTCTTTTCCTCTAACTCTCCTTTATTTTTCTCTACTTTTTTATTTGGTTCTCTCTCTTACTTATTTTTTTATTCTACCATTCTTCTATTTATTCATTTTTTTATTTTTTTTTAGTTTAATAAATCATCTTTCATCTCTTCCTATTATAATTTCCTTTTTTATTTTTCTTCTATAAATTTTAGACTTTCTCTCTTCTACAAAATAGTTATCTTCATCCTCATTATCTAATTTTTAATAATCAATTTATAATATATGAGAAATCTCTCATGATTCATATTTTAATGTGTAATATTTATGATAAATATATATTTTATTAATTATAAATGTTACATAATTAAATATTTTTTAATAAAATATTAAAATAAAAGATGAAAACTTATGTATTAATATCTTGGTTAAAAAAATAATAATTTAAATTATTTTTTATTATTATATATAAATGAAATATTAGTATTAGATTATATTATTAAAAATGACTAAGCATCATTTTGTTAAATGTGTATGTCCTCTAAAATTTAAAAAATTTTACAAAATATTTCATTATCTTATATGCAATAACCAAACAACTTTTGTTTTATCTTTTGTGTACATGTGCAATCATAACAGCATTATAGCCCTAAAAGTTATTAAACTCCATGCAAGCTTTGGTGAGAGTAACATTTGGATGGGTCACCTATTTAGAAGTCCTTATTTTGGGTATATTGCTTTAGAATGAACCTTTTTGTGATGAATACAATTTAGTTTAATAATATGTTAATGTTAAAAAAGTTACATTATTTTAAATTATAGTTTATAATACCTTTTTTAATTAGATGTTTGTACAATAATGTAATATCATTGTTTATTTAATATAAAAATAAACATGGCATATCATATGATACATTCAAATAAAAACTTTAACATCATTTAATATTAAAGAAAACTAACTATATAAATTATAATAAATTAGAATTAATTTCTATTTAAAATGTTATATATATTTTATGTATAAAATTTTTAGATATCAAAAAACTATATTATAAAATATTTAAAATAAAAAATTATATTATTAATAATAAAAATTATTTATTTTTCATATCTGTATTATGTAATCAAAAGATAATATATTATAATAACTTAATTATTTCTTATTTAATTAATTTTTTTTATTTTATTTATTGATAAAATAATGTTATTTTACTTGCCAAAATAGTCTTTAAACACTTTTAACCATCTTAAATAATTTTAAACATAAATAAATTATATTAAACTCCAACTCTTGCATGTTGCTGTTGATTTCTCATTTCTCTTTTTCTTTCACTCTTTTCTTTATTTCGTCTATCTTCTTTATGTTTTCTCTTTTCTTTTCCTTTTAGTTAAATTATTGCCATCTTGATCTATATTATCAATTTACTCTTCATTATACTTTAATCAAACTATAACTTTTCTTCCCCTATAGAAATAGTTACTTTATCAGTATTATTACTTTTTTAGCCCATCAATTAACAATATTTAAGAAATCTATGATGTTGGATTGTTTAATATATAATATTTAAATTGAATATATTAATATATTTATTTATATTTGTTATGTAATTTAATTTTTGATTCAATAAAATAAAAATATTATGGAAGAAAATCTTATGTATTGTTCACCAGGTTATAAAAAATAATAGTTTTAAAATTTTAAATGATTTAATATGGATAAAATATTTATATTCGAATATATTATGACACTTATATTAAGCATATTGTTTTAAAAAGAGCGTATGCTTTATAATTTAAAAAATTTTAGAAATTATTCTTTACCTGTAACATAATAATCACAACATAATAATTTTCTATGCATTATATGTGTGTGCGACCACATGAGCTTTGTGGCATGAGATCTAATTAGAAGTTTAAAGTTAAGCTTATTTGGGTGATAGTCAAATAGAGATTGGTGACCAGTTGTGACCTTTTCAATTTGTAAACTTTTTTCTTATGCGTTTTTTAAGGAATGATAAATTTTTTTAATAACATGTTAATGTTAAAAAATTAAATTCTTATAAATGATAAATTAGCTTTTATTTTAGTAACTAATTAATAATAGCTTAATGATATTATTATAAATTATATAAAATAGAAAATATGCCACATCATAGAATATAAAAAAATAATAACTTTAATCAAGCTTAGTATTAAGCAAAATGACACAAACAAATTATAATAAATTAGAAATAAATTTTGCTTATAATAGTATACACATGATGTGAATAAAAGTTTTTAAGTATAGTAATATTATATTATAAAATATTTCAAATTTAAAATTACATACTAAATATTAAAAAAATATTTATCTTTATTATACATATTTTGTCATATAAAGATAATATATTATAATAATAATATTGTTTTCTATTTAATAAAATTCCTAGATTTTAAGTATAAATAAAATAATAAAAAATTAATAGACAAAATATTCTTTGAATATTTGAAATATTCTAAAATAATTAAAAACTTGAAATATTTTTAATATATTATTATTATTAAATGTTATATATGATTAACTTGTAATAATTAGCAAATACTTTAATTATTAAAATGAAACTTTTATTTAGTTATATCACATACTTTTTCTCTTTATCTTAGTTTCTGTTTCATTCTTTCACTTCCTTCTCTCTCTCTTATTATTATTCTCTTATTTATCACTTTGCACTCTTTTATACTCTTCTTGGCCTCTTTCTCTCATTTATCAATATCTATTTTCTTATTTATCCCACTTTTACTTATTGTTTTATACTCTCTATCAACTATGCTTTTTTTTATTTCCAACTTTATTAAATGATGTCTTATCCCTTTCGATTATTTTTTTTCAAAACTATCGTGGTATTAAAATACATTTTTATTGAATAGAAAAAATATTGTAATGAAAAAATTTGTATAACAATATGATTTCTCATGATGTTAGCCATTCTAATACTACTCTCACCTAAGTAAGGATAATTGGTTAATTCTAATAAAATCCAATACTATAATGCTATGGTAATAGATGAATAAAAAAGATAATGAACAGTCTTCTAAATTTTTCTAAATTATCAAGCATATAAACTTTTAAAAGAACTTCATGATTATATATAGATGACATAACATAATCTAATGCAAATTTTTTATTTGTATATAATTAATAAGAAATTTAGTAAAATTTCTATTATATGACAGACATTAATATAGTAGATATTTTCTTAATGAATAATCATTCTTATTAATAAAAATTTTAATTATGTAACAAATATAAAAATCAAAACTAAAAGTTTATTATAAATATTTCACATTAAACTATTAAACACAAGTGTTTTTTTAACAATATTATTTCATGGGATGAAAAATACATAAAAAGGAGATAATTATTCTGTGAGAGGAAGAAAAGAGAAAAATTCATAAATGAAAAATAAAGAGAAAGATTTTAAAACAGAGAGTGATACGAGACTATTTAATGATGAGATAAAGGAAACAGAGAATAAAGAGCAAATAAAGAGAATAAATAAATATGTAACAAGCAGAAAAATAAGAAAGAAGAGAAGGATAAAAAAGAGACAGAGGCCAAGAAGATTGTAATGACATAGAGAACAAAGAGATAATTAAATAAGTGATAATAAGAGAGAAAAAAGTGAGAGAATGTGAGTGACTTTGAGATAAAAGAAAAAAGTACAAAAAATAATCAAATAAAAGCTAAATATTAAAAACTATACGTATAATATTTTTTAAATATAATAGATGGAACATATATAGTATTTATAATAATAAAATTTAAAAAATATTTGAGTTATATTTTTATTTAAAAAATTAAAAAGATTGGAAAAAATTTATTTAAACTTAATAAAATTTTTTTATAATATTAATTTTAAAAAATTTAATTAAATAATAATCAATTAAACAATATAATTTTCGAAATATATTTTCAAACCTATATTCTTAAAAATTATAAATAATATATAATAATAAAAATATATTTTTAAATTTTGCTAACATTAAACAATTTAAAAGTTACTTTTTTTAAGTATCATATTATGTGCCAAATTTATTATTATATGAAATTGATTACAATGTTAAAAGTTATTAATAATAATTAATTACTAAAATGATAGTTATAAATCATCATTTATAATAATTTTATTTTTTAATACTAACATATTATTAAAATAAATGATAAAGCATATGCACCATTAGAAAATTTATACTTACCATATATGCCTTAATATATTCCAATATAAATATCTTATTTATAAAAAATTATTTAAAATATTACATAAACTATAATTGTTTATAGTGTAGATATTAATACATAAGATTTTCTTTCATTATGTTATCATTACAAGAAATAAAAAATTAAATTATAAAATTAATAAAAATTAATAATTATATATTTATTATTAATGTTATATATTAAAATAAGAAGCATTAATGATTTCTTAACTATTATTACGTGATGGTTGAAAACAAGATATTTGAAAGTAAGATAACTATTCTATAAGAAACAGATTGTCATGAATTGATAAGAGCAAAATAGACATAGATAAAAAAGGATTTAACAAACTTATCAGAACATAAGAGAATATTTAAGAGATAGAGAGAAAAGATAAAAGAGAAAGAAATTTGAAAATGGAATTGGATAGGCAAGAGAGGGGCCAAGAAAAATGAAAGAAGTAAAAAAATTAATAGAAAAATCAGAGCATCATAATTGAATGGAGAAGAAAGTGAGAGAATGTTAAAGACTTTGAGATAAAGAAGAAAAAGTAATAAAAATAACAAAATAAAAAATTTAATCTTAATTATTAGAGGTATAATATTTATTAAATATAATAATTTCATTAAATATAACATTTAAAATTTATAAAATATATGGATATTTAAGGTTTACTATAAGTTTTAATATTACAAATATTTCAAGAATATTTTAACTATTAATTTAATATTTTTTAATTGGCACTTAAAATAAAAAAAATTAATTATTTAGTAAATAATATAATTATTATAATAAATTATCGTCTTATGATGTAATAATGATAATAAATATAAGTATTTGTCAATTCTATTAATATAATTTTAAACTTCTAGTATTTGTAATACAATTTTACTATATTTAAAAATTCTATGCACATTACAAACATATAATTACAAACATTTAAAAATTCTATTTTTTACAATTGCATTAAATTATTTTGGAAAACTTTAGACATTTTAAAAATTATTATTTTAATATGTCGTATGATGTTTTATATAAGTTGTTAAGTTATTTTACTACTTTAATCTCCTTTATATTCTATTCCATAAAAGAACTTATAAGCATAGAAAAAATACACTGCCCTTAGGAATAATGGAATCCATTCTACACATCTTATCCATCCCAAATGTGGATTTTATAATTACAATAATTCCACTATAGCACTTACAACTAATTAACTCATAAGATTACTTACATAGTTTGTAAACAACAAGTCTTTCTAAATAATGTTCTAAAAGTTCTTTGTCACAAAAACATTTACCAAACTGAAAATGTTTGCGCCCCCAATCAAACAAGAACAACTTATAACCCATCCTATAAACACAATGATGAAGAGGTGCATTGTAACCCATTTGCATTTGTAGCTACCCACAACAACAGTTCAATGATGCAACTTCTAAACCTACTTTATATTTATATTAGACCAACAATGTATGTCAGAGTGGCAAATCTTCCCTTTTTTACTAATGATCCTATAGCTTTTCAACTCACTATGTGCATCCATTGTTCTTATATATTCATAGCTATTTCCATTCTTGTTTCTAATTAAAAAGAATTCTAAATTTTATCCTAAATGGAAGTTTAATACAAAAATTGAGGTATGTTTTAGTAATTAAATGAATAATTTACTTGCAAACTTGCTTAGTAGTGAGTCCAAATGTAAACATTGGCATTTAGAATAATTCTTTAGTCTTAATAAATAGCCACTCGGTTACCTTCTGCAAACTTTTTTGACATACAAAAAATAAACCATGCTCACTTCTCCATCAATTCTATCCACTGCTAGACATGTTACCCCCAAACTTTTGAAAAATCTACTCGCGACTTATCATCTCATAGCCCTGTGTCATTAATCCATACACAGCTAAATGAAAGCACCAAAAGCTATAGTCAAGTAAACAAAAGCATATATAACTTGGCCTGTACAACTAGTAATAGTTGCACATGTAAATTGATACCTTTCTAATAGCAACTTTAGCATTCTTCAACCAAAACATCGACCACCAATCTCCATCCATACCACTTATAAAACTTTTTTGTAAAATTCATAGTGGCCCTCCATACGAGGCTACTTCTCCAAGCCTAAAGAATGAAGCTTCCAATTCACTCTAGTTGTAGTTAATTAATACATATGATATCCTTTCGTGCATAATACTTTCCCTAATGGCTTATAATTTGAGATTCCTAGAGCATGTTAGATGTTTTGCTAAAAATCTATAATACAATATAATTTCTTAATTTAACCCACATAGAATATAACCTTAACAAATGCTCTTGGTCCTTAATGTCTATCTCAAGTGATTCCTTATTACAACAAAGTTGAAATTTGTAAAGCTAATTTAAACCATAACCATTACAAAAACAATTGTGCAACCTACCTCATCATAGTTGTGGTCATGATTGAGCCTAGATTGATACACAACTAGCAAAATAAAAACCAAATAAGTTCTCAAATGCATCCAAATTTTCTAACCTAAAGGCTCCTTGTAGGCAACACCAATGTATTAGAAAAATAGACCTCTTTGTCCAAACATACTCCAGCCATAATACCCACTACCCACATGAAGGTAGAACCAAGAGAAATCCCAAATTTTCTTTTCAATTATTCCTAACAACAAAAAACTATATGGTTATTCTCTAAATTTCATAGAGAGATGAAGCCACTACAAAACACACCACCCGATTCAGTGTTCGCCAACCTTACCACACTTTTTTGTTTTTTTATTTTCTAAATTACTTGTGGGTTTCCCCTCTCTTTATTCATTCCTATTTTCATTATCATAATAGAAATCAATCAGTCATGCCTTTTCACTTCTCTTGGACTACTAACCCCTCCATTATAATGGTTGAACTTCAAATGCATCAGAGTTCCACCTACTTCTCCAAATTCTATAGTTGAGTATATGCATAACTAGTAGAGCCATCCTCTACTTCCCTGTTACTCCATTGACTACTTTTTTAATTACAAATAGGGTGGACCTCTCCCTGACTAAGCTACTTTAATGCCCATTCTACCTTGAGTGATCCTCCTTTGTGCCCCTCTTACCTAATCTAGGACCTTCACCTTTTCATTGCTAGCATCATATTCTCATATTTATATTGCTTTTCCACCTCCTACTAACCATATCATTTCCTTATATAGTCTATAACTACTATGATGGTGTCCTTAGCCTCTTTTTCCTTTGTTGGACTATCAAACAAGGACATAAACCTTAGTTTTTCTCACGATTTTTTCCTCTTGACCTATTTCATCAAAATAATTTCCTTATTGTTATGCTCTTTTTGTCTAATATATAAGTACATGAGCTCTTGCATATTACTTAGTGTGTACTTGCTACTAGGTATACGTGATCAGGAAGCAAGACCTACCTTTTAACATGTGAGGGATATTACAGTTAATATCTCATGATAAAACCACTGAAACTATCAACCCTAGGGTCCATTAATTCACATTTCTACTCTAAGCAGTTTGGAAAGATGAATTGTGACACACACATTGGTGATGGATGACGTATGCATATCTCTCATCCAACCATCAATCTTTATGTGATCCTTTAAAGCTTTGCAATGTGAAATGTATTTTTTATGTCCAAATAGACAAGTGGGAGCATAAAAAAAAGTATAGACTTGACACAAATGCTTGTTGAAGTACTATAATTAAATTTAAGTGTTCACATGTCCAACCCTAGTGAAAGTCTAGCAACTTACCATGATACTCCAAACCACACATAATGTCTATATTCTGCCAAATAAAACCTTAGATAGATCTACCAAGTCATCAGGTCTTAGCCCCTAAATCTTCTCAAATGGTTGCACATTCCCTATAACATTTTGGCTATCCATTGGAGTGACTAACAAGCAATGTGCACTCAACCCATGATGTCGAACTGGTTGTAGTGAGTACATCATTAACAAGGCAAATTTGATAGTTGAATTTCATCATTAATTATAACAGAGGTATCCCTAGCTACTAGCATCTTAACATAAAAAATAACTGGTCTATCTAATAAGTTAACATGGCTATCTACCATCACTGATGAACTAACACTATCAAACCTCGCTTCGGTAAGAGACTCCTTGAAATTGACCTTAACTAAGTGATGTAGTTGACATTTACCATTTCAATTTTTACCTTCCATGATCATTGCTATATGTTTACAATCACCATGTTTGCAACAACAAAAACACCCGTAATAAACACCATTTTGGCCAAAGAGGATATTCCTATGAGGTAATACAAATTTCAGTACATATAATACAATCCTAGTCACTATCTAGTCAATTTAGCTTTTCCTTTTTCTACAGTACTATGTGCAATGTGGCACTTTGTACACTTCCAAAATATTCCCATCACAACCAACCTCCTCCAATTGTGGCACTTCTATAGAATGAACTTCATTATTTGCTATGCATCACTAAAATTAACTTCAATTTCTAGCAACTTGATTGCATGGACAATTTTTGCATCTTGGATGATCACAATGGAAATATTCAACTCCACATTTCTCTGACTGAATGTAGAAAGTTTGCATGTTATTTATCATGGAGACATCTATAATAAATTTATTTTTTTCTTTATTGGCTTTCACCACTGCCTAATGTGTACTTAGAAGTTTAGGAATTCTAATTTCATTTCTAAATCAAGGCACATCCAAACTCCATCTACCACTCCCCTATCACCTCCTACCATTGCCAACAACATCGACCAACAAATCGTGTGTCAACTTTGCAAATATGACATCATTCGCTGCATAGATAGCACTCATCTATTGAATATCTTCTACCACTGTCCATGGGTTTCGAGAGAAGTAAGTGTGTTCAAAAGTCTTTGTGTTCCATCATAAAGAAAAAATTAAAGCATGCATCATTCTCTCCTTAAGGAGGTTCATACGTAAAATAAAAAATGGATATCACAAAAGTAGTATTGGATGGGAAATTACTTAATCCCAAACAAAATCATACAAATGTGCATGATGCGCGACCCAATCGACTGCACAATTTTCATTACTTTTTATGTGGGATAGTCTGAAGGATTGCATACCCTACACATAAGTAATAACACTATGATAAGCACTCTTATTCATTATAGAAACATGAAATAGGTTCACTTCAGTAATAATTATTGTAGAGTCCAATTAAACACCATAGCTTGGATATTAGGAGTAGGCTTCTAAGGACCTCAATAGCTTCAAGAGCAGTAGTAGGCTTCGTGGTAGAAACTAACCCTAAAATCCAAGGTTTTCCAACAATAAATTGGTATATCTGAGTTATCCTTAATAGTTATAACAATTATATTATATTATGTTGCATAGCTACATTACAATTAAGCTCAACCAAACCCATTAGAATAGGTCAATAAGAGTTAAAAAATAGTACCTAAAGGTCATCAGAACTTCCACTATATGAGATTGGAAAAATGAAACAAGTTATAGAAGAAAATTTAATAATTCTTTGTTGGGCAGCTAAATCACGCACCTTGTCCATGCGTGCAAGAAAATTTCTATTGATACAAAGGTGAAATAAAATTAAAGTTCCAAATTTAAGTGAATGAGATGTAGTTGCAACCCATATGTTCATTGTTATTTGTTAACGAGCTCACTTAAAAGTTTAAAATACTTGCCATTTACTCTATCAAGCTAGAGATTAGCTTTTGTGATGTGTTTGGATCAACATTCCTATGCCTTAAGGCATTCCCATAAGTTATGTTGCACATCCTCCATCACATTACTTCCCCATGGACATACCATTAGTATTCTGATCACTCTTGCATATGACGGGAAGGAAGTTCGAAGAAATTTTAAGATTAATCTCCATATGAAGATAGAGGCTACAACTCCATGCATCCTCTTCCTTTTTTTAAACAATATTATCAATTATTTAAGGTACAATAAAACAAAGTAGCTTGCACATATATGATGCACAACATGGCATATAAAAACTACTGTTTGCAATAAAATACTTGGATCTGAACATTTGAACCCATAAAAAATCTTCACAAGCCACAACCTACCTATAATGCTTTACTATGTATGTTACTTGTCATGTCAACAAATTATAAATTTTGATTCCTCCACACTCTTAAGGATGTGTTATTTATTTCAAGTAGGCATAATGTCGAGTGTTGCTAACATTACAACTGCTCCACCAGTATCGATGCATTAGTTTCTCCCACTCAACTATAATGCACGTGGAATTAAAGAGTGAGCAAAGTAATAAGTAAGAATGTAGTTAACACCAAGTTGATCATGGCAAAATGCCCCATCATCAATATTTATCTAATCTTCTGGCTTGCCAAAAACCTTTCAACTTGATCAATATTAAATTTGAAGTATTTTAATGAAGTTTAGTTGTTATAATAGGTACGCTTAGATATTTCAACTTAACAGCTTAAATGATATGTAATTTTCTTGATATCATCTTCCTTCACTTTCATTCCATACCATTACAATACAAAGGTCTAGATTTTTGAAGACTTAGCACTTAATTTGATTGTTACACATGCTACTCCATAATGTCCCACTTTGTCCTGACTATAACATAATTTATCGATGTATAAATTATGATGTCAATAGCGTATAGAAGGTGTGTAATCATTGGGGAGAAAGTGTCAATCATAATCACAATAGAGGTGGTTTCTCCACCTAGAATTGAATAAACCAAGAGATATTTGCATGTATGATGGAAAAAAGGTTTGGTGAAAGTTAACACACCTACCTCAGCCCCTAGCAGTTTCAATCCACTAAAGGTAGATACCATTAAACATAATCCAAAATCTTGGTGCATTAATATAAGCCTCAACTAAATTACACCCAAGATTAATGAACTATAAATTTTTACACCTATTTAGCATAAATTTTCAATTGACCTTATCATAAGTTTGGTCTTTATCTAACTTTACTTTTGCAAAACCTTCTTTAGAAGATGATAAATTCATATGAGCACTCATTTCTTATGCCAAAAATATATTATTAGATACATCAAGGCTAGGTACAAAAATAACTTCTTCTGAAGATATAATATTAGGAAGCACCATCTTTATTCTACTTACAAAAATTTTGTTCACTACTATGTAGATCACATTACAAAGATTAGTGAGATAGAATTGTTACAGTTTAAAAGCTACTTTAACTATAAGGATAAGAATGACTAGCCATGTCTTTTTACAATTTTGGCAAATAGCTATCTTTGAAGAGTTGTTTCACAGTTATGACAATATTCACATTGGTAATATTACAAAAGCCATACATAAGCTCAATATGGATGTCATCTACTTTATGAGCTTTATTTAGTTAAATAGATAATATGGCTTTATAATCTCATAGTTACTTATTGGAGCACAATAATTGTTGCTTTCTCACTCTTGATGGTCCCCAAAGGTTAGAAAGTTTTGAGTGGTTCATATTGCCCAAACTACACTTGATGCTTAAGAGTTGCATGAGAATATCTTTCATCTCCATCAAGAAAGCCAGTAATTCACCACTATCATTTTTTTGGATGATGTATATAATTCCTTCTAAATGTAGAAGTTGTTGGTACCTAATAAACGTGTCTTTTGATCCCCAAGTGTAGCCCAATAAAGCTTAGCATATTATTGCCACCAACTTTCTTTTAAAGCCATAGCATTGTGATAAGAAGTAATATGTTGTGCCAAAAGATGATGTTTTGACACTACTAATCCATACTCGGATTCCTTATGTTGATGCTTCTACAAATCCTACTTCAATTGGTGAGGCTTATTAAGAATATCACATAGCATAGCTACAATTCAATTCAATAATTCTATTAATGCTCTACTAAATTTTGTGGACATATTATCCATAAGGTTTGGTTTGATAGACCTTTTCTAAGCTACCTACACTAAATTTGTTGAATATGGAAATGATAGTGATATGTTTTCAAATTGAGTTCTCCTATAAACTTTATTCAATGATAGCTGAGTAAATTGAATAAGCAGAGGGTTGTGTTCTTAACTGATATGACAGAGATGTGTCAGATTTATACTCAAGAATGTTTGCATACCATCAATATTCCTAAAAGATATATACACTCTTTTATAAATATATTAAGACTCCCTACCTTAATTTGGTGCTAAGTCAATCTTTTTCAAATAAATACAAAGTTCGTTAGATTTAGATCATGAATGAAGCTGTAGGACCAATATTGATCTTTCCCACTGCTAAATATTTTCTCCCTTTTTTTGTTCTATGCATATAAAGTGTCACTATCCTCTAAAATAATTAATGATCCAGCAAGCTTTGCTAATTCTCGAATTTGGTCCCAGACTGTCCAATGGCTAATATAATCTTTTGATGCATACAACACTACTAGGAATTATTGTTGTTAGCTCTCACATAGATAGTGACCACATTTAAGAATGAATCCAAAATATTAAACTTTATCTACTTCGAATTTCTACCCAAAAAGTCAATCCTTCTTATGCCTATTGAAGTTCTCCATCTGAGCTTCAAATAAAGCAACTATGAAGAGCTTATTTTCCTTTTGTAAGAACTACAAGTAAATATATGATTTTATAGCCCTAACCCCTTGAAAATTTCATACTACAAATACAGCCATGCTTTATTAGCTTAAAAAGAAGCATTTACGTAGACTGCATACCTTTACAGCACTCCCCACCATGCAACATCTACATTTTAATGGCACACTGATCAACAATAGAACGTGGGACTAAAAAACATCATGACATTCATCCCACTATTAAAAATTAGTTTATTTTCTCAACTTGAGCTTCACATGTTAATTGTCCATAAATCAATTACAAAAAAAATTTACAACCCAAGATATGAAGCTACATCTCTAAACAACAATTTGAGGTTGACTAAAGATTCTTGGACCCAATAATGCTCCTCCTTTTGAAGGTGCCTCCTCTCTCTTAAAAATATAATCATGATTCTATGCTCGCAAAGAGACTCTTAGCCTTATATGCATTCTAATAGAATTCTTCAAGGTCTATCCAACAAAGGTGCTTCTCAAACCCAATACATTGTTTCTACTTATCTAGCTCCTAATGTAGTCAACTGATATGGAACTAAGGTCCACAATAAATCTCCTTATGGCTCTTTCTATGTAGCTTCCTCGCTTTGGTAAACTTGTTGACATACCTAAAATGAAATAGGATTTTGCATAAAAACTTTTAGATGAGCTGACTGAACGCTCCTTAGCAAATCTGATGGACATAACTTACAAACCTTCAATGCTTATAATACTCCAGGGATCCTAGATTGAGTGCATCTACAATAATTATATAACCTTTAAGTTGCCATTCTAAATAATTCTTTTATTACAAACACTAGAGAAATTTTCATACCTAATAATCACCATATCTTGAAGAGAAGTTATATTGCTTCTCCCTAGCTCATAGATTTGGGTATACTCGAGCCAATCGTGAACTATATCCATCATGATCAAATCCAAACTCGTAACTGAATAACACTAGAATCTTTGCCAAGTGAACTTCATGAGATTAATAGCAATATAGTAATATAAATATCTTATTTGCTTCTATCTATCATAGTCAAAATTCCTTAAATTCATGACAAGGTAAAGCCATGAATAATACCAAGTATAATTTTTAAATAAGCCTAGTGAAAACAAATCCATATGTACTTCTTTAAAAGTTTTGAGACAGAAGAGGACACTACATTCTTTGGTAAATCTATTGTTCTTCTAAAATAGCACCATTTATTATTTTTTAATTTTCAAAATTTCATGAGATGAACTTTATCATTTTTTATTTTCAATATCATCTCCAAATTTATTCTTTAGCTTCTATGCTCATTTCCAGAGAAGTGGTGCCATTGTCATGGATGGATTAGATTGCGTGAGACTTCCATCTATTTTTTCAAATACTACAACATAATCTATGAAGAATCACCATGATCAACATCCACTTCCTTGTAACATGATGGATTTTTCTTTTTACTTGACATAATTAAATTTTCCATCTAAACTCTCTATTTTGATACCCACTTAATCTTAGATGAACCCTAATTATGCCCCTTATTCTTGGTATGGGATCGTCCCCTATACATAACTTGTGCTATATCTTCAAGATTCTACTACTAACTAGTCTCCAACCAACTCATACCTTTCCATTTATGGCCTTCCTTAATCATCTTGCTATAGACACTCTCTTCTTCTAGGTTGGATAACCACCTATGGTTCCAAACCCTTTTTCTTCACATCATGAGCTTCTATACTCAGTTTTGTGAAAGCCACCGTCACATTACTATCCTGATCAAGCCCTACCTCTATAGGATAGAAGCTCTAAACCGTAGTAGCATTGTGAACAAGTAGGCTAATTATACATATCCTAGAATCATGTCCCACCTTGTCACAAGTAATCTAGATAAAAAGTAGTCCCTCACACTCATATCTCTAAAATGATTGACCAAATGGCCCACTACACCACTGATCCAATCCTAGTGGCTTTTAATGTTTATTCTTAGACATACCCTAGTAAAGGATGGCATCTACATGTCAACCATTTGAACCTAAATCCAAACACTCTCACTAATGACTTTGGAAATGTGTAAGAGGGAGTGCTCGAATACAAACCCAAACTAGAGAAAACAAAATTGTTCTACTAAGCTCAAAACCACATGTCCATATATCTTATCCCAATGTAATGATTACAACCTTCTAGGGTTCACCCAACCAAAAAGACCCTCTTTTTGTAGCAAACTCAATGTGCAAATAAAAACAAACATCTAACAAATCTAGAACTTGGAACCCATTGAAATGACACAATTTACATTGGAGTGTTTTAGCCATCCATTGAAAGACCAATCATCACCATTAATTCTAAAATAAAATAATACAAGTGATAAAAATTGTGTAAACAACAAGCCTCATTCAAAATGTGCATTCCAACATTAATTATGAAAGAGGTATCACTTGGTGCGAGCATCTTCACATCTAAATTTGCCACCCTTTCCATTAAATTAACAATGGGACCTTCTGTGAAAGTGTTCTTGTCATTGTTCTTTCTTCATCATATAAAGTCTGGTGAAGCTCACCTTACCCAAACTATTTACTAGATGATTTTCATTCAAAGATTTTTCCTCCAACACCATTTCGACATTCCCCTAAACACTTTGTATGCACCTTCATAAATGAACTACTATATTACCAATTAGACATGCTACAAGCTCATTTAAGGTAGTACATAATTTGTTAGGCATAATTAACTTCAATTCATTATCTAATTTGTTTAATGCTTCAACCTCGTTTCCTATCAGTTTTATCGTGCTCACTTTCATAGTTATTCCATCATGCGTCTCTAAGATTCACCCACATCATCCTCAGATGATTTATGATCACAATAGTATTCAACTAACTCTAATACTTCTAGTAATGTCATGACATTATTCCATTGACCTCATTAAAGTCCACCAAAATTTATCGAATCATTGATTGTAAGAAAATAAAAAGAAGGATCCTTAACACTATCACTTACTAGGCTCAAAAAATCTTCGATGGCCACCCATGTCAATGATAATGACATCAACAAAGTCCTTTTATGTTTTTGTAGTATTTCTATATTTAGAGATTTCCATTTATCACAATCCTCTTAGGTATAAAAGAAATTACTAATTACACATTCATTTTAGAGTTTTTCAAAACAAGAATGAAGCACATCCCAAAACATGTCTTCCACCAAATTAACAACTCTTGCTAGAACAAGAATTCAACCAAGCTTCTTCTCTACGTCCCAGTTTTGCCACTTACCTCGACCTACCTTCTACTACAAGGAATATCATCTACCAAGGTGAACATCATATTTTAACTATCTATCCTCCAACACTACCACTAGCATCAACAATGTCTCCTTGCACAAACTTATGAGTGTATGGCAACAAGGCTAAAACTTGAAGGAATTGATGGGAGTGCACCACCATAAGTGGAGCCTATAGCACAATTTGACTGAATACTTGATAGGTTACACAGTTTAAACATAGTAAGGATTGATAGATTGAGAGTTCTTTCTTAAATCTATGGGTGGTGATGTATGGCCATTCTTAGTTCATGAGCCCTATGGCAAGCATTTTAAAGGGAATATTGGCACCAAAAAAATGAACATTTTAGGAAATAATAGGCATGTGATGCCTTTAGATGTTGTGGGCTACATGCATAACACACTAATATATTCAAAGAGTCCATTACCAAGGTTAGAAGGCTTAGGTAATCTTACAAAAATTTCACTTTGATGGAGATGGATCATTTTAATTATTGGTTCTCAATAAAGAAATCTTAGTAAGCACTTGTCATTTTCTTACATTACATTGACTTTATGTTTTGTAAAAACTACCCATTGCTTTGATCGATTGAAAGGTATAATGATGTGATATCTAGCCAGAACAAGAATTCAACCAAGCTTCTTCTCTACCTCCCAGTTTTGCCACTAACCTCCACCTACCTTCTACTATAAGGAATATCATCTACTAAGGTGAACATCATATTTTAACTATCTATCCTCCAACACTACCACCAGCATCATGAATGTCTCCTTGAACAAACTTATGAGTGTATGGCAATAATGCTAAAACTTGAAGGAATTGACGGGAGTGCACCACCATGAGTGGAGCCTATAGCACAATTTGACTGAATACTTGGTAGGTTACGCAGTTGAAACATAGTAAGGATTGATAGATTGACAGTTCTTTCTTAATTCTATGGGTGGTGGTGTATTGCTATTCTTAGTTCATGAGCACTACGGCTAGCTTTTCAAAGGGAATATTGGCATCGAAAAAAGGAACATTTTATGAAATAATAGGCCTGTGATGCCTTTAGATGTTGTGGGCTACATGCATAATACACTAATGTATTCAAAGAGTCCATTACCAAGGTTAGAAGGCTTAGGTAATCTTACAAAAATTTCAGTTTGATGGAGATGGATCATTTTAATTGTTGGTTCTCAATAAGGAAATCTTAGTAAGCACTAGTCATTTTCTTACATTTACAATGACTCTATGTCTTGTAAAAACTACCCATTGCTTCAATCGATTGAAAGGTATAGTGAAGTGATATCTACAATACAAGAAGTTTTATACATTGGACTTGATGAGAAGTTTATTGAATCTTATCATTTATAACAAGAAGTCATAACAATGTTTTCATTTTTGAATTTGTGAAATGTTCATTGATGAGGGCTATGAATGTTCAAGTGATATGTGAAACCATTGGGGTGTGACGGCTATTTGATAACAAATTCTTCCATCATACATGCGCTTTCATGTAGGTGGAGCTCGACGTTATGTGGAATAAATAATAGACTATGCGCATGGTCATGTGCGAATGCAGAGAAAATATTAAGCTAGTAATATGTTCGTTATGTGTTACTAAGTCTAATTCTTTTTAGTGATTGAATATCAAAAGACTATTAAGGACAAAAATCTTAGCTTTCATATTGCTGAAGAATGTACAAAAATGTGATACGTCTTGCGAATTATGGAATCTAGTCAGCCATCAAATTTTCTAGTGTAATTTGGACCCAAGGATGCAAGCCAATGGCTTGCCAGCATTAGTGTAATATGACCTTGTAGAAGCTTGGAATCATTTATTTTCATCCTAACCCTACTTTAAGCCAATTGATGGTACCCTGTGCCATGGCATGACATGTTCAAGTATTAGGCGATCATCAGTTGTCAAGGTAGTTAGAGGTGGAGACCTTCTAATATTGAGTCATTAGCCGTTATGAAATGATGTTGTAGCACCACAAGAAAATGCCCCTTAGGAATTCAACTCCATGCCTTATGGAGAGTAATTTTGACCCCTGGTTGGTGAGGATAAACATTGAAGTAAGCATATGAATAAGTCAAGGAGAAGGAACCTATGAGAATTCCTTTTGTAATATCAAACCAAATAAGAATAGCTCAATATAAAAATAAGATAGCCTAAAGCCCAAACTGTAATTTAGAGAGAGGTACTCAGTTACGAATCATTATCAAGTGCATCAAAAGAATGTTTGTGGGAGGGTGAGAGTCATATTTTGCCCATTCCTATTTGCTATATCAATCAGTTATGTTGTTTGGGAATGTAGCCAAAATTAGGTGGTAAATTTAGTCGAAGGCTAAATATTTGTAAGACACTGATAACAAACAAGTGTTGTGAGGGAAAGATAAAAAGGACTTGGAGAAGTGACTTAAATAATGCTTGAAATTATTGATAGAGAAGCAGATTGTAGTGGATGAGGCCTTGGCTAGGTGTAGAACATTGTCTGATAGTTTATTGCATAGCTCTAAGAGTTGATTGTGTTAGGACATCGAGATGATGGGAGGCCAAGAGAATGTTTCCCATGGGGAAATTATCATCATGGCCAGTCACAATGCTTGCTCTTTTTAGGCTCACATTGGTGGCATCATGTGAATTGGTGACTGCCAGTCAACTCCCCATCTAGCATGACTTGAAACATGGATAAAGAAGTTGGAAATGCTTGCAAGTCTAAAGGTGAGCAAGCCCAGAAGGTGCAAGAAAGCTAATTTGTGAGAACCTCATTCAAGAGATGATCTAATGAGTGAACCAAATCTTCTGTAAAGGGTTTAAGTGAGAACATGCATATGATCAAAAAAGATTTTTAACTTGGCTAAGCAAGGTGAAGCCTATGGAAACTCTAATGGAGGACTACAAAGTTGCAAGCATGCAAATCTATCATCTAACTTGGGTGTGTGGGGGAAAGACTAATTAAACCATCTAGTAGCTAGTTTCCTTCAAAGTTTCCCTGAAGATAGCTAAAGCCACAATCAGTGTATAATTAGGTAATAGCAATGAGTAGACGCATTGGTGGTTTTTTTCCATTTACCAATTGACATACTTTAAATTGATAGAAATGCTCAACTTCTAGTATCTATGCTCCAAGTGGGCCATTGTTTGTAAGCATAACTAGCGATGTGGGATGAACTGAAAATTTGGTTACAATGTCCCAATGCATCCTAGCTTGGAGCCAACAAAGGGTGTTGATCAATTAAGACAGTAGAATAGTGGTTGTGGAAGTTGAAATCCACTAATAATGCATCAGAACTCACTTGTCAAATAAATTATTCCCAAAAATAGATTACAATTAAGCATGTGACCCACACCTAGCCATCAGTGCAATGCAACATCAAGAAGAATGGGAGGGTGCAATAGTCACTACAAAATGTAGAACATGAGCCAACTTGGAGAGCTTGTTGTGTAGACCTTGGTAATAGTAGAAAACATTAAAATGCGAAATTTGATGATTGATGGAGAAAAAGGTTCCTTGTGAACGACACTTGCACTTGGGTTTGATAATCCTAAGAAATGAGGGAAACTAGTTAAGGAGTTGCATATGGCATGATCTGCTAAAGGAAGTCGAGTAAAAATTTTAAAGCTATGATGTGGCAATTGATAGTGAAAGGAAGTGGTTCAGAAACATAGGTGCAGGACTTGGGAGTAGTAAATTTTCTACATAAACCTACTGATCGTAGGAATAACTTAACTTGTTATAGGGCCAAGTAGCTTGCGAGATCCCCACATGTTTAATAATCTCTTATGTTCTCCTAATTAGCATTGAAAATCTAAATTGCTAAGTTCCTTTAAAGACTCATTGTACTCATAACTAAACCATATCTCCAAGGTGAATAACCTTTGTTCTGTGGTGAAATGTAAGCAAGAGAAGATGACAAAAGGGATTCATAATTTGGAAAAAGGATTGTCTCTAAGGAATGTGCATGAGTGTCATACTCCCAAACTCATCTTCTCTCAATGTACTACTCAAGCTTCTTGACCACTAAAAGTATGTTGACTTGTGTTGACTTGTAGACAAATTAGGAGTTGCCCCGACTGAGCTCTTCCTTTAACATTGAACAATCAGGTTGGAATTGGCTCAAACATGGGAAATTTGACTATTTAATTACAACAAAGCAATGTGATGGTCTTCGAGGATGCTCATGTAATGTAGTTCCTTCTTTGCGCTTTAAATGTTAAACTAAAGAATTTAAAGCATGCATAGGCAAATGATGAGAGTCACTATGACTCTACTAGGTTAGCTAAATGACTCATC
This sequence comes from Vanilla planifolia, assembly GCA_023846275.1. Lineage (NCBI taxonomy): Eukaryota > Viridiplantae > Streptophyta > Magnoliopsida > Asparagales > Orchidaceae > Vanilla > Vanilla planifolia. The sequence continues at coordinate 667,696 of JAIUJO010000056.1, read as the reverse complement.
GTCTTATTTATGATACACATGATTTGAATAAAGAGATTCCCACTATGTTTTTTGTTATGAAAGAAAGCCATAAGCAAGGTAATGAGCTTGGTATTATCAGTAGACATCACCCATGAAGAAATCATCATCATGGCCTATCACAAATGTCAATCTATCAAGGTTTGGATTGGAGGCACCACATGCATTGGTAATGGTTAGTGGGTTGACCATCTACTTTTGTGTCATAAGGTAAGCAATCCTATAAGACATAAGGATGTTGATTTATGGGATCCCCATTCAAGGTGTGAGCCACCAACTAACTCAGATCTTCAATAAAGAATTAAAGTGGGAGTAGGCTTATGAGAACCTAAAAGTTGGTGAACTAAGCCTAAGTAGGGCATAACCTAAGGAAATTCTTGTGGAGGCCCATAGAGATAGTAATGCATAAATCATTCATCTAGCTTTGCTGTACAAGTGAAAGATTAGTCAAAGCACCTAGTAGTTGGTTCTCTTCATCATTTCCTTCAAGACAAAAGGGCCACTATTTGATTTTCATTTGGCAAAACCATTGATTAGAGGCATCAGGTGCTCAATGTTCTTGAACTCTTCTCATACCTTAAGCTAATTAAAGGGCTAAAAGTTCTATGATGAGTTGAGCTAATAAATTGAGGCTCCAAGTGGGACACCATTGATAAGCTTAATTGTCAAAGTTGGATAAACAAAAAAAGCTAGGTTATGATGTCCAACTATCAACTAACTTCGACTCTTCAAAAAATGTTGTCAATTAAGATAGCAGGATCACAATCATTGAAATTGAAATAAATTAAAGAGTGCATAACAACTCATTTATTGAATCAATTAGTCCAAAAAATGGATTGTATTTAAACGTCACACCCATTCATGGTCATCGGTGCAATGTTATGCCTCAAAGTGTAAGAGAGTACAATAGTCATAACAAAATGTAGGGTACAAGTCAGTGTGGGGTATTTTATGGTGCACATTGTTTTGTTGTAACAAAGAGTCAAATGACAAATGAGGAGAAATGCTCTATGTGAATGATAGTCCAACATAGGTTAGTTTATCCTAAGAGATGAGGGAAACCAATTAAAGAGTTCCATTTGGCATTAGCTTCTACGATTAGTTTAGTTGAAGTTATAGAGTTGGGATAAGGGAATTGATGGAAACAAGTGTTTTTAAGATGCAGGAGGGAGTCTTAGAAACAGTTAATCTTTTATCTTAATAGCTTTTTTGCTTAGAAAGACACTATTAAGCTTGATTTTAGCCCAACTTTATAAAATGACTTGAGAGGTGCAGCATATTTGAGAGATAGCATGTTGACTAAATTGAGATACACTAACTTTATTTTACTAATTATGTGAGACAAATATAGGCCTCTTCTTTTCAAGTATTGCCGGGTTGGTTGATCTTACAAGAGCAAATTGTTAGGTAAGACATTAATTGTGGTGGAACATTTATTGAAAGAAAACAAAGTGGTCCAAAGATTAGCTTAATGAGAGTAGAAAACTCATGTGAAAGAAAAGGGTAAAAACTCATGTGATTCTAATTTCTAGTATGAATCCAAATAACAAAAGAAAGGCCTATCAATCCATTAGGCATTCAAAATTATTGCTAAAGTGTTAGAAAAGTTACCATAAGAATAAATGGTTTGTGGTATCATAGAATTCATCCCAATGTTGCTTTTTGGTCCTTTGATGTCAACTCTTCCTATCATTGTGAAGAAGAATTTATCGAGTGTTAGATTATTCATGCACCAATAGTCAACAAGTGCTAGGTATAAACCATTGTGTGAGATGTTAGCTTTACACTATTAATGAATGTGTCATGATAAAAATTCAATCATGTATTGGAGGAACCACTAATTTCCCAATTATTTATCACACTTGAATAAAAAGCTAAGACATGAAGCTATCTTATGGAGGGTTATGACTAAACACCTTTAAGTTAGAATCCATGCATAAATGTGATGCTTAGGCCCATTGTTAATGTGTTGGCCAACAGTAGAGGCTTTCCAACATAGTGATACACAACCACAGGCTCACTTTGTGTCGTGGAAATCTATATGACATGAACACTACAAGAAATGATAGTCTGAACAGTGAGTAGAGCCTTTGTAGATGGCTTAAATTTGTGATGAGAGATTATAACTAGTAATGTAACCTTGCTACCATGTTCTTCTAAAATCCTGCTCTTTATTGCAGTAAATTGGTGCCTTCAATGAGTTTGACTAAAAAAGTTTCAAAACACCCTTACTTATAAGCCTTCTCACTTGCTTACTCACATTCATGACATGCTTCCTTACTCTACTTGCTCTAAATTACTGCAATACTTCATTTAGTACTTCATATGGTACTTTAAACGATACTTCAAACATTACTAAAAGATTCACATCACGTCTCCTGGAGGCTTGCCTAGGTGCAATGTTGAAATGCCTCATGTTGCCCATCACAGTGTTAGATGGCATAATATGGGAATTCTAACACTTTACCCTTTCTATAAGTTGTCATGATACACTAACAACTAACCCTATGTCACAGCAAATTGATGGCCATAACCTAAAGATGTCACACAAGATTCAAAAATTTTGCTCTCTTGCTCCCATCCATTATTAAAGAGATACCCATTACAATTCTATATTCAGGCCACAACTTTCACTTTTTATGCCCTATTCATCACTTGTCATTCCTTGGGTATGGTTGTGGAGTCACTCTATTTGGTGACTTACCTTCTTCCATGGTGGAATTATTGCAAATAGTAAACTACAAGGGGTAATTTGTAAGGGGAAGTGGCCTTAGCTGAAGCATAAGTTAGATGGTGTAATATGCACTAAGTTTGTGGATGCTTGGCTATGGCCCAAACCATAAGTTAAGGTAGCTGTGTTCATGCAACACTATCCTCATGTGTGGTAGCCAATCCAGGTCTACCTTTCCACATCCTTTGCATGTGGTTGTTGGTATAATGAGGTGTAACTTTATTTTAGAGACTTTATGTTGCAAGCTATTGACCTAAGGATAAGATGATTCCATATTTGGAGACCTACCTTCTTAGCATAAGTTTTCTAATATGCAATCAACAAGGGGCAATGTGTTGCATGATGTGGCCCATAATAAAGCCAGAGTTGGATGGTCCAATATGCTCTAGAATTTGTGCATGCTAGGATTCCACTGTAATGATGTCCTACCACTGCAAACATGTGAGGCAATGTACCTGGTACACTACAACTTTGTTCATGCAAAATGAAGCTAGTCTACTCATGCCATGGGACAACCTATGACCATGACGAGTAGGGCTCACAATGTGTAACATTTTTTGAATTGTTAGCATTGTGGGTGTTTAGTGCATCAATGAGGTGATGCCCTATTTGGTAGACTTTCCGTTAATCTTATTTTAAGTTCCCCACTTTACCCTCTACATTGGGCATTATGATGTGTAATTTTTCCTATGTTGAAGTGAAGCCTTGTGCTACCATGTATGCTCCACAATCTCCTTCTTGTGTATGCCCCCACTCTTCATGGAGTGACACGTGGTCATGCCCCCTTAGCTAGTGTGGAGGATTTCTTGACAATCATCATTTTGTTCCAGAAAAGAATAACCCATTTCAATTATTTTCATCACATAGGACTATTAATGCAGAAATGAGGTGTTGCTCTAATTGGTACTTGACTTCATGTAATGTGGAATTATCAAACATTTCTTGTCACTCTACTTATTTTTTCACGTGGTGTTTGACCAAGCCATAGTGAAACTTCTATCATTGAAAATGCACTCAATCATGCCTTTATTGGGCAACATATGCTTCGTGGTGTCAAGAATCACAAACAAGTTGTCTCCTAACAAGTATTACTTGTTAATTCTAGTATTACAAGTTTTTTTAAGTGATTGTTTCTTGGTGGTTGGCAAAGTTTTAAGCATGTAGTTTACTTGCTTTCATTTTGTTTGTCTTAGGCAAAACATTTTGTAGTTAGATGAGTCATGCTCTGCTTTTCAATTTAAAAGTAGTACTTTTCAACCATTTTAATGGCTTTTTGATCGATGCGTGTTGTTTTGGATCATTTCTAAGTCTGAGCCATTTTTCTAAGTCATGCTAATTCTTACGTCATGTGGGTTCTAGCCAAGAGTTTCATACTTAATTAAACCCTTTGTGCTTCTTTTTACACGAGATGTTTTTTGTGGTGTACTATTATGGCTTTGCCACATCCATGTGTGGTTTGTCAATAAATTATGTGTAGGGCTTTGTCATGTAATTGCACATTCTCAAGTAGGAAGTTCTTATGTTCACTATTATCATGTTGGCATGGTCCTAAAAATCACTCATTTTGGTCTTCATTCTTTAGAAAGAATGGTTGTTGTCCAAGAATGATTTTGTGAAATAAAAACTTTTCAAATCTAAAGGTATGGTATGCCAATTTGGGATATTTTTCACTCCCTTTGTGGAGTATCATTAGTCATGATGAACATGTTAATAGTCACATGGGGTGCCACCTAGCATTTTGTTTTTATATTGCTATCTAGTTGATCATGCCAATAGTCATACTCTTTTCACAAAAATTATGCCATGCATGTGTAAGTATGACATATTTTAGACTATCAAACTATGAATGGCTAATTAAAATAACATTTTGTTTGCTTGATGGTACATGCTGCTAAGATAAATATTTCATTTATTGTGCTAATACATGCATCGAATCCCAACTTTTTTGAGCGTTACATTTATCAGATAAAACGTTAAAGAGGGCCTTCATCTAGCTGACATTTCCTGATAACTTGATGGATCGCATGACTTCGTGCAGATGATACGTCAATAAACTTTGTTCCATATGAACTTTCGTGTATGGATATGGGCATAGCAAGCTGGCAAAGTGTGGTAGAGAATTAGCATTTTATTTTAGAGAAGGAGCCTGAGAGACAGCTACGACATTTAGGGAAGGTAGAAAGGACAAAAATAACCCAATCTTGACAGAGGAAGGCTAATAATAAAAAATAATATTGAGCTCCACAAGTTTGATAATTAGCTTGATTACATTCTAATGCATTAATGAGGCTCCATTACAACGAAAATTTAGTGCTTGTATCCATGATATGTCTAGCTCAAATAGTATATATTTAAGTTGTTGTAGTTAAAAAGGTCATAAATAAACCTTGCTTTCGGTCAGTCGATCTGTCTTTCGGGTGCACCACCTGCCCTTATTGTTTTGTTGATGATGTGGTTAGCCTTAGCTTGCAAGGTCACTATCTTAGCATTGTTACGTTGAAGAACTTAGAGCTCAATGCAAGCCCATGCTTTGGATTCATTAGTGTGGGATAACATCATCGGAGTTTTATTTATTGTGTTGGCCATTATGATTGTAATAATGATTTAGAGTGAATATCATGAGCATTTACATTTGAAGGTTAGAAGTGAAATTCTTAAATATATGAAAGATAAACCAAGATGAAAGCATTTTCCAATGATGTTTTTATTAATCAAGAATAAATGGTTTGGGCCTAAAGGCAATCAAATCTTGTCCATGTGTCCACCGTTATGATGCTAACCAAGGATAACTAACAGTTACTGTTTGGATTCTATCATCGCCTCACGAGAAATCAAATGCTTTGTTTCCTTCATTAAGTAATGGTCAAAGCCTAAATCATACTCTCCTTAAGGTGGTCCACACATAAGATCATTAAAAACACAAAGCTAGAGAGATTTAGGAAGGGCTATTCCTAACTCTTAAACAAAATCACACAAAAGTTTGTGATGAGAAACCTAGTCTATATCACTATTTCCTTAGAACTTTAGGTGGGATAGTTTGAATGGCTTTATACCAAGGACATATGCAATAGCACTATGGTAGAAAGTATTATTTATTTTAAACAAACCTTACTAATTAGCTATAACAATAACTATTGTTGAATCTAATTCAAACAGTACTATCTGGGCATTAGGAATTAAAATTCTCAATTCTATTGCTTCAAGAATAGTAATAATTTGGTTGATAGAAGCCGACAAGAAAAATAGTTTCTTCAATCATAGTAATAGGTTTACTTATGTCATCCCATGTAATAATACAAATTCTAACATTCAAGTCATCTTGCATAGCTATGTTGCAATTGAACTAAACTAACTGATTGGAGGAAGACTCTAGTAAGAGGTAATAAACGCCCAATAAGAACTCCACAACCCTTTCTTGACATGATTGTAGTGTTGTATCAAGTAGTAGCTATAATGCAGATGTTCAATTGTAGTGTAACTAAATTTAATACCTTTTCAATATGTGCCTAAAAAGTCAGCACACTGAAGGAGGATTAATGACAAAGTAGCATGGTTGACTACTTCAAAAGTTGTAGCCACTCATGCATTCATCGATATCTTAAGGAGCTAAAACATGTAGCTAACATCCTTATAGTTATTCCCATAAGTTTAGTCTAAGGACAATATGGAACCTAAAATAGCAAATTTGCCAGGAATAATTTTTGAAAAATGTTGTGATCCAAAATCCCTTACCCCTTAAGTAGCTTTGCTAAAACTTTTGGATTCTCCACATCTATGTTAAGATAGGTTGTTCAAGTAACAATAAGAAGGATATGAAGATAATTATCCAGCAAAAAGGAAAAACAATTACTCACAACATTCCACCAAACCATATTATTTTGTCATGTAGAGGGTTATAATTTAAGTAACTTACATGTATGAGGTGATATGTGAAGAAAATGGAAATTATTATTTGTCATTAAGTATTTGTACATGATGGACTAAACCCACGAATAGTCTTCCAGAGAAATAGCTTAACTATAGCTTTTTCTTAGGTATAAAAGAAATTACTAATTACACATTCATTTTAGAGTTTTTCAAAACAAGAATGAAGCACATCCCAAAATAAGATAGCCTAAAGCCCAAACTGTAATTTAGAGAGAGGTACTCAGTTACGAATCATTATCAAGTGCATCAAAAGAATGTTTGTGGGAGGGTGAGAGTCATATTTTGCCCATTCCTATTTGCTATATCAATCAGTTATGTTGTTTGGGAATGTAGCCAAAATTAGGTGGTAAATTTAGTCGAAGGCTAAATATTTGTAAGACACTGATAACAAACAAGTGTTGTGAGGGAAAGATAAAAAGGACTTGGAGAAGTGACTTAAATAATGCTTGAAATTATTGATAGAGAAGCAGATTGTAGTGGATGAGGCCTTGGCTAGGTGTAGAACATTGTCTGATAGTTTATTGCATAGCTCTAAGAGTTGATTGTGTTAGGACATCGAGATGATGGGAGGCCAAGAGAATGTTTCCCATGGGGAAATTATCATCATGGCCAGTCACAATGCTTGCTCTTTTTAGGCTCACATTGGTGGCATCATGTGAATTGGTGACTGCCAGTCAACTCCCCATCTAGCATGACTTGAAACATGGATAAAGAAGTTGGAAATGCTTGCAAGTCTAAAGGTGAGCAAGCCCAGAAGGTGCAAGAAAGCTAATTTGTGAGAACCTCATTCAAGAGATGATCTAATGAGTGAACCAAATCTTCTGTAAAGGGTTTAAGTGAGAACATGCATATGATCAAAAAAGATTTTTAACTTGGCTAAGCAAGGTGAAGCCTATGGAAACTCTAATGGAGGACTACAAAGTTGCAAGCATGCAAATCTATCATCTAACTTGGGTGTGTGGGGGAAAGACTAATTACTTGTGATCCAATACATCTAGAAATTTGTGACATGTAAGTTCAATGAAACAAGTGCAAAAGAAACATTGCAAACAACCTCTCAGTACCTATCTAACCAAGTCACAATTTCCTATTACAAAACCTATCCCTTTGCATTACTTGCATTGTACCCACATATTTGTTTTTTTTTTGTGAAGTGTTTTGTGTTAAGGAAATCCAACAAGAGGGGGGGGGGGTGAATTGTGTGTTTAAAATTTTATGAATTTCGAAATTAAACTTAAAAACCTTTAAGCAAGAGTAAAGAGAGTTGAACACACAAATTTTTAAGTGGTTCGACTCAAAACCGAGTCTACGTCCACCCCCAACCGGTGTTGGGAAAAATCCACTAAATGCACCGATTACAAGTGAGGTTTTTCATACCGTTCACCTCAAACCTACTTGGGATTTTTACTACGGCTAATCCCAAACCTATTTGAGTTTTTACCGGGCTCAACTCAAACCCGGGGATTTACTACTACTACCGGGATGCCCTTGCCCCAAAACGAAAAGTACAATGATTGGCAAAAACTTAAGAGAAATAGGAGAAAAGAGGAGGCACACACAATCGACAAATTAGAGGGATAGAAATTAAGAAATAATTGAAAAACCTTTAATTCCAATAGCCTTCTTGCCGCTTTGCATTTTGAGCTTGGATGCACCGTTTTTGCTTAAGTGCTCGAATTTTGAGATCTAAAATCTTTGGAAAATTTAGCAAAGGTTAAACTCAAAAATACATCAATTTTCCCTATTTATAGAGTTCAAATTTGAGCTCTAAAAACACCCCCAACGGCTCCAAAAATTAATTTGCCGTTTGAGCAACGGACGGAAAGCAGCCACCGTCCGATCCAGGCCCAAAAACGAACGGCAAAGATTGATTTACGCATTTTACCGTTCGGGCTTAATCTAGAGCGTTGCATCTGGGCGTGTAATCGAACGACACGAATTAAATCTCGCGATTACCGTTTACGCAATTTAATCCCGTGCGTAGGATCCGGGCGCAAGGATGAACGACATAGATTTTACCTTATGGGATGAATCCTGTGCGTTGGATCCGGGCAGGCTTAATCTGACCCATTGGATCCCGTGAAGGCTGAAACTAGGATTTTTAGTCCCACATTGCGTATGTGGAACTGTTGGAGAGCTATATAAGAAATCCACCCTGTTTACTTTGTGAGCCTCTTTTGGGTTGGCTCCCCCCTTCCCTGACCAGGACTTGATCACCTGGTTCGGGTTGACTTAGCCAAGCATTGTTCATTAACTATTGACCACGCTGCAGTTTGACTTAGCCAAGCTCCTCTCTGCAGGCTTTGGGCAGGCGTGGCTTAGCCAGCCACTGTTGATTTGACCATTGACCAGCGCTAGCTGAGCTCCTCTCGGCGAGCTTTAGACGGGCTTTGCTCGGCCTTCTCTGGTCAACCAAATTTTTATTTTTAAATTAAATTTTTAATTTCTAAAAGACCTGGATGGGCTGTTTTCGCGCTGGGTCGACCCGCCCATTGCTGCTGTGCATTTTCCCGAGACATCAGCTGTTTTAGGGTATTTTTGACGAATTTTTGTGCCGAAAATTTGAATATAAGTGTATAAAGATAATTTTATATTCTTATAGTATTATAAGTTATTTAAATAGTTATGAATAGAAATTCATGAAAAACAATTCCAAAGCAATATTAAAAAATCAAATACCAATGTCTATACATTTTGTCAAATATGCTTTGCCCAAAAATCAAAATTCAGTATTAAATAACTTTATAATATTTTTAAATGTTAATACTACTAGTGTGCCTCATAATCTCAAAGTTTGGACATATCAAATTCAAGAGAAATAAAAAGAAATTCAATTATAAAAAATCTTGTGCATGTCTCAAATTTCCTTGAAGTATGCCATGACCTCAAAGCCCTTAGAGACCATTATTTTATACATCTAAAATACATGGCTTGATTTAATTAATTAGTAACAATTTTACTTAAAATCAAGCACAAATAAAATATACACATTTATGCTTGACTCATCAAACACAAGGGTGTAACATTTTGGCACCTACTGCTTACTTTTATCTTTACCTATTACAATTCTTCTTCCTTCTATTGAAGCAATTAGCCTCATTTTCCTTGGTTAAACTACCATTCAAGGTCCAAGTCCTTGTCTCTTATGCTCATAATCCTTTGTACCCACTGGTGGAAAAATAGATAGCCCATTTTTATCCTGATTATGTTTTTTTATTTCAAGGGCTTTCTCTTAACGATAGTAGCCATGAGTATTAATTCACTATGTGTATGATCTAGAAGCATGTCCCACCTTGCCACATGTGTTCAAATCATGGATAATCCCTCAATGTCAAATCTCTAAGAAGATCAACACCCCAAGGGTCCATTAATCAATATTCCTACTCTCTATTGTTTTAAAAAGTCAATTTTAATAGACTCCTTAGCAAAGAGTGAACATTACATATCAAGTTTCAACCATCAATCAAAAAAGGATCTTGAATATCTTTGGCACTATGTAATAAATTCTCTCTATCTCAATAGAAAAAGAGAATAAGTAAATGAATCCAGATTGAAGGACCCATAATCACTATACTATCAAGTTTAAATTTTTGTCTCCACTTATATAACCATAATTCAAAGCCAGTAACTTACCATGGTACTCAAAACTACACATATTCTCTATCTATAATTGAATATAAGTATAGATAGAAAAACCCAACTATCAACTCCCTAAACCAAATTCCTCTCACATGGCCACGCATTTATTATAACATTTTGTCCAACCATTGACATGGAAAACAAACTTTGTACACTATACGCTCGATGTTGAAGTGGTGGTAGTGAGTTTGTCATTCACATGCCCCATTTGATAGTTGTATTTCAACATTAGTGTTGAAAGGGGTATCCTTTGAAGCTAACACCTTAACATCAAAATTGCTTGATCACTCTAAGTAATTACTGAGGGGACCTCCCAATAGTGTCAAATTAATATTGCTCATTTTCCCTCTATTCATCACCTCTTAAAGCTTACTTAAATTTGGTTAAGTGATTCAGGTTTCTCAACCTAAGAATTGCCTTCCATGATCACTGCAATATTTTCACATGAACCTTATGTGCAGCTACATAAATCACCCACATCATCACTTTTCGGACTTGGAGATTTCTCTTGTGTGTGGACATATAATTTAGAATGTTTATTCCAACCAAGTTCCTTATTCTGTGAAATTAGATTTTTTTCTTTTTATCATGTACCTGATTTTGTGTAATTCCACTATTAAAGCACCATGTATCCATAAAAGAAGCACTTGAATCATCCTCAAACATATGCACATTATAATAAGGCTTGTCTAACTATGTGGTTTTCATTAATAGTAATAAATTGTTTCATGTGTTTCCCTAAACTCCATCACCAATGTTCATTAGAGTTTAAACCACAAAGATAATCCTAGATTCTACAATGTTCACCAAAGGGATTATTAGGCTTAGATGTATCACCAATTGGACTCTAAACATTATCATTAACCATTCATGATGAGGATATTTGTGCCACACTACTCTTTATTTTTTCTATTTTTTTAAAATCTTGCAAGAGTTTTTTCTAGCCATAGATCATTGCTCCTCACTATGTACCAAGATGATTATGAATTCTAGGTCTGTCTCAAAATTTGTTGGAACCAGAGTTAAACATTAAGATGTGTAACTATCCATATAGTGAGCTACTAGCATTGGCCAAAAACTAGCTTTACTAATGCTGTCTCCATGCACCATCATTTTTCCCCTCCTTCAACCACCAATGTCACTGACCAACAAATCGTACATCACATTCTGTACATACAACACCATCACTTACATCCATTGCACCAATCCATCACATTTGTATGTCTTTGTAAGTTTATGTCATCGGGTTCCTTGATAAAGAAATACTGAAGCTTACATCATGCTTTGTTTAAAGATATTAAAACATAACATTTTAAGAAGACCAAGTTGAAGTAGTTTTGGAAGGGGTAATTACAAATTGCAAATAAAATAGTACAATAATGCATTATAAGTGACCTAGTTTGTAGAAATGTTGTCTTGGCACTTTTTCGGAAGTAGTTTAAAAAACAACATAAGCTAAACATATGTAATAACATTATGCTAAGAACCTCAACTCTCTTTAGACAAAAGCAACTAGGACACTATATTAATAGCATTAGTAAAGTCTAATTCAATCATTACTACTTGGATATTAGGATGTAACATTCTAAGGTGTTCCATTGCCTCAATAATGGCAATCATCTCTATGGCAAAAGTGGTACCTAAAACCAAAGTCTTTCTAAGTCTAACAATAAGCCCACTAATGTCATCCTAAAAAATACTACTAATTCCAATAATGGGATCATCTTGCAAAACAATGTAAAAATTTATTTTTAATCCAACTCATGAAAAGAGGAGTACATAAGATGTAACAAATAGCCAATCAAGGTTGTTGGAGCTCCCATTGGATGAAGTTGGATAGTTAAGGTTAACTTATTTCTCTAAAGGGTTTTCTTTTATTATTTTATGATACTATAGAAGTCTTGCTCACAGTACATTTAACCTTTAAGTCTCTTTAATTGAGTTATATTTCGTTGATTCAATTCATCTCAATTTACTTTTAATATAGGTTAACTTAAAATTAATTATATTTAGAGTTTTTAACTTTATTAATTGAGAATAATTTCAAATGAGGTTTAATAAAGACAAAAAAAGTATCACTAGACTCATCTCAATAAGCACAATCCTTTCAGATATTATTATTAATATTTTTTTTAATTTTTATGAATTTTGTTATGTTTTGCAAGCCTTTTTGAATCATAACTAATTTGGCGATGGAGGATGTTGCAATCAATCTTTGTAATATTTTTTAATGCCATTACCTCAAATAATTTATTTAATTTCTTTAGTTTTTTGGCATGAATTTTATTATAACACAATTAAAATCATATTATTAAATCATGTGACCATTACTATACCTTTATTTCATTATGTCATGTTTAATCTATTTGTTTCATTTAAACTTTAATATTTTTTTTACTTAATAGTAAAATTATAATGTATTATTATTCATGCTTGTTTATTTTAGTATGTCAAACTAATTCCAAATGATGTCTAATAAGGAGGAAACAAATATCGTTGGAATTCAACTTTCTTATATAATTTATCTCATTTATTTAACTTTTATGTTTTGGTTTGGATATTTTACTATATAACTCTAAATCTCCACCGAAAGGACCTTTAATATATATTTACTTAACATTAAAGTTGTAATGTGTTTTTGCTTATTCTTATTTACTTTTTGTAATTCACCATGATTCTAAACAACATGCAAATGAGACAAAAAAAATGATATTAAACTCACTTTAATAACCTCAATCGAACAAAATACTAATTTTATTATTTTTAAATTTTTTACATTTTATGATTTTAGCACTCATTACAAGTTATTTTTATTCAAACCTAATTGGATGAACAATATTGTACACTCCATCTCACTAGTATCTTCAAATGAAATTTATCTAAAAACTTTATTTCTTTTCTTGAAAACTTTTATTTTTGTTTGGTTATCTTGTTAAGAAATGTAAATTCTACTATTATGTGACCTTTATGTCACTGTAAGTTAATTAAATTAAATTTCCTTAATTTTTCTTATTTTAGCTTTAATATATGTTTTTGTAATGTTAAAATAATAAATTTTAATTATTTATGTGTATTTAACTTTGTAGTTCAACGTATATCTAAACCAGGTCTCATCAAGATGAAAAAAATAACAGTAAACTCAACTTGATAAGATCCATCAAAATAGTTATTTATTTTTATATTTTTAATATATTTTATTTTATATTATTTTGGAGTTTTTTACAAGATACTTTGATTTGTTCTTGGTTATCGATCAAGGTTCTTAGGCTACATCTGTTTAGTACGTTACAATGCAATTTTGCTGTATAATATATCTCACTTTCTTCAAATTATTTTGTTTAATTAGGTTATATTACAATGTGCTTGTCAACGGACGATTACATGTTTTTTATTTTGTTATATTATATTGTTTCAATTTATCTCATCAAAGCTTTGACAATTTTTTATATTAAAATAATAAATTATTCTTATTTACTTTATTAAATTTAGTAACTTGTAGTAATTCCAAAAAATATCAATTGAGAAATATTAATGTAATTAGAATCCTATGGAAGATCTCTGTCCAATTAAATATACATTTCTAAATTTTCAAAGAATTCTTCTCTTTTGGTTTGGTAAGCTTTATGAGACATTTTGAATCACACCAGATTAGACAAATGAAAATGTTTCACCCATTCTTCATAGTACCATGGAATTCAACATTCACATTAAATGTTTCTTATTAATTAATATTTTTATCTTTGTTTTGATTTATATTACTATGTAACTCTAATTCACATGTCCTATGAATAAATTATATTACATTATTTCAAATAATCTCATTGTAGCATTTAAATAAATTAACTTAATATTAAAATGAAATTTTTTTGATTATTTTTTATTCAATAATTTTTTTATAATTCCAAAAGAAGTCTAATTGAGATGAAAAAAAGTAATTGGACTCATCTTTATGACATATATAATTAAATAACTTAAATATTTTGGCTTCTTGGGCCTTTGTAAGCATCACAACAAAATTTAATTCAAGATTGCTTTAATGATTGAAAATTATATACTTGATCTCCTTAGTATCTTTGGGAGTAGTTTTTACATCAAATTTATATTTTTCATTCATAGTTTTTTCTTTAATATGTCATATTACAACCCCACCCCAAATCTCCTCTTATTTAACCTTTAGACATCTTTCATTTTGATATACTACATTGCTTTAATTTATCTTTGTTGAACTTTGACACATGACCACTTAACTTCACAATAATAATTTATTTTTATTTAAGATTAGTTACTTTTGTGGTTCATTACAATTACAAACGAGTTATGATTCAATAAAGCAAATGATGTTGCTCTCTCCTTAATGAGCTTATTGTAATAAAATTTTTATTTTTATATTTTAAATATTTTTTCTTATCTTTCTTTATAACTTTTGAGACATTTTAATTCATAACTTATTTGATATTTAGGGATATTATACACAAACTCCATAGTGGCTTGGAATGTAACTTTCCAATACAATTCATGTCATTTCATTAAAGTTTCCACTTCAATTTATTTATATTGCCTTGTAACACTTAATTTCCTCTTACTTAGGCTATAGAGGTCTTTGATTTTTTTATATTACACAGCTTTAAAATGACTTATTTCATTTTTAATATTTATGTTATTAATATTAAAAAAATACTTTCTTAATATTTAAGATATTTGTAATTTTTTAATTAATAATAATTCGAAATGGCATTTGACTGTTATGGAAAAATGTCATTCGAATAGTCTCTATTAGCACTATCCAATTAAATGTTTATTTTTATATTATTTCTTTCTAAATTATTTTCTATAGGCTTAGCTTACAAGACATTTTGATTTATACCAAATTTGGTCATTATTGATATTATACTCGATCACCTTAAATTCTTGCAATAAAGATTTCCTTTTGAATTTATCTTATTCATTGAAATTGTCTATTTTTTTAAGTTATATTGAAATAAAGATCTAATTCTCTTCTCATGTGTCATTTATTACATATCTTTAGTTTTGTGACATTACATTGATTCAATTTATCTCATTTCTACTTTAATACAAATTTAACTAATATTAAAATAAAAAGTTTTTGTTGTTGTTTATTATTTTCTTTGATAGTTCGAGATAATTCCAACCTATGTCTAATAGTGATGAAACCAACATTATTTTATTTTACAAGTGCTTTGTCTAATAAAACATTTATTTTTGTAATTTTATACATTCAAACTCATATGACTTTGCATAGTTCTTGAGATATTTTAAATCATACACTATTTGTCAAACTACGATGTTATGCTCGATCCCCGGATTCTCTTGCAATGCTATAGTAAATCGTTTATCTCATTTCTTTAATGTTTTTTGCTTTGATTCAGTTAATTATTATATGGTTCTATATCACAACTTATTCTACAATTATATGCTTTTGATTTGATTACATTATTAATTTTTTCAAATTATCTCATTCCAACTTTAATATATATTTATTTTATTTAAAATAAATAAATTATTAATATTTTTTTACTTTGGTAAAGAAAAATTTTGTCACGAAGTCTAACAGAGAAAAAAAATCTCATTGGAGTTGTCCTGATAAGGTTTACCAAATTATATAATTATTTTAAAATATTACACCTTTTCATTTTTTTCCTTTTGATAAGCTTTGTTAGACATTTCAACTTGAACATATTTTGATAAAAAAATATGTTTCACTCAATCTTGTAGTATATTGGTATAAAACGTTCCCAAATTATTTTTCTCATTTCTTAAATATTTTGGGACATATTTGTTTGTAATACAATGAAACTCTAATTTTCTTGTGATTCGATTTTTATATTGTTTTGGCTTGGTTATATTACAATTATTCAATATTTCATATCTTAGACATATTATATTTTATTTAATATTAAAATAATTAATTACAATTATTTATTTCTAATTAATTTTGTAATTCATAGTAAATTTAAATGAGGAATAACGAGGATAAACAACCATTAGATTCAACTAAATGAAGTTTACCAAAATAAATATTTTTTTCTAAACTTTTGAATGTTTTTTTGAGAGATTTTAAAACGTTTGTGTCATTCAAATTTATACCAAATTTAATGATATAGAATAATATACAAGATTTCTTTCATATTTTGGAATTAAAATTCTTATAAAAATTAAATGATTTCTCATATTTTTGGCTTTTGTTTAGTTTGTGCTATTATGTAATAACAAATATCATATATTGTGATCTCAATAATATTTTCATTTTTTATGTTACATTGCTCTAATTTATCTCATTTTAATTTTTTGATATGTTTACTAAAAATTAAAATAATAAATTATATTCATTTTAGCTTATATACTTTGGTGATTCATAGCAATTTCAAACAAGATCTGATTGAGATTAACAACTTCATTAAATTTTTCTTTATAAATTTTATCTCAATAAATTTTTAATATTATAATTTTAGAACGACTTTGTTATTTTATTTGTATTCATTAACATATTTTGAGTTGTACTCTATTTCACGAATGAGAATGTGACACTTGAACTATTTTGTATCTTGAAATTCTACTTTCTTATAAAAAATAACTACATTTGTTTAATTTTTTCTTTTCAATTGACCATATTATTATGAAACTCTAACTCTATTTTTATGTGAAATTTAAAAAAAATTGATTTCAATAAAGTACATTGATTCAATTTATTTCATTTTAACCTTAATATAAATTTACCAGATTTTAAAATAATAATTTATTATTTTTTATATTTTATTGCTTTTGTAAGTCATAATTATTAAAAATGAAGTACCATCAAGTTGATACAAAAATCATTGACTTCATTTCAATTAGATCTTTTTGATGTAATAGTCTCGTTTTAAAATTAAATTATTTCATTTTCTAAGGTTTTACATGTTTTACAAGGTTTTCTACCTCATCTTGATTTGATGATTAAGAAAGTTAGACTCCATCTGCTTGGTACATTGAATTCAAGTTTTTGTATCATTTATTAATTTTTTAACATTTTTTTCTTTTATTTCATTATATTACTTTATAATTTTAAACTCTTCAAATGTTCTGCTTTTATTTGTTCAGTTACATTATCTTAGTTTAGCATCATAATGTGTTTAGTTACTATCAAAAGTTTTTTTTTATAATTTACTCTAATATAATTTTGTGAATTAAAGGAATTCCAAAAAAGATTCAATCGCGGCAAAAAAGTATTTTTGCACATGACTTGACAAACTCTATAAAATTTATTTATTATTTTTAAATATTTTGAAACTTTTTTAAGTTTGTTTCACTATGAATTGCTATGCATTTTAATTTGTATTTAATTTAATCATCAAGGATGTTGCACCTAACCTCCTTAGCATTTTTTGATGCAATGTTCCTATGCAAGATATCTCTTTTCATAAAATGTTTTTCTTTAATTTTGTTGTGTGACTATGAAACTCTAATTCTCCACTCTTTTTAAATTCGTATCACATTGATTTAATTATATTATGTTGTATTAATTTATCTAATTTTAGACTTAATAAATATTAATTTAAATTAATTATATTTACAAATTTTAAATTTTACAATTCATATTAATTCCATTGAAGTTTCTATCGAGAAAAAAACATTTGTCGTTGGACACTTCTCCATGAGCTCGGTCTTATTGAATATTGATTCTTATTATTTTTTAATAATTTATTTTTGAGGACTTTTCCTTGATTCAAAAGATATTTTGATTGATATTCTATTTGATGATCGAAGATATTACACTTGCTCTCTTAATATCTTGGAATAAAACTATCTCATGCAATTTAACTCATTTATTTAATTTATTTATTTTGATGTGGTTATATTATTGTTAAACATAAATTCTCTTATAGTGTGAACTTAACAATTCCTTGATTTAATTGTATCCCATTGATTAAATTTATCATATTTCAACTTCAACACAAATTTTGTTAATACTAAAATTATAATTTGTTGTTATTTATACTTGCTTACTTTGGAAACTAAAAGTAATTCCAAATGCCATTTGATAGATATAAAATAAAAAACATTGGTCCTGCATAATAGCTCTATCAAATTAAATATTTTCTTAATATTTCTTAATTTTTTAGTTTTTTAGGGTTTTGGCATGCTTTACGAGATTTTTTCACCTGTATCTGATTCATTGATCAAGATTGTTATTTGTGAGCTCCACAGTGGTAATGGAAGCAACCATTCTATAATATTTATCTTGATTCTTTAAATTATATCCATTGAGTTTTTTACATTACTATGTAACACTAAATTTTCTATTGTGTGACCTTTATATTTATTTGATTTGGTTAGATTATAATGGTTTAATTTTTCTCATTTTAGTTTTAATATATATTTACTTGATTTTAAAATAATAATGAATTACTATTTTATTTATTTTATTTTATTAGTAATTCTAAATTAATCTAATTAAGAAATTATTGAGATGAAGCAAACATCTTTAGACTTAGTTTAACTATTTCCATCCATCTAACTATTAATTTTATTATTTTTCAATATTTTTTTCTTTCTATCATTTCAGCATGCTTTATAAGATCTTTTGAACCAAACGTGATTTAGTCAAGGAGGTTACATCTGATCCTCTAAGTATCTTAAATTTTTTTTTTGCATGATTTTTATCATTTCTTCAAATTTTTTATTTTATATGGTTATATAACACTGAAACACAAATTCCCTTATCATGTAAACTTCATATCACTTTGATATATGTTTGCATAATATTAGAATAAAATTTGATGAACTTCATATCACTTTGATATATGTTTGCATAATATTAGAATAAATTATTTGTTTGCATAACATATTTTTGCTGTCATGTTTATTGACAAATTTTTATTTGATCTTGATTTGATGTTTAAGGTAGTTATGCAACGCCCTAATTTGTTAAAATGTAGCTACTCTATGCAATTTATCTAATATTTTTCAAATTATGTTTTTTTAATTTTTTTATCTTACTATGCAAATTTCATTCAATTATACATTGATTCAATTTAACACATTTAACCTTCAATAAATATTTAGCACTTTTTATTATTTATATGCAATTTTATAATTTTTAGTAACTCCAACATTATCTTATAAAGATGAACAAATTGTCATTGGACTTATTTGGATGAGGTTTACCTAATTAAATATTAATTTTAATAATTTTAAATAATTTATTTCTTTAACTTTTGCTTATTTGTGAGAATTTTAATTAATACCAGATTAGATGAGTGAAGATGTCACACTTGACAATTTTTTATTTTGACAATTCAACTTTGTTGTGAAATTTATCTTATTACTTAATTTTTTCATCTGATTATGTTACTATATAACAATAAATCTCTTTTAATGTGACCATTGCATGTCTTCAATTTTATTATGTGATAATTATTCAATTTATCTCTTTTGAACTTTTATAGAAATACACTTAATGTTAAAATAAAAATTTTTTATTTATGTTTTTAATTAATTAATTTTTAATAATTCAAAATGAGGACCATTTGAGATAGAAAATGTAGTTACACTCATCATAATGAGCTTCATCTAATTGAAGATTAATTATTAAATTTTTAATTATTTTATTTAAGATTTTATATACTTCATGAGGAAACAAAATCTATACTTAGTTTAGTGATTGAAATAAAATCACTTGATGTTTTTAGCAAAATAGAGTGCTAATTTTATGAAAATTTATCATAATCATTCAAATTGTTTTCTTTGATATTTCATATTAATATGGATTTCCAAATCTCATATTTTTTTTACTTTTTAATGTCCTTGGATTGGTATATTATGTTGCTTCAATTTATCAAATTTGAGCTTTAATATATACTTACTTAATATGAAAATATTTATTTAATTTTGATTATTTCTAATTTCTATGATGATTCATAATAATTTTGAAAAAGCTTTAATTTAGTTGAAACAATTATGGGGTTACCTTAGTGAGCTTTATGTAATAAAATGTTTCACACTTAGATAATTAAATCATTTTTTATTTTTTAAGGTTTTTACATGTTTTATGACACATTTAGATTTATAAATTTTTAATTTTTGGTTTAATTTTCTTATATCGCTATGTAGCTCTAAAGGTCCTCTCCATAACCATTAAATTTTCCTAGATTTGGTTATATTACATAACATCATTTTATCCCATGTTAGCTTTATATCACTTTGATTTGGTTTAATTACATTATTTTAAATTATAAATTTTAATTTTTATTATTTAATTAGTTAATATTAATAAATAATTTACTATATTTCTTCTTATTTAATTTGTAGCTAATAATAATTCTAAAAAACATTCAATCTAGATGAAACAAACTTTGTCAGAACTGTCTTGACAATATCGAATAATTTAAATAGCCTTTTAGTATTTTTAAATAATTTACTTTATACTGTAGAATTTTTTAAGAGATATTTTGATTCATACTAAGTTTAATAGTCAAGGATGGTACACTACCTCACCTTAGAATCATCTAATTCAACTTTTAGATGCAATTTCCAAATTCATAAAAGTTTTTTCTTCGAATTGGTTTCATTTCAATAATTCTATTTCTCCTCTAGTGTGAACCTTACAACATTTAGTTTCAGACAAATTACTTTCTTTAATTGATCTCATCTCAAGTATATTATTAATTTATTTTTATTAGTGATTATTTAATTTATTTCTTTCTTAGTAGTTCTAAATGTGGACTAATCAAGATGAAAAAAGCACTTTTAAATTTGTCTTAAGTTTGTCCATCAAATTAAATATTTTTTTTCAAAAAAATTCATTTCTGGGGTTTTTGGATATTTAACAAGATGTTTTGATTCACAAATTATTTCATGATTAAGGATGTTATAATAGACCTTCTTAGTATCTTGGAATGTTGCTTTCTTATTTAATTAATGTCATTCGTTCAAATTTTCAAATTGATATGGTTATATCAAAATGAAACTTTGATTGTCCTCTTGGGTAAACCTTACACCACTTCGACTTTGTAATATAATGTTACTTCAATTTATTAAATTTTAACATTAATTAAGCTTACTTAATATGAAATAATAATTTATAATTGTTTGGTTATTTGTAATAATTCAAAATATGGTTTAATGGAGATGAAATAAAGGTTGCCATGTTCATCTCAATGAGGGCTACCTATTTCTCGATTAATTTTTATAATTTTAAATATTGAAATTCCTAAGTTTTCTTCAAACTTAAGAGACATTTTCATTTCTACTCTATTTGACAATCGAGGATTCTACACTAGATCTCATTAGTATATTTGAATGGAACTTTCTTATATAATTCATCTTATTGTTTTACCTTTTTACTTTAATTTTCTTACATTACCATGTAATTCTATATCTATTCTTGTTGAATGGTTACATGTCATTGAAAAGGTTATATTACTTTCCATCAACTCATTTTATTTTTGTTTTAATATATATTTACTTTATTTTGAAGAAATAATTTATTATTATTTTTGCTTATTGGCTCTAATAATTCATAGCTATTCTAGAAATTGTTTAAATGTGATGAAAATAAGTCATTGTGTCATCTTGACACGCTATATCTTATTAAAAAAATCATTTCTATGATTTGAAGTACTTTTTTTTGTTAATATTGGCATGGTTAATGAGATATTTTATTTATAGTATTTTGCAAAAAAGTTTTTATGCTCAATATCTTTAATATCATAGAATGAAACCTTCAAGAAAAATTTATGTCATTTGGTAAAAATTTCATTTTAATTTTGCATTACAAAACTCTTATTCTGTGATCATGTTACTTTTTCAATGCTGGCTTTTGGATATATTATATTGCATTAGTTTGTTTCATTTCAAATTTATTATAAATTTACTTAATAACAAAAAAAAATTTATAATTTTATGTCTAATTATTTTTATAATTCATAGTTAATCTAAACCATGTCTCATCAAGGGAGAATAAATATAGTTAGATTCATCTAGATGTGCTTTATCTAATTTAATTTTATTTTCTTATGTAAAATATTTTATTTGGTAGGCCTTTTCATACTTCACAAGAAATTTCAATTCATACCTAATTTAATGATTAAAAAAGTTATACATGATCTCCTCATTATCTTAGAATTAAACTTCTTGTATAATTTATCACATTTTTAGAAACTATTTCCCTTTATTTTCGTAATATTACCATGAAATTCTCAATCACATAGATTTTTTTCTTTACATCATTTTGATTTATTTATATTTTAGTTCTTTAATTTATTCTACTCTATTTTTAGAATATCTTTACTTAATATTAAAAAAATAGTTTACAATAATACAATCTTATATACTTTGGTGATTCATAATAATATAATTCTATGTCCTATACAGATGAAACTAGGATATTGGACACATCATGATGAGCTCTATTTATTTAAATACTTATTTTCTATTATTTTTAAAGTATGTTATAATAGTGTTTTTTATGCTGTATTAGATACTTTGATTTTTCCTAAATTTAATGATTGAGGATGTTGCTTCGTATTTGCTTAGCATTTTCGAATGGAAATTTTGAGTATAAGTTGTCTTACTTTTAATATTTTACATTAATTTTGTTATATTACTATGAAATATTAATTCTCCACTCATTTAGCATTTACATCATTTTTATTCTATTATATTATATTTTCTCAATTTTTGATATTTGGGCTTTCATATATACTTCTTTAAAATTAATTAATTATATAATTTTTTGAATTTATAATTACTAGTAATTTTAAATGCAACATCATCAAGATCAAGGAAATATCATTAGACTAATCTAAATAAGCTCTTTCATATTTATTTTTTTTATATTCCTAATTATTTTATTTTGTTTAATTTGGACATGTTTTATGAGTCATTCCAATTCTTTCCTTATTTGATTGTTCAGGATGTTGCACACTATCTCTTAATTATCTTCAAATTTAACTACCCAAAATTATTTACAACATTTGTTCAATTTTTTTGTTTGATTTTGTTATGTTAGTATGAAACTATAATTCTCCCCCCTTAGACTTTTAGGATTTTTGTTATACTACATTGATTCTATTTATCTCATTCTACCTCTAATATATATTTGTTAAATATTAAAATAATAATGTAATGCTATTTAAGCTTACCTATGTTTATAGTTTATAGTAATTCCACACAACATTTAATTAATGTGAAAGTAAGATCATTGAGCACGACTTGAGTTTCAAATTAAAGATTTGTTTTAATATTTTGAAATGGTTTATTTCCATGGATGGCTTACAAGTCATTTATATTTGTAGTGGATTTGTCGATTAAGGATGTTATGCGACATCTCTTAGTATCTTGGAATACAACTTTCTCTTATAATTTGTCTCGTTTCTTTAAATTTTATGCTTTGATTTTCTTACGTTAGCTTGTAACTCTAACTTTTCTAATGTGTGAGCTTTACATGTCTTTGATTTGGTAATATGATATAGCTTCAATATATCTCTTTTTTGTTTTACTATTAGATTTACTTATTATTAAATTGATGATTTATTTTTTCTATTCTTATTTTCGTTAGAAATTGTAGTAATTGTAGAAAAGGTTTAACTTAGATGAAACATATGTCATTAGACTCATTTCGATGAGCTTCATCCAACAAAATATTCCTTTTAGTAATTTGAAATATTTTACTTTTTAGATTTTTAGCATGCATTATGAGTTATTTTATTAATACCTTATTTGATGATCAATGATGATACACTCAATCCCCTTAGGATCTTAGAAAGGAATTCACCATGCAATTTATCAAATTTCTTCAAATATTTCTATTTTATATTGTAATGTCACTATGGAAGTAAATGCTCCTCCTATGTGACCCATATATTACTTTGATTTATTTAAATAAAGTTACTTTAAATTATCTCATTTTAACTTTAATATATGTCTTTTTAATGTCCAAAAAATAATTTAATAATATTTTAACTTAGTTTATTCCATAATTCACAGTACATCTAAACAAGGTATGATGGTGATAAGTAAATGCCATGAGATCATCTTAATGAGCTCCATCCATTTAAATATTATTTTTTTATTTGAAATATTTTACTTTCGTTTTATTGCACCTTTTATGGGATATTTTGATTTATGTTTTTGTTTGCCTTTGAGGGTTTTATGCTACACCTTCGTAGTATCCTAAATTCAATTTTCCCATATAGTACATCTCACTTCCTCAAACTTTTTATTTTAATTTACTTATAATACTATAAAACTCTAAACCTCTTCTTATTTAACCATTATTTATCTTTGACTTGGTTTTGTTTTATTACTTTAATTTGTCTCATCTCAATATTAATATATACTAACTTAATTTTGAAATACTAAATTATTATTATTTATTCATATTTAATTCAATAAAAATAGTGATTTTGAACGAGATCTAATGGAGACTATAAAACATCATTATGCTTATTTGGATGAGCTCTATCCAATTAGAATTATATTTTTTAATTTTATCAAATTGATTCTTTTAGTTTTGGCATAGATATTTTGATTCATGCCAGATAGGATAGATAATGATGCTAATCTTTACCTTCTAAATACCTTGGAATCCAACATTCATTTATAATTTATCTCATTAATAAAAATGTATTCTTTAGTTTTATTGTATTAATATATAACTCTAAATCTACTATCGCATTAATTAATATTTCCCTTTTTTGTTTTGTTCTTAGTGTCCATAATATAAAAATAATAATTTTCTTTTATTTATTCTTTCTAATTGGTGCTTTACTATAATTCTAGGGGTCTAACAAATATAAAGAAAGTGTCATTAAAGCTGTCTCGATCAGTTTTATCCAATTAAAATCTTTATTGTTGTATTTTTAAATAATTTATATTCTAAGAGTTTTTGGATAGTTCATGAGAAAACTCAATTCATATCTGATTTAATCATTCAAAATAAAAGTCCAATTATCGTTTGCATCATGGAATGAAACTTTCTTGCATAATTTGCCTCATTGATTTAACTTTTCTTCTTTGATATGTTATTTTTCTATGCCTCACCAAGTATCATCTCATTTGGACTTTACAATTCTTTAATTGGTTTATATTACTTTGCTTCAAGTTATGTCCTTTTAGCTTTAATATATGTTTACTTAGAATTATGATAATGATTTAATTTTATTTATTCTTGCTTATTTTATTATTCATAATAGTTCCAATTGAGGTTTCAATGAGATGAAAACAATTTAATTTTAATTAACTCCATATGACTAATCCAATTAATTTTTTTTATATTTATATTTTTTTAACATTTTAGTATTCTTATAAATCTTTACCTGACATTTCAATTCATACCATATTTGCTAATTAAGTTAGTTACAATCGATTTCTTGATTTTCTAGTAATGCAATTGTCCTATACAATTTATGTCATTCCTTTAAATTATTTTCTTTGATTTTTTTTTAATATGAGACTCAAAATCTCATATAATTTATTCTTCAAATTTCCTTTACTTGGTTATGCTATATTAGTTTGATTAATTTCATAACAAATTTAATATTTATTTAATATTATAGTAATAATTTATTACTATTTATGGTTATTGACATTTATAGTTCATTCTAATTTTAAATTAGCTCCAATATAATGAAAGTAGTATAGTTAGAATAATCTTGATGAACACTATCCATTTAAATGTTTACTTTTCTTATTATTTTATTTTATTAGGCATGCTTTGTGGGATATTTAAACTTGTACTAGAATTAATGTTAAATGATGTTATACTAAATCTTCTTACTATTTTAGAGTGCATATTTCTTATCTAATTTGCCCCATTTCTTTAAATGTTTTTCTTTGATTTAGTTATATAACTATGAATCTCTAAATCTCCTCTTATTTGGCTAATATCAGTCTTTTATTTAGTTAAATTATGCTACTTTGGTTTCTCTCGATTTAGTATTTATATTTATTTACTAAATATGAAAATAATAGTTTATTACTATTTATGTTTATTTATTTTCTTGTTGTTCATAATTACAAATGTTCTTTTATTAAGAAAAAATAAATATCATTAGATATATCTGAATGAGCCCTTTCTAAATAAATGTTAAATTATAAAAAAATTTATAATTTTATTTTATTAGACATATTTTATGAGATATTTTGATTAGTACTTAATTTAGTAATAGATTATGTTACACCCGAATTCTTTAGTTTCTAGAATGCAACTTTCATTTATCATTTGTCTCATTTCTTAAAGTTTCTCATTTTCATTTTGTTATTATATGGTGAAACTCTAATTTCTTTTTATTTGACCTTTACATTTCTATCACTTGGTCATATTATATTACTTGAATTTATCTTTTTTCTTTAATATATATTTACATAATTTATAAATATCATCTTGTTATTATTTCTATTATTTACTTTTTATTCATTCTATTACTAGGTCTGATGGAGATGAAACAAGTGTTGTTTTGCATGCTTTTCAAGATATATTGATTTGTACTTCATTTGATGATCGGAGGCATTACACTCAATCTCCTCATTATCTTGGAATGCAACACTTTTATATAATTTATCTTATTCCTTTAAATATTTTTTTGATTAGGATATATTGATATGTAACAAAAAATCTCATATCATTTACGTATTAGATATTTTTTTAGCTTTATTATATAGCTTAAGCTTGTCTCATTTTAGGTTAAATATTTATTTACTTGATATTATAATAGTGATTTTTTATTATTTATGCTTATTTAATTTGGTAATTTGTTGTTATTATGAATGAGATTTGATTTAGAAAAACAATCATCATTAGAATAGTGAAAGATGAGTACTATTTTCCAAAATATTCATTTTCATATTTTTTTTATTATTTTATATCATTAAGGGTGCATAACTAGACTTTAATCTTTTCTACCTAATTTTATGATTGATGATGTTGCACATATCCTTTTTAGTGTCATGAAATGTGATTTTTTGCATAATTTGTCTCTTTTTTTAAAACTTTTTTTTATTTGATTGTATTACTATGTTACTCTAAAGATGTAGTTGTTTGACCTACCGATTTCATTGATTTAGTTATATTACATTGTTTCATTTTCTCTTATTTTAGTACTGATATTTGTTTACTCATTATAAAAATACTATTTTAGTAGTATTTATGCTTATTTAATTTTTTTGTTCATGATAATTCTAACTATGATCTATCTTGACAAAACAAACATCATTATATTTGTCTCAGTGAAACTCTATTATTAAATATCGATTGCTGTAATTTTTTTAAGTATTTGATTATAATAGGAATATTCCATGAGTCTTTTTTATTCTCATCTAATTTCCTAGAAAATGATGTTAAACTCAATCTCTTAATGTTGTGGAACTCATCTTTGCAACCCAATTTACATAACTTCTTCAAATTTCTTATAATGATTTCATTATATTGTAATGTCATTTTTATTCTCTATTCTATGATGTTAAAGTTAAAATTAGTATGCATATACCATATGAGGGGAGGACATTGAATCGTGGACTTTAAAGTAATATTTTATTACGTTTATTTTCTAAACCTAATAATATGTTCATAAAAAGCCTTATGTTTATATATAATTAAAAATGGGGTTAAAAATTATAACGAGTTAGTATTTTTTTAAGTGGTTTAATTCAAATTAGAAATACATCCACCCCAATCATTGTAAGAAAAAAGAAAACCAAAAAGGTTCACAACATGGGATATTTTCTTACAATTTACCTCCAATCGACGAGCTCTTATGTGTTTAACTACAACCTGAGCTTTTACAATCACGTCTCTAACTCAACTTTTAATGAGATAAAACTAAACTTTGACTCTCACAAATACCAGGCCACCCATGCTAATAGAAAAGGAAAAAAAAGATAAAAATTCTGATAAATTTGCATAATTTTTTATTCTTGATGTTTAATGAAATAAGGTGCAACAAGCTTAAAAGTAAGAAGAAGATGAGAAATTTAATGTTTGGAATTGCAAAGTTTTGTTGAAACAATTTGATTATTTAAGAAGAATAGGGCATACGTGCTTTTAATAGTTTTGATGCTAGTAGAATATTTAGTTGTGCTTTATTAAGATCTCAAAGATTGATTCATATTCATCAGTCATTTATTTTAATCGGTTAGGTATTTATAAAAACAATCTTAGTATAGACAATAAAAGGTGTTAATTATCTATTTTGGAAGCTACTACTAAAAACCTTAAATGACTTCTCTAAAAGGCTTAAAATAAATTTTCATAAATGGTTAATACAATAGTTAAGGAATCTATCATTTTGAAGGATGGATTTGATCTACTAGATTAAATCAGAGAAGCTTTGGACTATTATATAAAAAATAGTGCAAGATGATGAGTTAGAACATTAGATCAAGAAGGTTTAGATATGAGCCCATTAATCAAACTAGTTAACATTTGAATCCTTCCATTAATTAATGATTACATCAGGAATTATCATAGTCATAAGACTAAAAGTTGACAATTTTAAGCTAGAACATTCAAAGATAAATATTTAAAAAATTAGAAATAAATAAAGTCTTCTAATGAAGCAAGACTTATGGTTTGTTATGTTATGGAAGTGTAGAAGCAAGATATAAAGGCATGTAAGATCCTAGATGTCTGATCATTGATCGTATGGGAGGAAATTAAAGGAAGATAAGGATGGTTCATGATCACTACTTTTAAATGTAGAGTTAGTCTCTACCATGAGATCACAAAAATTTTTGATTAGACAGTGCTAAGTCAATCCTAATTGTTGACATAGATAAGAACCTAAAGAATAGTCCTATATTATAGAAATAGAAAAAAATTTCCATTTTATAAAGATTTAGGTGGGTGTTATATGTGAGCCAAATAGAGGTTGGCTCCCAACCTGTGTGCTTGTGATTTCATAAATTGGGCCTAGTTGATTCATACAGGTTACTATGGATCCAACGAAACGAATATGCAAACTTTGTTGAAGTGCTCCTTAGCTTGAACTTTTTCTTTACTCCATCATCTTCAGGAATGCAGTATCATGAAGATCGATTCAATTTTTTCCTAATAATCATCTAACATGAAGATTGCTAGTGGCTGCTACTCAAGCTTGCTCGTCATGAGAGTTTGCACTTTAAAAAATCATTTAACATAAATTTTTCCTAGGATGCATAATTTGAATTTAACCAAGGAAACATTGGAGGGATTGAAAAATGGAATCTTATTTGTTAGCTAAATCAAGGAGATGGCTAAAGACTTAGATGCTTGAGTAGGATTAGAAGTTAATATGAATAGATAGTGCCTTATAATAAACTAGCTAAATGTTTTATTTTGTATAAAAAAACCTTATCAAAATAGAATAACACGTCTGTAATTCTAGAAGATTGTTAAACCCTACATAGTTCCTCGATGTCAACAAATTCACCTTCTTTAAGGGTTAGTTGCTTGCTCTTTAAAACTAAACTTCCTTTATGATAAACAAGCTCATAGAATAAAGTGTTAAACATTATGAAATTAGGTATTAAACACAAGGGTGACCTTACAATATGATCACTTATTGTGTTGGTAACCCATAATGGTTTAGACAAAAATGTAATAATAAAATATTATTATTGTAAAAGGTATTAAAAATGAAAATTTCAAGGTTAATTTCGCTGTCTTTAGATGACTTTTCTTAGGATTTGATTAGAATCTAGTAGATAAGAAAACATTAAGTAAGATGTATATTCAATTTCACATTAAATAAGACCTCTATAAAGTATTGTCCAGTACATTTCTCATTTCCTTTTTAGTCTAAATGAATAAATTGTTTCATTAGAATCCCTTTATGTTTTGTATTTTTATACCAAAAGTTCTCAAATAATTCATTTAAATTGTTAGTTTGTGAAATCAAAATCTGATTTTTTTATTTTCCTAACTTATAAAGAAAGAGATCCCACCTACCATACTCATCCTAAACTCCAATATTTTTAAGTTACTAATTTGTTTAAGCATATTTTTAGGAATCACATTGTATGTACTTTTCCTATCAAAAATTCTGTGTCAACAAAATAATTACTTAATATGTAATACCATTCAAAGGGTGATTTCTTATGGTCAAAAAGTGCATTTTTAAGCATATGTACATAATCACATGTGCATGGGTCTCAAAACCCGCATGTTATTTTCATACACACATTCTTCCATTATCTCATTTAAAAATACACTTTTTACATTCATTTGAAAGTATGTAGAAGTTTTATGACATGAATAGGAAAAGAGAGGTTGAAAGGCCTCAAATTTTGCTGTAGGGATAAATAACTAAAAAAATCAATCCCCTCAACCTGATCATAACCATTAGTATAAATTCTAGACTTGTCTTTAATTATCACTTCATTTTTATCTAATATATTTTTGAATACTCATTTGTTTCTAATTATTTGTTGATCACTAGGACTACAAACTAATTTTCATGCTTTGTTTCCTAAACATGGCCTAGCTCCTTATTATTACCTAAACCCAATAGTTATCCTTATGTACTTATATCGATACTAGTTAGGACAAAGAAAAAAAGATATGGTCAATTTTTTTAATAAAAGCTCTAGTCATATCTCTAAGACTAATTTTTATTACTATTATTTCCTTTATATTTGAATCTTGGTACTTCTAATCTTTAGTTAATTGATGACTAATCTCTTCTCCTTTTTTTACTTTCTCTTTTTCCTATATCCTCTCCCAAATCTATGACTTTTAAAGACTTTATCTCTTCATTTAACTTTTTATTATTTGTCACTTGTATAGACACATAAAACACTACATTAATTGCTTTCCTTATATTTAGGTAATTCATGTTGTAAACTCTATAAGCTTTATAAAAGAAGAGTTTCTTAAGAAAATACCTAAACTTGCTTTTTCACTAAACTTGCTCAAGTTGGCACTTTCATTGTTTAGAATTGTACGTTTACACTAAAAACATGAAATTAACTAGTATATGACCATTTCTTTTTAAATAACTCATGAGACATTTTCTTAAATACTGGCCTTAAATTAATTTTATTTGTTCTATAACAAGCCCTATTAATTGCCTTAGCATAAAAGTAATTTGAAAGGTTATATTCCATTAACATTGTTGTAGCCATGGCTACTGTGTTTCTTCTCCTTTTTTTTAATAATCATTCTTTGTTGAGGTGTATAAAAACATGCAAATTTATGTCATATTCCTTTGTCTTTACTATAATATTTGAAATCCTTATTCCTAAATTCACTACCATTGTCACTTTTAATAAGAATTAATTTGAGATTGATTTGTCTTTCTATCTCTTTTATCAAATTAACAAAATTTTCAAATGTCTAACTTTTATTATTAAAATTACAATTGAAGTATACTTAAAAAAGTCATTACTTAAAAATCAATATTTTTTTCCACTTAAACTCAAGGATTATACGGGCCCAAAAAGGTCTAAATAAACTATCTTTAAATTGTATATGTGGTTTCAAATTTTATGTTTAAATAATAATTTAAATTGCTTTTTTTGGCATATTTAATACATTTTTCACCTAGTTTGTTTTTTTTGGGAAGACCTCAATGTATATGTTGCTTATTTATATTTTGAAGTCTCCATCAATCAAATAAAATATTTCAAATTGTGAGACTAGGCATTCTTATATTGCCAATTTTACTTGTCTTCTTCTTAGAGTTTTCTCCTTGTGTTAACTATCTATTTTATTCATGTTTTACTGATACAAAAATTCATTAATTCCTTGTCATATGCCTTGAGCGACCACTATCCAAAACCAAAGAGCTAGATCTTGATGTTTTTTCTTTATGTATAGCTATATAAATTCTAAAATTTTAATATAGTAATCATAAAATGTAACTTTTTTGCTTAGTTTGTATGCCTTGTTTTACAGACAATTCCTTGGCATATTATTTCTAACCTAATTATGTCTTCAAAGCACTATATCTTCACCCCGCAATTATGGAGACATCTAATATAATATCTTTTATTCTCTAATATTAAAAAACAAAAGAAAGCTTGAGTTGAGCACTAATATTATTATGGGAGTATTAATATCATTCTTAATTACCTATTTAAAAAAATTTATTGAACTACCAGTGCTTTTCATAATGTTATATTCCATGATGGTATGCCTGTTATAATAGAACAAAAGCACATAAAATTTGAAACATTGTGCATATATCCTAAAGAAGATATATATTTAAACATAGAAATACAATCTGAAGCATTAGACATTTTTACATGTTCATGAAAATAATTTTTTTAAACTAGTAATTTCTTTATTCAATGGGAACCTGAATAATTATGGACTTTCTTGTAAAAATTTTGATGTATTTCTATTTTTTCTAGTCCCCTTTGATAAAAAAAATCTAAAAGCTAAACTTTTTATTTATAAAATATTTTTAAAGTTTTTATGTTTTGTCGTTTAAAAAGTTAAACCATTAATAACTTCTATATAGCATTTTGAAGAGGCTAATGAGGCCAGGAACATACTTCATGCTCTTCTTCTTCAATAGATGTTGTTGAATCATCATCATTTTCCCAGAAACATTCATCCATTCCTCTTTATTTTTTGAAGCTAAGTTGTCCAAATCTTTTCATGTAGTCCAAGTAGCTTGAAAATCTTTCGTCTTCTTCATTCTCTTCTTTTTTTTGCTTTGTTTTGGTGTGCTTGAGTTTTAGAGAATCTGATCCAATATTGCTAGTTCGACTACAATCATAACAACTTGGTGCATGGATCTTCTCTCTTCTTTTCTTCAGTTGTGAACCCAAATTTATAACAATTTTTTGCCAAGTTGTTTGCCAAGCATTTAACATGAAAATTTGCCTTTTCCTCCAAATCCATGGAAGAGATGAATGCCACATTTGAATCTACTTGACTTTCTTTGAATGCTAATTGTACCTCTTTTCTTATTCCAAGGCTTAGCTTGTTACTGAAAACCTCCTCTTTAGCTCTCTAGTCTTCTAACTTTTTGTTGTTAATGATTCTTCAAGTTGCTCATCCAACCAGAGTATACCTATGTCTTTGGCCATCTTTATTACTCTAACAAGAGGATCACAATCCTTGGGTAGAATTCTTAGCACTTTTGCTACAAGTTCTACATTAGAAATCACTTTGTTGGACTATGTAATCCATCACTACTATTAGTAAATAACATAAACATCTTCTTTATAGTTCTTCTTAAATTCATTGTACATAACTCCAAATCACATGCAAAGAAAAATATTTTTGCTCCTTTTACTTACAAAGTACCTTCATAAGTAACTTATAACTTTAGCCAAACTTAATGTTGGGTATGCAAATTCATAACTTGATTTAATTGACAGGGATATAAGCCACAATAATGATAGTTGTGTGTTGCTATCTTTAGTACTACCGCTAACTTTTGATCGCTACTAAGTTTACTAAACAACTTGAATTTATTTGTGTATGAATCTTCAAGTAAATCTTTAGTATAGGTTAGAACTTTGAAAAGTTTTAAATCAGTTGATTTATATAAAAAATTTAATCCCCATTCTAATATGAATAAAATTCACACCTAAATAAATGTCGATCGACTCAAAAAGATCCTTCGTCTAGTGTTGCACTGTATCAATCGTGGAGGAAAACATGATGAAAACTTAATTTAAGAAACAAGTTAACGAACATTTATTTTGGAAAGCATGGGAACATGATAAGAGAGAAGTCTAAATTAGTGTATAACAAAAATGACAACAAAGTATACATAACAAAACAATTAAAATACACATGATGGATCACTTGAGTGATTTGACACACTTTTTATACTAGACCCTCTTTGATACTTATTGAAATAAAAATGGGTGTGCAAATCTCAGAAGAGGGGGTTAATTTTGGATATCAAAATTAAATTTTTTTTTATTGTATTTATTTTCAATAATTAATAACATCACCAAATTAATTTATAAAATTTGAATACTAAGAAAAATTGCATTAGAAAGTTCCATTCTAAGATATTACTGAGTTCGAGTCTAAGATTCTTAATCTTTAATTAAAATAATAACTACAATTTCTCATACTATATGCCAAAACCCTTCTAAACGAAATGTCTAAAGATATAAAAGTCAATCTTTAATTAGATAGACCGAAGGCCAAGATGAGTCATACAATGTTTGTCTCATCATGATTGGACTTCTTTGGAATTACTACATATTACCATGATAAATGATCACAAAAAATAAAAAATTATGATTTGTTAATATAAAGTAAATACATATTAAAATTTAAATGACATAAGTTATAAGAATTGAATATAACCAAGTAAAAGTGATATAATGTTCATACCATAGGAGATTAGAGTTGCAAAGAAACATATCCAAATAAAAACAATTTGAAGAAATGAAATAAATGACACAAGAAAGATGCTTTTAAGGATACTTGAAGATCAATTATAAAATGATTAATCATTAATTAATGTATGAATTGAAATGCCTCATAAAACTTGTTAAACCTATGGAACATTAAATATTTAAAAATTTATAAATTAGTTTTTAATTGGATAGATCCAATACA
This sequence comes from Vanilla planifolia, assembly GCA_023846275.1. Taxonomy (NCBI): domain Eukaryota; kingdom Viridiplantae; phylum Streptophyta; class Magnoliopsida; order Asparagales; family Orchidaceae; genus Vanilla; species Vanilla planifolia. Next base: position 632,873 of record JAIUJO010000056.1, on the reverse strand, counting down.
GATGAGTCTAAAGGAGATTATTTTGCCTCGATATAGACCTAGTCCTGTATTAGTGCTAGGAAAAAAAGTTAATAACTCAAAATTTATTCTAAATTCTACCAAAACATACAAAAATAATATTTTTAAAAATATTAAATTTAATAATTAATTTGATAAAGCTTAACAAGGCAAGTGTATGTAAGAGTGTGTTTGTTTCATAATTTTTCTCCATAAATTGTTTTTTAAAATATTGCAAAGGGTGGACACACACCAAAAAGGGATGGCCAACTACTAATGACCTTTCTCAAACCTTTTTATAATGGAAAAGAAGATAAAAAAAGGAACTCAGCTAAGAAGGACCATTGAATTAAATTTTAATAAAGTAATTTATGTTGAAAATCAATTCAAGTTTTGATATTCTCAAGTTTTGTAGTCTACAAAATTGATCTTTTATTTCAGAATATTTATGTATTTTTACTTCATGATTTTCATATTAAAAGTTCATGTTTCTCTTTTATGGCTATTATCAAAACTCCACTATATTGCACCTATTATAAATGTATTATGTCATATATTGGTATCTCATATCTCATCACATCACATCTTTTGTAAAACATTGGCCTTTATGTGGTTAGTGTTATAATTGCAAAATAATGTTATCACTAATGTAATACTTTTGTGTTAATGGTTTTAGGACATGCTTCTTAAGATAAATTATTAAAAGTAATTTCTTTAGAGATTTTTATTTCAAGTTATCCACAAGAGTGTGATGTATTATGCAAATTTTGCACTTCAAAAAAATTGAAAACACAAGTAATTTGCTAATAAATGTCTCTTACAAATATAATTGGTTGTCATAAACAAATTTTAGAAATTTTTCTTAGCTTTGAAAGCCAGTTATGTGAGAGAGCAAAAAGTAGAGAACACAACAAATTTTAGGATCTTCAATCCAAATTGAAATCTACTTCCATCATTACCAAGCTAGGAAAAATACTAAAATCCTTTCTATTACAATAATAAGTTGGGCATCATGTAGTCATTTCACTTAGATGTAATACTAGTCCTATTCAAACTTAGTACTACATTAGAATTGGTTCTCCTACTGCTCATTAATCTCAACAATCATTGTCATTCTAGGGGTAAGTTGTAGGTGACCATTATTTATTAGCATACTTCAAATTTTGTTTTTAATTCATCAAGTTATTTGCAACTATATTTCTTTTTGATTTGTCGGAGCTTAATTAGTAACTTTTCAAATATATCTTGATTAAAATCTAATCTAATTGGTCCCTATAAAAGGCTCATAGTTCTAATGAAACAGATCTTTGTTATTTTTTAATTAAAATTTTACTTTCTGGGTTATTTTTGTGATCTAACATCACCTGTTGTTGTTGCCACCACAATTTGTCATCATAGTTATTTTCATGCCATCAATCCAACCCATATCAAGACACATGGTGAGCTCTACTTGCTCAATTACTGACCCATAAACTAATGTTAATATGCTCCAAGTTGTATATATTTGCTCGACCTACACTGATACAGTCCAACCTTCAATGATCCATGAGCCATTACCAAACTGCATTGTCCAAAGAAACATATACCAATCCACTTATTTCCTAAGTAAATATATCTCATTTCTTCAAATTATTCTCTTTGGTGTAGCTATACACTATGAAACTCTAATTCTTCTCTTATGTGGCCTTATGTTATTTTGATTTTATTATATTAAATTTATTTCATATATCTCATTTTAACACTAATATATATATTTGCTTTATATGACAACACAAGATCATTATTATTTATGTTTATGTACTTTTATAATTTATAATAATTCGAACAAGGTCCAAATAAGATGAAACAAATGACTTTGACAAGCCATAAAAAGCACTATCCAATTAGATATTGATCCTTTATAGTTTTTAAAATTTTATTTTTCTTGTTTTAGATTATTTTAATGGATAGTTTTATTTGTACCTAACTTGATGATTGAGGATTTTACATTTGATCTCTCTTGTTTATTGTTTTTTTGTTCAATTTATCTTATTTCTTTGTACTTATATTTGATTAAATAACTATGAACCTCTTGTTCTACACTCATGTCACCTTTAACATGGTTTTATTTTGATATATTACATTGATTCAATTTATCACATTTTAGTTGTAATATGTATTTTCATAATGTTGAAATAATAATATAATATTATTTTTGCTTACTAAATTTTCTAATTCACAATAATTCCACACAATATCTGATCAACAAAAAACAAATGTCATTGGAGTTGTCTCAATGAACTTTCTTTAATTGTTTCAATTCTATATTTCTAATTTTTTTTTATTTTTTATAAGTCTTATGAGATATTTTTTGTATTAGATTTGATGGTTGAGAATGTTACTCTCAATCTTCTAAGTAGAATAGAAAAAAACTTTTTTATATATTTTTCTCATTTCTTCAAATATTTTATTTTTTAGTTTGGCTATATTAATATGTCACTCTAAATCTTCTCTCATGTGACTTTTATATTACTTTAATTTAGTTGTGTTACATTGCATAAATTTATCACTTTTAAGATTTAACATAAAATTAATTAATAGTTAAATAATAGTTTATTATTATTTATGTATAATTAATTTGGTAATTTATACTACTTCGAAAGTAGATGAGCTCAAAAATGAAACAAATGTCACTTGCATTATTGCATTGAAGTCTACCCAATTAAATATATATTTTTTATGTTTTAGCTTGAAAATATTTTATTTCTTAAGGTATTTGCACGCATTATAAGGGATTTGTTTCTATACTTAATTGGGTAATTGAAGATGTTACATTTGATCTCAATATCTTGAAATTTAATTTTGCTGTGTAATTTATCTCATTCCTTCAAGTTTTTTGCTTTCATTTTCTTATATTAATAGGAAATACTTAATCCTCTATTGTGTGACTATTATATGCAATAATTTCTTATATTACATCTAATTTTAGCATTATTATATATATATATATATACTTAATATTAAAATAATAATTTATTTTTATGTGTGCTTATTTTGATATTTCATTGTAATTCCTAACAAGTTTCAATTGAGATGAGAAAACATCACTGGTCTCATGTTTATGAGAATTATAAAGTTAAATATTTATTTTTATAATTTTTTTAAACATTTTAGCTTTTGCTATTTTTGTATGCTTTATGGATCTTTTTGATTCATACTCAATTTGATGATCAAAGATGATATACTTGATCTTCTAAGTATCTTGGAATATTGATTTAATGTATAATTTATTTTATTTCTTAAAATTATTCCATTTTTTTCATGATATTTCTATGAAATTCTTACACCCCTCACATTTGACCTTCACACTATTTTGATTCAATTAAATTATATTTATTTAACTTATCTTGATTAAACTTTAATATTTTTTTACTTTATATTTAAAAAATAATTTGTAATTTTTATGTTTATTTAATTGTTAAATTTATATTAATTTGAAATGTTGTTTGATCATAATGAGAAATTACCAAATAAATATTCGTTTTTTATATTTTTTGGATATTTATTTGTTTCATAATGTGATGATAAAGGATGTTACACTTGATCTTTTCAATATTTTGGAATTTAGATTTCTTACACAATTTATCATATTTTGTTTCTATTTCTTTCTTTTAATTTGGATATATTATTATAAAACTCTCGTTCTTTTCGTATATGACCTTCACTTAAATTTAATTTTTTGAATTACATTGATTCAATTTATCTCAATTAAGCTTTATTATTATTGTACTCGTCTTTACAAGCTCTATGTAATTAAATCATTATTGTGATATTTTTAAATATTTTTTCAAGTCTTTAGCATGCTTTACAAGATATTCTTAAAGATTTTGATTTCTGATATTTCGACATGTCATACAAAGTACTTCAATTTGTACATGATTTGATTTTCAAGAATATTACACCCATATTCTTCCACATCTTATAAAGCAACTTTTTATGCAATTTATCTCATTTTCTTTAATATTATCTCTTGATTGTGATGCATGATAATACCAAAATTTATCTCATCTCAAATTTTATATAAATTTAACTGATATAAACCAAATAATTCTTGTTTAATTAATATAAACATGAATTGATCGTGCTATTATTAAATGGTATCAAGCTTTATAAAAAGACCAATAAGTTGAAGGTTGTTCATTCATGAAATTACATGGCCGAATGGTTCTAGTTAGCCCCACAATTTTGAAACATGTTGCGTGAAGAGAAGGCTTTCATTTAGTCCTATATTGTGAAGGTAAACAAAGTTTGTATACAAATCTTTGTGTTCTTCAAAGTCAACTTTTCAGGGTTTGTTGCCCCCTAATTTGCTCGATAAGTCATTACCATTGCTATGATTTATTTATACATTGTATAAGTGAATATCAAAGTACTAGCCCATTTTAAGGTCCAAATAAACTATGTTCAAAGTTCTCCTTAGTACAACAACTCGTAGATGAGTTTAAGGACTTGCGTTCCAAACCTCTTAAAACAGCCATCATGTTTTAAGGACAGTAGAGACTTTTTGTTTTTATTACTAATAATTGGTGTTTTTTAATTAGTATCATTATTTATTTAATTCTTATAAATATAATGTATAATTTACAATAGGTATTGAATAAATAGTAAGATTTGATAAAAAAATAAAAATATTTTAGGGATAGTAAAAGAGAATAGGTTAAGTTTTGAGAATCTGAAATTTTTAAGAATATTAATTTTGATAAAATTAATTTTTGTGTATTATCATAAGTATTTTAATGAAACATAATATTTTTAATTAAATAAAATTCAAATACCTAAAACTAAATTTAAAATATATCTCTTAGCTGTTTGTCACTCCAACTAAGACAATCTTCATAGGATTTAACTATTGCTCCACTTCCACAAGTTTTCTCATTAACAAAAGGTGCTTTTCTTAATTTTCGTTAAAGTAATTTTTCCTCACTTGAAGATATAATCTCTTCTTTTGCTTCTCTAACTATCATACAAAAGAGTCCATTATTTTTTTGTTTTCACTTGTGATCACTACTTTTTACTCATTCAAAAATAGTTTCAGTGCCTTCTTGTATTTCATATTGCACTTTTAATTTCATTCTTCTCAAATCTTCCTTCATAAGTCGTCACCAAGTTATTCAAAATTTTATAAGTTATTTCTAAACTTATAATTCTACTAAATTATAAATTATTCAAAAGATAATGAAAAATTTTTATGATTTTATCATTTAATTGTACTTTACACTCACCTTTTTATTTAGTTTACAAAAATATTTATGTAAAAAAGCATCTTATGAGATTTTATGGTGAGAATATTAAAAGAAGTTTGTATTATTTCTCAAATATCTCTATCAAAAGATTTTAAATAATTAGTGATTCTAATTTTTCAATGGAGATAAATATTAACGCAAAAGAGTGGAGGCCTTTGTTAGAACCATCTTTGCCTAAAATTGTTGAAAAAATAATTTGAGCCATGGATCTCCTGAAAATTTTCTTATTACAAAAAGTGAATTTTGTTATGGTTTCAAATGAACTTGGGTTAAGTTATGGGTGAATAATTGAAATAAAAATTTTTATGTCTTACAAAAATGTTTAAAAAAATAGTTTAAATTAATTTTTTAAAATGTTTGAAAAAACATCTAAAAATTCTTTTGTATAAAGCTCAAAATTAATTTATAGGATATTAATTATTTTTAAAATAAGTTTTTATAAAAATTATGAAATAGAAAAATCAATAAGAATTATAATGTCTACAAATGATTTTTAGGTGATATGACATAAAGCAAACATTCACCCACCCATGGTAAAAAAGATTAATGAGGAACAACAATCTTAATTAAATCAATTAAGAATAATAAAAATATTACTTTGTTGATTTAAGAACACTTTTAGGAGTTTGAATACAAAGAGAAGTAGCGTATAGAAATCAAAATGATCATAAGCTACGAATGCCTTAATTTCATGGCTTGAAAATTTTGGTAAGATTGTAAAAAGATTACATTAATCCATATTTTTCAAAAATTCTATTATTCATAGAGATTTTGTATACTTTAAAACTTCTCACCAAAAGGGTAAAATGATCTTATTATTTACACAATTTTTGTATTTTGCGTGTGCTTATTGATCAAAATGATCTAGACTATTTGATTATGAAAGCTACATTATGAAAATGACCATGTTTTACTTTAGTCTTTATGCTCAATGCAAAACGTATTTCTGACCTTCTTATTTTTGATAACATATTTTTTATACTTGTATTCTGATATTTTTTAAATAATATGAATTTTTTTAATACATTAAGAATTTGTTAGTTCATTAGTCCTTTTTCATTGAGTATTCTAAACATTTTATTTGTGAAAGCATTTGTCTTTGCTTTTGAAAAATTATGTTAAACAATTTAAAGTTCATGTACATTTGCCAAACCTCACTATGTCTTTTTTTGTTTCCAAAAAAGTTTTAATTACATTCTTTAATAGAATATGTTTTTTTCTTAATTATGATCGAAATTTATGGCCCTTTTTGCCATATTTGATGTGTCTTAACATTTACTTAAACTTTTTTTCTTTAAAATTTCTTTTTATTTAAATATAATGTTTTCTATTAATTTTGGCACTTCAATTTGTTTTAGATAATTCATGAATATAATTTTATCATTGGAGATGTCCAACAAAATTAGATATTTTTTCTTTTTATTGTTAACTTCATAATTTCATTGATATAGTTGTTATTTATTCCTTTAATGACGCTATTTTCATTGTTTTTTTATTATTATGATTAATTTAAATATTTTGCCATGAAATATATTTTTATGTCTATACTCAATGAATTTTATTAAAATTTGTTTATTCATTAAGCTAGATTACACCAAAAGATATTTTTGACAAGAAAATATGGATCATATTAAACTATTTTAATTATATTAAATATATTTTATAACTTATATTTATGCATTACATATTTGTTAAATTTTAATTGCAAAAGGAATATATTTTAACAAATAAAAAGGCATTCATGTGCATTTTCACTAATTGATTTCATTGTTGTAAACAAAACACCATTAAGGAGAAATATTCATCGCTAAGTGATATAAGAAAAAAATGGTAACATACAATCTTAAATAGGTTAAAAATATTACACAAAGTAAGTTTCCAAAAGCAATAGTAATAATGATTTATAGATGAAAAGTGCTATGTAAGAAAATAAAGAAGGAAAAAAGAGGAATAAAAAACTATGAAGGTCATTCCTAAAATATTGTACTAGAAAGTGCTTAATAAATATGTTAAGTCATCTCCAAAATATGTTATATTATGTCAAATATTGGATGTATCACACAATAAATGTTGTAATATTTTGCATAAAATAAAATTTATTTTATGTAAACTATGGCTTGTGGTATTCTTATGAAATACCATTATAAAAAAAAATAGCACATGGGATCAAAATAGAAAAACCCTTTTCATGAATAAAAAAATATTTCTTATTTTAAAAATTTTGAATTTTAAAAAATTGTTTAATATAAATATTCGAAATATTAAGTATTGTCTAACATCAAAGATCTTTATGTTCCAATCAATTTCCAAAATATTGACTTTCATAAAGAAATAATTGAACTTAGAAAATTATAATTTTGACAAATAATTAAACTTAAAATATAGATATGATAATTAAATAATATTAAAACTAAAAATAATATCACTAATATAACTAAATATTAATTCACTAAAAAATTAAAAATAATTTACAAAATCCATGAATAATAAACCTTTTTTTATTCCAAAACAAAAACCATAACAATACAGATAAACCATTTAAAAATAAAAAATATACAAAAAATTGTAATTATTTAAGATGCTAAATGTGTTGTTTGTTAGAAGTGCACAATACTTTGAGTAATGACAAATAAAATTATAAATTTAATTAAAAATATAAAATAACAAAGAAAAAATTCTTCAAAAATATAAATAATATAACAAATTAAAGGTCATCATCTACTACAAACATTCAATTATATGTGTGATAGACAAGGGAAAGATTCTTGACTATGTTCATTAGTATTTTTCCTTAATATTGATTGCATTTTATATTATTATTGGTAGTTTCAAAATAATGTTAATGAGTCAAATTAGACTCTATGTAAATATAATTTAGGATTGGCATGTCATTTCTATCATATGTTTAAAACATTTATAAAATAGACATTTTTATATAACTTTTATTTGAAATGTCATATTATCATTGTTGATAGTTATTTATCTTTTTGCTAATATAATAAAAACTTATTCATTGGACTTCAAATATTTAAGTTTATTTGTTATTAAATTGTTTTTATTACCTTGTAATATTTAATATTTAATAACTTTTATTTCATTTTATGAAAATGTTTCTCCTTTTAAGTAGTTTTAATATTTTGTATTGTTAATCATTTTTTCGTCAACCCAAAAATCATTTTTTGTAATATTTGCTTCAACAAAATGGCATATATCTCTGTAACTATGTATCGATGGAATGTGGTAGGTAATTTTAAATATTTTTATGTTATTTTTCAATGCAATTATCATTTATTTCATTTAAATTTTTAATTTATATAGCCATTTTTTTATTGTTTGTAAACATACATAATTTTTTTAAAAAAATATTATATTTACAAATTAAACCGTTTAAGCATTTAATAATAATGATGTCTAATTTTTATTTTTTTTCTTTTAAATGCTCTGTATAATTGCATGTAAAGAACAACAAATTCTCAAAAATTTTTAGCAAGTAATTTACTTATTTTTAGTTTAGGAAAGTTTTATCTTAAGAATTTTCTTTGTTGGTGATTAAATATCTTTATGACTAAATTACAAAAGGAGTTGGGTCACAACTTACTTACCAATACAAGTGGCAACAAAAGTGAATTTTAACTGAGAAATTTATTAATTAGTTTAATGATAATACAATTTTATATAATGTTTTGTGTTTCAGGTCAATGTTAGATACTTCTCTGACACATTTTGAAATTTTAACAACTTTGGAAAAGTATTAGGATATAGATTGAAGAAGATGTGCATGATTTGATCTACTTCTACATAAATGTTGCGTTACTACCAGTGAGAATTGATCAATAAAAGCTTTATTCTCTACCAATTGATCTAATATTTTCTAAACCATTTTTCCCTTTCCTTTCTTTGCCCATGTCATTAAACGAGTTATGAATGGGTGTTGTCTTATTTACCATAGACTAATTTAATCACTGAATTCAGTAAATACTTCTTACGTAGGAATGGTGGAGCACTTGTATTAATCAAGTGTAGTAATTATATTAAAGTCACTTATTACAAAGTACAAAGCTTTAGTTTTCTTTATAATTTTAAAAAAGTTGTACTAAAGTGCCTTTTCTTTAGCCCTTGAATTTAGCAAACATAAAGGTATAATAGACACTATTCTACTCCCGTGGATTATAAATGAGCATTGGAATTGACTACTCACCCTCATTTAAAGTTAGATAATGGTTGCTTTTCGTTCATAAAACCTTAATCTTATTTGATGTATTCCTAACTTGTGGTTAAATTCTAATCTTTTACATGTTTTATGCAATTTATTATTATCAATCAAAGGTTCCATGATAGCAATTAGAGTTTTTTTGTGTTAAAGTAGATGAAAGATTTCACAGTGCTCTTTTTTGTTGTAACACTTATGTTCAAAACTAGGATATTATCCAAAGAAGTTATTTTTATGCAATTTGAGAGGATCAAGAACTTTTGTGAATGTTACTCAAAGAACTTTTGTGTTTTTTTAAGTTAGTGATTACCAAAATCTTTAAATGATAGTTAAGTCATATTGCTCATAAGCATTATCCTAAGATGCCACTAAATCAAAAACCAAGCATTATTGTTTATTCCACTTGAGTTTTTTAAAAGAGATTTAATTATCAATAATCTGGATTAAGATTTCAAGTTGTTCCATGTCAATTGATTGGCTACTATTGTTTTCATGGAGCATGTGTTAGTTATTTTACCATTTTATTAGCACAATCAATTATGACTTTCATATACTCCTTCATTGTGTTGTAAACAATGTGGCTATGTCTTATTATTTTTTCATAATCATCCTTACCTATCATTAGACTATTAGGTTGAAATGACATTTCATTACCATATTAGCCAAATTCATAGATTCATCCACACTTGTTGGTGCTTCAGAAGCCTTAACTATGACTTGAATATTAGATGACAATTTATTTTTTTTTCACACTGAAGAGAAGTGTGACCTTGAATGTAGAAGTTAATTCAATAACAAGTTATCTTATTGAATACATTACCATGATCCATTTGAGTTTTCATCCTTTTTTGTTAGGCAGATGAAACTAGGTAATTCCATTACTAGATCCACATCAACACTAATACTTACTTTGCTTGATCTTGTTAGGTTTATTGTAGCTATTGTCACTGGTATAGGATTTTTTTACTAACAAAACAAACTACTACAATGCTTTTTTGTTACAAAATGTGCAAATAGATACTCAAATGAAACAAAACAAGAGCTAATGATGATTCAACATTTAAGTGAAACTTACATTGCCACTTAAAAATTGCTTGCTTTAATTCGTTGATGTTTCATGCCTATTGAACCTAACATCACAAATAATCAAGCAAACATAATTAGTACATGTTAGTTATCAAGAGATCCAACCTTAAATGTTTTTAAAATTTTGACATTCCAAAATGCCACTATCATTATTTACACATTTGGGAATTTGTTTGAATGTTTCCTAATCAATTCAATCTTCAATGGTATGGCCATTTTACCAATTTCTTCTTCATTGAAAATAATATTTAGTTTAGCATTTAGCATTCTTGTTCATCATTCTTTCTAAATCATAAATTTGTTTTGAATCATTAGATCACATAACTTTCATGATCATATGGTCTAAATTTCCTCCAACTTTCTAATCTACATAAAATTTAAAATTATTTATTTGATTGTGAAACTTTTGTGATTTAATGATCCAAGTTAAAATCAATCATGTAGCTCACATTTACCTTTATTTGATCATGCATTGTTTTGATTTAGAACTCAAAAGTAAAATCAATCATGTGCCTATCATTTACCCTTATTCAATCATGTCATCTTTTTTATCTAACTATCCATATTAAAATCAATCATGTGAATCTCACTTATTATGATATATTCTAAATTCTAAATGTCGTAATGATATTGGATGGATCATAACGACTTTTTTATAAACACTGTTGAGCTATTCAACTCATTATTTTGCATAAAAAATTACATTTGAATAGTAGCTATTAAATTAGTGTCATTAGACCCATAGTAGCAAATTGGAGATTGTGGTTATTACTTTTAGTTGTTGTCATATACTTGTAATTTCTACATATTTTTAACATAAAAAGATTGGTAAAAAGTTTAAAAATCTTTTTAAGCTAGAAAATTGAAATCATATTTGTTAGTGCTAGCCATTATTTCCATTCATTGTATCCTTTAGTCATTGAGCTCCAAAACTCCTTTTTACTTGAATCAACAAAGCTTATATTCTTTTTTTTCTTAATTTATTCTAGCAAAGAATAATAAATTTATTCTTTGTTAAATATTCTATCAAACATAAGATTACTATAAGCATCAAATTTGATTTGTTTCAATGCAATTTTTCTTCTCCTATTAGTTTTATTTCTTTGAAAGTTTCTTATTTATCTTTTACTTTATTTCATTTTTGTGAAGGTTGTTTTTTGTGAAAGGCCTATACTAATTGGTTTTGTTTTTGTTTGGATTTTATTTAGATTTTGTGACCATTGTTGTTTCCAATCCATTGAAATGATATAAGCAAACATAATAGCAAAATGAATTGAATCATTACATGAAAAGAATCATTAGATCAAACACTCTGTGAAAATATTGGTAAACCGATAAATGATGCTAATTAAAGAACTGAACTTCTCCAACTGGCTAAATGGATATTATTGTAATGTCGTAATTGAACAACTTTAACAAAAATTTGAGACATTCTATAGTTATCAAAATCGTATGTGGCATGCAAAATATTTAGATAATAATGGTCTTACAATGAAGTAAAATATCATGTTCTACATTAATTGATTTCATTGCAATAAAAAAAGGAAAGACTAATAGTCAACATATTTGTCTAATTCATTGTAATGTGTGACTATATCAAAATGACCCTAATACCATGTGCAGGAATAAAAGAAAAAATTGATCTATTAGCATTGAGAATTATGTATAAAACATGATTTTCTTGACATGAAATGTTAGGCTAGGATGGTTGAGGAATCATGTTGCACTTAGTAAGAAAGTGTCATCATCACAGTAATCTAAATTATTTTTGGAATCATTATAAAAAAAAATGGTCCAATGCCAACTAATTAGTTTTACACCAATCTAAGTCATCCTTTTTGTTTATCATCTAAGCTAACGATAATATTTCTTTGAAGGAAGTTTTCAAACAAAATAATGATAAACTCCATAACCACACGTTTTAAAATGAATGATCATTGTCATCATATTTGTTTAAACTTTTGAGACCATATTAATGAGATAGAAAGCCATTAAGGTGTAAAGAATTAAAACTAATCACCTAATTATCCAAAAGAAATGCAAAGTTTGATGTATTATTTAATAAAATCATTGTACCTAATTAATGCCATTGAACTAGTCCTAACATTGGGTTGATTAAGAGGATGAACTGGCCAAAGAATCATGACATGCAAATGATGAGCTTCTAGAAACAAGCCATGTGATTGAATAAATAAATATTTTCATTTGCTATTTGATCAAATAACCAACACAGTACTAAGAAAGTGATGCCTTTTTCTTATTCTTTATCCATCAAATTTCTAAAGAGAAAAATAAATTCATAGGTAGCTTCCTAATTCACAAATATAATGATGTATTAAAAAAACATTTTACTATAATTATAATATAATTTATACTCAATTTACTTATGCAAAGGTAGTCAAAATTTTATGTCTTACTTTTTATTTTTGTTAGAACCAAGTTTAGGTTTCACAAAAATTCTTGAAATGAGATTGATTGGTATTATTTTGCAAAACAAAAAATCATTTTCTTTAATATATGAAGAATAGCTATCATGTATTGGAATTGAAAGAATTTATGGAAATTGGTTTCCCTTGAATGAAATGAGCCATGTCAAACAGGTTCTTTCCATCACCAAAAATATGACATGTTTGGCATGAGCAACATAGCCCTAGGTAGTTTATAGGAATTGAATTAGTTTGTAAAAGTTAAAAAATATGATTTTTTTCTCGATGATGTTGATTCTTGTTTTTCAACCACAATGGCGTAGTGATTTCCATAAGAACAAAACCAAGATGACCACAGTGAACTTATTAAGGAACTTAATGAGTTTCATTATGGAAGGAATCATTGGATGGCTTTCTTTATGATCACTCAACAAATATCTGGACATCTCTCCTTATCATTTTTAATTAAATATTTGAAAGTTTTTTCAATTTTTTATGAATATGGAATTTTTAAATGTATATGATTGCTAGCGAATTGAGACATTGGTTTACTACAACAAAGTCTTCTCTAAATGTTTTTTAGAATTAAATCACTTTACACTAAAATTAATTCATTTTGTTCAAAAGGATGGACATACGCCAATAGATTCCAATTCTTGAGCAAATCATTACAAGGACTGATTTACCGTTTGATTATACAAGAATGCTCTATATTACTAGATTGTCACTTAAGCTTAAAGCAAATAGTACTATCATGGCGTATCTTCAATATTTATTTTAGATCCTTCATAACTTGAGAATGCATTGATTTCTTTACCCAAGTGATCTACAATCAAATCACCACAACCTACAATGCATTGGTTCCTTCTACTCAATTTAATAGTATGTAATTTGACAAAACGCAATGTTGAGGGAGTCCACTGAACAACTTCAAATAGTTTGCATTTGCTCCTAGAAACTAGAGGAAGCAATGAATATTTTTCCAATTAAAGATTTTTTGAGCTTCTCTACATGATTAGACTACAATTGAAACTCGCATAGACATTATGTTGAAGTCTAATCTGTGATAGAATTCACTTCGATTTTTTTCTATTCTTTAGTTTTAAATTTTTAATTTCCAAATATTGTAACATATGAGAAATGCAAGAACTCAAGATACAATAATAGGTATTGAGTTTTTGCGACTACAATTCCATCAATGTAGAAGTAATTGATGAACCATTTCATGTTGGTTATGTTTAATGCTATGGATCATAGAAAAATTATTCAATAAGTTTGTGCACCTAGGATTATCCATAGTAGTAAGAATTTGAAAGTCCCCATATGCATAGAAAGTCCATTTGCCTTCAATTTAAGAATTCAACTTCCCCCTATTGTTAGAAAAATGTATTAAGTTTATAAAAGCCTTTACATTAGTAAATAAAGTTTGGAAGGTATCGGACTATTCCTTTAAAGGAACTCATTCACCACACTTTCTACTATGTGAACAATATTATTTGAAGGATAGAACAATATTAGAGTATAGAGTGGATTAATTAGAGGGCATGGCTAACAATCAAAACCTACCATTAAGAGTAATTTCTTGCTCTAACCAATTATCTTCATGCATGTTTTGCTAATGTTGTTTAGTAAGTGAGCAAATTACTTCATACCTTTGAACAAGTTGCTTTCAAGTAAAAGGATTGGATGGTATCATCTTTTGAATATTAAGAGCTTCTTGATGTTGTTCTCTTACTTGTGTTTCATTTATTCACCCTCAATAGATAAAATCTATTGTATAATAATTTCCAAATGTGATGTGTGATAGAGCTCAAAGAAGAATATATTGATATTTTGAATGGAGTGTTTTTCACCTCTTTGATGCAACTTAAATTGAGGTGATTCTTGGGCCTTGACAATAAAATGACAAGACTCTATCTCTTTTGGTATGGTAAATAGAGCTTATAATTAATAAAATTATAATGGGAAGTGTGGAACACTTTTCAATTTTTATTCATTTAGACAAGTTGGTCAATGATATCATAAACACTATTAGTTTTTAAAGCTTTGTGGAGAAGCTCTGCTTAGAAGGTGGTACTTATCCAAGCCCTATTCTCATGGTTTGAGTCAAAAAGCCTCTAAAGCAAGCGTTTATAGATCATGTAAGGCAAAATTGGAAATCGCTTAAGAATATATTCATGAAATTTTCCATGAAGCAATTCCATTAGATATCTGTCGTATTATATTTGCTAGTCATACTTGTGGAATCAAGATGATATATAATATTATTAAGCCAAATACTTTTGATTCAAAAAGGATGGATAGGACTTTAATATAATATGTAACCAAGGAAAGTTAATAGTAGATATTATTGCTACTAGCCAAGAAAAGAAATTAGAAAATAAAAGTCTAAATTATGTGTTATTATTAATTAGACCCAGGAAGCTGAATATTGGTTCCCAAAAATATAGTAATATATCTAAACAACTTAAGAAGGTACTAAGAGAATATTCTGCACTATTTACTAAACTCAAGTGCAATTTACAAATTGTGTTTTGAAGCATCAGATTTACTTTTATCAAATCAACAATTATAAACTTGATATGTATCAGAACTTTGTTGTAAAAAATGAAGTGATTAAATAGCAAGTCATATAGTTTTTCAAGAATTGAGTGCTAAAGCCTAGTAATTCATAATTTGTCTCTCCATTTGAATTAGTGCAAAAAGGATGGAAATTGGTACATGTGTGTGTATTGTCAAGCTCTTAACAAAATCACTTGTATAAACAGACATCCATTATGAAGAGGTAATGATCTCTTAGACCAATGAAAGCATGCAAGAGAGCTCAATAAATAAGATGTCTAAGCAAAGAATCCTCAAGCACATGTTATAGAAGGAGAAATTTTGAAAAAAAACTTTTAAAACTCTACAAAGATTGTATGAGTGGATAGTAATGGTGTTTGGGTTATGCAATGCTCAAGCAATAGTCTTGTGCCTAATGAATGACCTTCTTTTCCCTTAGAGGATTTGATACTAGTCTACCTTTATGAAATTCTCATTTATAGTAATATACATCAAAGACATAAAGAATTTATGGAAGGTGTTTGACATATTACAATCCCATCATTTGTAGTTGAATGAGAAGAAGCTAGAATAAGCAATGGAAACCATTTTATATTTCAGATATTATGTTGGAAAGGGTGAAATAAACATTGATAAGGTGAAGATTAATGCAATTGAGAAATGGCCTAAACCTCATGATGTTACCAATGTAAAGCGATTTCATAGAGCTTATGAATACCTAAGAAAATTCATCAAAGCATTCTTTGAATGAGTCACAATTTTTCATGCACTTGCTGACATCTAAAATTTGAGTGGATAGAGCTACATTAATAGAAATTTTGAAAATTAAAAGAGGTAATTTTTGAAGCACCAGTTTTAGCTTTACTAATCTACAACATCCATTAAATATTCTAGTAGATGCACTAGGGTATGTTATCAATGTAGTATTTATGGAATAAGGTAAGCCACTAGCATAATATAGCTAATTACTATTAGGCAAATAAAAAAATATAATTAATGATAAAGAGCTAATTTGTTTACATTAATCTATAAAACAATAAAGGCCATAAACCCTTAGAAAAAATTCATAATACACTCAGATCGAAAGCCACTGCAATACTTGTGGACTCAATCAAAGCTAAAACATGTATGACACTTCAAGTAGTCATTATACCTACAATAATTAAGCCTAATTATTAAATATAAGAAAGGCACTTTGAACAATCATGTAAAAACGTTTCTTAACATCCTTCAATCTTACATTATTTAGCAACTATTATGCAAATATAACTTGTAGAATTTAAGGAGTTAGTTATGAAGTATAAAGACTTCTACAAAATTTATCAAGAGACAAAACGATGTAAATACTTAAAGAGTACTTTATAAAAAAAAGTGTTGTATGTCAAGATGGTGACAACAGAAGATGCACAAGTGATCCTCACATTACCAGGGCCATGAGACACATTTCAGTTTCAATAAGCACTCTTAACTTTCAAAGCTATGCTTATTGACCACACATAAATTTAGATGTTAAGAAATTTTTCAACTGGTGAATGCTTTTTGTTGCATCAAAACCATTAGGTCATAAATACAAACTACCTATACAACTACAAATATTTACAAGTCCTTGGAATAATATATGAAGGGATTTTATCAATAGTCTGTTAATGACTTTATGAGGAAACAATTTTCTATTTGTAATGGCAGATAGAATTTCCATGATGGTTAGAGTAATGTCATACAAATAAGGGTTAAGAGTGAACAACTAATTATCATTTTCTTCCAAAAAGTATGTGTACCACATGGTTAGAATAATGTCATATTGTAGGTTTGATCAAGGTATTATTTTAGTTTTTTAAGTTAGAAAATAAATCAAGAAATTAATATTTATATATCATAAGGAAAAAAATTATTCATTTGCCTTCAATCAAATATTGAAAAAATTTTCAATTTTTTTTATATTTGTTTTATAAAAAACTTAGAAAATCAAATAATAATTCTATCTTGAAATTATTCAATCAATCTTAAAGTAGTGAGAAAATCAACTAATCTTGAAAAATTATTATAGATTTATTTTATGCATAACTCAAAAAATAAAAAAAATAAACTTAATCTTTACAAAGCTACTTTTCTTTTATTTGATAAATGTATCAAAGCATATTTGATCACGTGTTTCAATATGACACACCTAAAAATTTTTCATCCAAAATATTCAAAACAAACAAAACCCAACAATGCATGACATAATGAAGAAAGACTGGTCTTTTTTTAGAATGATTAGACAAAACCTAATAAAACCAAAAATTTAGGAAAAAGAGAGAAAGAAATAGTAAAAGATGCATAAATGGCCATACAAGGTTTGCAAAAAAAACTAAACCACCGTAGCGCATTAATCAACTGCATAGAAAACCACTATTATTATCCAACTAATAACCCAGTTTAAGTTAAAACTCGAAGGGCAGGATGATGAAAGAAAGAAAAAAGGAAAAAAATAAGAAGAAAGGGAAGAAGAAGAAGAAGAAGAAGAAGAAGAAAAAGAAGAATAAAAAGAAGATCAACAAGCACATGCAGGAGAAGAAGAAGAAGAAGAAGAAAGAATTGTGAAGAAGAAGAAGAAGAACAGAAAAGAATGTAGAGAAAGAAAGTAACAAAGAAGAAGAAGAAGATGAAGAAGAAGAAGAAGAAGAGGAAGAGGAAGAAGAAGAAGCAGAAGAAGAAAAGATGGAGAATCAAACAAGAAGCAGAACAGGAAGATAAAGGTAGAAAGAAGAATGAATTAAAGAAAGGAAGAAAGAAGAAGAACAAGTAGTAGTAGAAGAAGAAGAGGAAGAAGTACGAGAAGTATAGAAAGAAGAAGAAGAAGAAGAAGAGAAAGTATTAAGAAGAAAAGGATGAAAGAAGAAGTAAAGGAAGAATTAGAACTAGAATAAGCAGAAGAAAGAAAGGAAGAAAGAAAGAAAGAATGAAAGAAAGAATGAAGAAGGAGAATAAGAAGTGGAAGAAGAAGTTGATGATGGAGACGATGAAGAAGAAGAGGAAGAGTAAAAGAAACAAAGAAATTAAAAAGCAACAATGGAGGAAGAATAATAAGAAAAAGAAGAAAGAAAGAAATTAGAATAAGAAAAAAGAAGAAGATGACGAAGGAGAAGACGAAGAAGAGGAAAGAAGGTATGGAAGAAAGAAGAAGAAGAAGAAGAAGAACAAGAAATTGATGAATGAGAAAGAAAGAAAGGAAGAAATATATGGAGAGGAAGTAGTACTAGTAATATAAGGAGAAGAAGATAAACAAGGAAAGATGTTGAAAAAGAATAAGAAATAGAAGAAGAAAAAAGAAAGAAAGAACTACTTATTAAGAGAAAGAATGAATGAATGAATGAAAGAAAAAGAAGAAGAAGAAGAAAGAGAAAGAAGAAGAAGAAGAAGAAGAAGAAAAGGATGAAAAAGAAGAACAAGAATTAGGTGAGGTTGAAGTAACAGAAGAAGAAGAGGAATAAAGAAAAAAGAAAAATAGTAAGAGAAAGAAGAAGAAGAGGAAGAAGAAGAAGAAGAAGAAGAAGTAGAAGAAGTAAAAGAAGTAGAAAAAGAGTTGCAAGAAGAAGAATAGAAGAAGAAAAAAAAGGATAGAAGAAGAAGAAGAAGGACAAGAAGAAAAAGAAGAAGAAGGAAAGAAAGAAAGAAAGAAACAATTATTGAATGACAGAGAGAAGAAGGACAACTAGAATAAGGATGATAATAACAAGGAGAAGATTATGATGAAGTAGAAGAAGAAGAAGTAGAATGACAAGAAGAAGAAGAAGAAGAAGAAGAAGAGGAAGTATAAGAAGAAGAAGAAGTATAAGAAGTAAAAGAAGATGTAGAAGGAGAGGAAGGAGAAGAAGAAAAAGAAGAAGGAAAAGAAAAATGAGTATGAGTAGTATGAGAAGAAGAAGAAGAAAAATCGCCCTTCCTTAATCACGTGAAATCATGACATTCGATTAATTAATAAATTTGTGTGTGTATTGTTGGAAATGATTGATACCACTTTTTTAAAGAAAAGAATTTACATTTAATTAAAGTATTATAATGTAGAGAACAATGTAGGAAATGATGGATACATATTTTAGTCAAGCATACTATGAGTTCATAACATACATCATCCAAAAACATGGAGTTTTATTATATATGCATATCTTGCATACAATCATATTTTGCATGGATTGACAAATAAGCACTCGTTCAAAGTTTGTTTGTAATTCCTACCTTAAAGCATCCTATTCTTGAATTTCAAGATAAAAGAAATAGAAGAATTTAGAAGTGGTATTCAAATAAAAGCCCAAAGCGTTCTAGATGCAATATAAGAAATATATTTCAATGCCAAAAGACAACTACTCAAATCATGGAAGAAGTATAAAAGAAGACATGACCAACATAGAGTTGAAAAAATGTTCATAAAACATTACCTTATTTGGCTTCATATTTTGAAGGAAAGATTTAAGGTACATGGAATGAAGATAAATCTTATATCATATAGTATTTTCAAGAAAATATAATTAATTATTGATAATACTTATCTTTTTGAGTGAGCAGGATATATGGAAATGTTCTTATGAGTATGGTTATCATAAAGGTTTATGAACCTTTTTTGCTTGATGAAGAACATCAAGAACGCTTACCACCAACGGATGACTCTGTAATGAATGATGATAAGATCTTAAATTAAGATAACAACATTTACAAAGGGTCATTATGATAAGGAGCAAGGCCTAGACTTCATACCAAAATGTGAAGAAGTGAAAAAGACTTATTACTACAAAATGCATAGCTTGGAGAAAGGTTAATCATTATTCCCTCATGTTTGTTTCAAATAATAATGAAAAGAAGATGATTAGAGAAAATAGTCAAGTTGATTCAATAAAGCTAAGACATAAGCCTAAATGAGAGAGAAGATGTGTAAAAAATACAAGTTTTATTGCTCATGTTTAAATGAGCAGTTGCCCTATGTATGCTTGACTTCCAACACCACATGTGCGTCACTCCATGTCTAGTGCTGTCATGGTTTATGTTCACCACATATGAATAGGAGATCATGCGACCCCCACATATATATGAGCATGCTTTAGGTGAGTTTCTGTGTAGGTAATGTGGAGGATAAGTACCACCTACTATGCCTTGTCTGTGCTCATGTAGTGCTAAGTGGTGCATATAATTCAAGTGCGCCTTGGTCTTTGAGATGTAGGCGTAGAGCCAATGATGCAAAAGTTTATCAATTTCTAAACTTTTCATCAAAGCACAAATCTCTCTTTTCGAAATTGAAATATTATGCCTTTTGTAATAAAATATTCTGATACAAAGAAGCAAGAATGATGAAAGAAGATCTTCTTCTAGTGTTCAATTTTCTTGTGATAAAAGCTTTGTTCTTCTTCTCTTTATTGCTTAGCTACTCACCATTTTTGTACTTCAAATTTGACTATTCTGACTAAGAGAATAAGGTATACTAGTGAGAGCTTCAGGTGAGAAAACCTCATAGAAAGATTAGTTGCTCATTGTATTTATTAATATAGTTATTGAAGAAATGATTCATAATACATTGTGGTTCTCTTACTAAGTATTGACTTTTTGTGATGTAGTTGAGGAAGTTATTTTTTTACTTGTTAGGGGAGTAGAATTTGTCTCATGTAAAGCTACTTATGATACCTTTATTAGCTTCTATTATCTTGCTTTCCCTCCCTGATGTACTTTCATTGTCTACCCATTGAGTGTCTAAACTAAAGCCTACCAAAGTTTGGGGTTTCACATTACTTATTGCTTAATGAATTGAAATTATAGCTTCTTCACCATTTCTCACTTATATCTAGAACTTTTTTCTTATTGCATTGGACAACTAATTATCTTTATTATTGTAATTTGGATAATAGATTGGAAGATTTTTAGTGCTTGATATTTTTCTAGAAACTATTATTGTTGCTAATCATCCTATGGATCATAATATGTGAAGAAATGCCTTTAAAAAGATCGAGCTCAATGTTGATTCAAGCCCCATAAGGCCTTGTTAAGTTAACTATTGTGACATCTACATTTAGTAGTTATTGACTATTGACAAAATAGACAGTAGGGCTAACTTGTTGACAAGGTGGATTGGAAGGCAATCCAAAGAGAACAACACTAGGGTTCACAAAGGGTAAATTTTGAGTCAAAAATATAAGAGCCTTTTGATGATTGTCATTTGAAACTCTACAATTTTACAAACTTTCTCAAAGAAATATAAATGTCATCTAAATCTAGTGAAAATCTTTAGAGCATATGCTTTGCTTATCACAATAGATCCAAAGTAGCCAATTTGTTTATATTTCAACTCTTAAGAACTCAATGTTGAGTCTTGAATGTGAGAACATTATCAATTACAGTGATTTTGATGGTTATAACCTTTTTGGAGATATCATTTTCATTGAACATGACCTCTGGTACACATATTAAAAAAGATATTGGCATTATCGTGATTGGAGAGATTGAAAAATTGCCTTGATTCAGCATAAAAGTAGGGCCATGACTCAATGCGTACAAGAAGTCTACCTTATAATGGGTTGGAGAACAATAACTATAGGATAATCCTAAAATCATATTTGAGATCTTTCCTACTTGCACCAAATTTGGAAAAGAGCATATTAACAAAATGTTACTTTTCTGAGTTATTACATTCCATTTCAATGTAGATTTATCATATGCAAATCATATGTTGCTACTATATATATATATATATATATATATATATATACATATACATATATATATAAAATTAATGTTTTTGTGCCTTATTTTATCGTCAAAAGATCTTATTGCCACTCCAAGGTTTTTCTTTAATAATAACCATAACGAAAATTAAATGAATCATGTTAGAAAAACATACCTATAATTTTTATTATGATAACATAAAAAAGGCTATCACGTTAAGAATCAAACAATTTTTCTGAATCACAAGGCCAAAGCATAAAAATAATATCCATAAAATTAATAAACCATTCAAACCTTATTTAGTCGATGAGAACACTGCATATCACTATCAAAGTTTGATGAGAAATATAATAAGTAACTATTGAATCTAATAACACTCTTTGATACAATTCACATCTAATAAAACATAAATGATGGTAAATAAGTATCAAATCTGTAATAATTAAATGTGAAATAAGATGAACCATCAAACTAATCCACTAACTCTAAAATCTTCAATTTTGCTTTTTAAAAGTTGTGACTCTTTGATCTTAGAAAAATAAAAAAGGGTAGCCTAGGAGACTTAATAGGAAATCTTTGAGCTATGCTATTAAGCTAACATGTTGTAGCCAAAAAAATATGAATGAAATAATAGAGTAAATCTTGTAAAATAATAGCATCATATTTTAACTACTACAATAGGATCATCATGTGCTAGTAAGTGAATATCAATTTTCTTATACTATGACTAATTGAATTCTTATTGTCCACTTATTGTTGTAGGACACTTTCTCATCCAAAAGAAGCATGACAAGACATACACTTCCTTCACATCATGTAATCTAATACTCTATCGGAAAATTCTAATCATAAGGGCCATCCTTTTTAGGTTCTTGGGGTCCTTGACAACCATAAGTACTCCCCTAAGAGCATAGAACATTACGTAATTCCTTAATGGACAAAATGTGCAAATATTATACATTTGAACTATTCATATAACGACTTCCTACCAATTCTAAAGATTTTTACTTCAAAATCTAGCACTCCTATTATAGGCTTAAGGATTTACGCATAACTAATATATATCAGAAATGTAAGGTAATTAAATTGTCTATCTCTTAAGTGAGTATGGATAATTAAAGGCCCATTATGTCTAAATGCCATACAATTTTCACAAAATGCTAATTGAACTAGTTAAGAAATTTTATCCCATTTTTTCATATAATTATGTTTACGACCTTTCCCATCAATGCTAACATAGTGCTTACATGGTCTTTATTTTTGCCCATAAAATAATTTTAAATTTTGGTAATTACCTTTACAACTAAGTCTTGGTTCACACTAATATCAATAGCGACCTTTATGACTCAAGGAACCATTAGTAATCATACCCATCCTAACGCTGCTCTAGAGCTACCATGAATTCTTTAGATCACCAAGTAAGATGTCATCATGTGGCTTAAGAACATAAATAAAAGCACTTTTGGTGTTTCCCAAAGGTGCTACTAAACTTAAGGGTGGCCAACATCATTATCTTATTACTTCTTTAATAGAACCTAGCACGTTCCAATGTATTATTATAGTGTGCATAAAGGTTCATCGATAGTGTTTCCTTAGTAGATCATAAGGCCCATCTATTATAGATTCCTCTTTTATAGATTATTTTTATGCTATTGAGCTTGATTCCAAGTTTAAGCTTACCAACATAATCATATTGAAAGTCCATAAAATTTAAATTTAAGTTTACTAAGAATTATTAATTATCCATAAAGAATTTAATTTAATGTCTAACCTTATCCTTAACAATTATTCTAAGGATTTAAAGAAAGCTCTCCAAGGTTCCCAACAAGGAATCAAGGGCTACACACACCTTAGAAGTTATTTGAGTTATTGTATATCTTGAGGCAATGCCTCCAATGAGTTAGTCATGAAAGGGTTCATGCTTCCCAAGCATGCCCAAGTTTAGGGATACTTCGCTACAACATTTTCCAAAGTTTTGGGTTTTATTTCCTCACACACATAAATCATTTATCAATCAAGCTTAGGTTCAAACTATATCACTTAAAATTTCAAATACACACATTTTTACTTTCTAATATAATCAACTAAGGTTGTCAGTAATTTCAAATATAATCATAGTGATGCACATCTAATATACATTTCAAAATGTAAATTTATACAATTACATAGCATCAAGTCTCAATTTAACACATTCATTGGTTTGTTATGCCTCTAAAATCTAAGTTTATGTATGCAACAATCAACAAGTGAATATTACACTAAATCCATATTATCAAACATCAATTTTGTCATGAAAGAAGAAGAACTTTAGAAGGGATCGTAAATTCTAGTAAAGATATAATTACAAAACAAGACTATGTTTTCTAGGTTATATATTAAATTAAATAAAGTTTTCTTCTCCATCATTTTCCAATTTTCTAATAGTTACCATGATAATTCATTTTTGTTGCGTACAAGCTTAAGAAATCAACACGGCAAAAAAAATAGCTTTGTTTTAATTTGTTCCACATGATAATGTCTAAGTTAAGGAGTGCTTTGCATCAAAAAATTTTTATTCTAAATTCATGTTCCACATATATTTATAAAAAAAATCAAAATATGCAACATAATTATAGAAACTACTTTGCATTCATAAGAAAAATGCTAATGTACATTTTTGGTTTGGTTCCACTATAAATATTACACACGAAACAATCATAATTGACCCATTTATTTACAAATAAATCTCTATTTGTCATTTGTTGAAGATAATTTCACACTCTTAAGTGAGTTTCTTTAAGAATAATAACTAATTTTTATCATAATCAATTTTTAATGGTTTCATATGTGTTCTAACAAAGTAATTCCTTTTCATATTGGCTTGGATCTTAGCCAAATATATTGTATGAACTCAAATATCATCCTATGTAGAATAAGTATACAAATACTTCTCTTTAGAACATTTCATGCATCAAAACTTGGACACTCCATCTTTATCACTTAACTTGCTTTTCTACATCGCATCTCCTTGATTGACTTCCTAAATTCCCCTTTTATGGTTAGATTTTCTTAAACCAATACAAACACATATTAAGTGCTCACATAAACTTGGCCACAACTTCTGAAACATAGGATTTTAAGATAATCAAATTTTTTGTTTTGGGAGCAACATTTTACCCTTTTTAATTAACCCTCCTCTAATTAGATTTTTTAGGATAGATATATCAAGCTCTTGAAATTTATGAATCTATGTATGATATGGCTAACAAATTCTTCTTTCTCTTATATATATATATATATCCTTGTGTGTGTGTGTGTTCATGCTCTTTTAATCATCTTATCTATTACTACTGACACATATTTCTAAGAAATCGTATCCTTATTTTATAATGCATTCATACTTTGCTAACAATAAGGATGAGAGAATATAAAAATTTTAAATAAAAGTACATACTCATTTCTTATAATTCATATTAATATTGGTTATTCCTTTTCTTATAATCAAGGCTTTAGTATTCTCATAGTTATAATGTACCTATAAATAAATTAAAACCAATATTTTATTGCTACATTGTGTATTCTTGAATACAAGATTTTTGATGTCATTCTTCTCTCCTAAAATTTTGATAATGTGTTTCTTAGTTTGTATCAAGGCTATATAACAGCAAAAGTTTAGCTAAAAAATGTAGATTGTTTATATTAGATTAATAAACCAATAAATATGACATTTACCAATTATTGAGAAAGATAGAAATCACTCTAATTAAACCTCAATATATCAAAAGTTGAAATTTTTTTATTATAGAACATGTTAAATTAACTCATACATTAAAATAATAATAAAATAACTCGATAGAAAATATAATCGAATGATTTATTACACGTCAAACCATTAGACAATGTTCAAGAAATGGTTGTAATGTTTTTTATAGGAGATTCTTTCTTATATATCTAATCATATTAATGCTCATAAGGAAGTATTTAGTTCTATGATAATAGGATGTATAGAACCTAAACTAGATGGTGCTCTAGAATCTTTTTGATTGCTAATTCAAGAACTTTAATTTTTGGCCTTGCAACTAAACTATTACATTGTATCTTAAAATAACTTCAAGATTAAAGGGATTCAAGTTTGATCTATGTTAATAAAGTAATAAAAATTTCTATTCTTTTTTTATAATAAATTAATATAAACATCAAGAACTTTAAATTGGGCAAATTTTCTTTCAAGAAATCAGGGCTTAGGTAGATCAAGTTCTACCTATTAAAGAGATAACTTAAGAGGTGACAAAATCTTATACTTTTCATTATGCAACCAATAAACTAGAGATAGATAGATTTTTTTGTGAGATAAACTTTTAGAGTCATAAAAAAGAGGATTTGTTCTTTTAGTTATTACCAAGAAATTTGAGATAAAAAAAGAACAAAAATCTTGTCAAGAATGTGGGTGCAATTTATTGATTCTTAAATAGGAAGGTACAAAATGGGATAAATAAAACTCACATGCTTAATGACTCACGTGTACTACTAGAAATGTCTTTCTAGTTATATTGTGAATTTGTAGATGAACCCTTTAGGGAATTAGATACAATAATCCTATTCAACTTAATTAGGATGTTGTAACTCTAACATGAATCTTGGAAGGAGAAAAAGAGAATAAATATAGAGACCATGTCATTGTCAAATGTAGTTGATTGTTTGGTGATCATTTCAAGTTGTATTGGATAGTTTATTATTGACCTTTACTCATTGTGCTTTGCTTGATGATAAAAAAATCTAAGAATTATTAATAAAATTATTTTAGTAAGTTTTTTAGATTTTAAATAACTAATGCTTAAGTATTAAGAAGAATTTAAAATAGAAACAAATAAGATTAAATATTATGAAAATCTTGTCAATTGGAGCTATAAATAGAAAAAGAATATATTTAAAATGTAATTTTAGATATTTTTGTTTTATTTTAGTTAGAATGTTAACCTTGATTAAAATCATTCATATAAGGTACAAAGTTGAAATGTTATTTAAATTAATTATTTTAGAAAATTATTACCATTCAAATAGTCTAGATGCTATCTTGATTGTTTCAAAAATTGTTTGATTCTTAATGATATTTTTGGAAATCCTATTTCGTTAACTTATTGCAAAAGGTATCTTTTAATCATAATAATAATTTAGTACAACTTAATAATTTAATTAGAACAGAAAATAATAAAAACTTATTTCTAATAAGAAAAAAAGTGTTAGTTTAAAGCAAAATAAAATAATTTAATTAACTACACTTATTATGCCAAGAAAACAACTCCAAAAATTTTCAAACAAGTTTTGGTTCATTCATAACTCAAGAATCTGAACATAACTCATTTTTGGAGCAAAGCAAGGGTTAGGCATACCCAAAAGCATACAAAATTGAAAATATAGGATAAGTCACATAAAGTAATAATCAGTCATTCATTCAATATGGCTCTAAAATTATACAGATTTTACACTAATGTAATCAACTTTGATAAATTGATTTCTACAATCCAATTGAATAATTACATGGTCAAATAATCCTAATGTCACTTTTCATTTTAGAACACATTTTAATCCACCATTGAATCACGCAATTTTGTGATTTCCAAGTCACTGTTTTATTCGCATGTGCAAAAAAAATCTTGATGCAAAATACCATTTAAAATAAAATGGTTGAAATCATATCCTACTTTTTAAATCATATTTATCTTTTCATATTCATCAAATCGAGAAGTTTTCAAGATCCAATGTTCTAGAAGCTTTCAATCACTAGCTCCCATGCAACTACTCTTTTAGTAATTGCTTCAAGCCATTGGGACATCTATTATTTATTATTAAATGATACATGATGGACTTTTTACTTAAATTAGTAACGACAAATTGGATGGTTTAGAGAGTGTTCTTTCTCAATAATAAATGCAATAAATAGATGAGTTATTTAACCCAATTGCCTGATAAAAGTTTTACAAAATCTGAAAGAGAAAACATTTCAAATCACAACAAACATGACATTTGAAGTAGGTGTTCATTATCGCTTTCTTATGCTGCATTTTTCACCCATTAAACTAATAGTCTCTACTGTCTTCTCAAATAAGCAAGTTCTCAAATTTCTTTATTTTTAGTTGATTTAATTAAAATACTTATGCCTTTTATTCCTTCATTAAGCATAAGATTCTTATTTATTTTAAATTTAATTTGTGTCACAAAGTTATTTTATTATATTGGTAAGTATTTTCATTTAAATGTCATAGCAACCTATTTTTATTATTTAATTGTGAAGATTTAGTCTACTAATCTTTTTCCAAAATGTTTTATAATAGTTGTTGTTTTGTTTAATTTTTGTCGAAGGAAGATATAGAATTGATTTTAGGTTGAGCTACCTAAAGAGTGTTTGTGTACATTTTATATTTTTGTTAATTTTTCTTTTTTACAAGTTTCATCAAAATTTATTATTAAAAGAAGCCTAATATGTTCCAAAAAAAATTAACATTTGCTAAAAACCACTTTTAAATATTTGCTTAACATTATTAACAAAATTACATCAAAAACTTTTCTATAAATGTTCTCTAAGGAAGCAAAACTTTCATTGTTAATAATTTGACCACTTCTAGTGAGCTCTTCTAAATCAAACTCCAATTAGTGTAAGAAAAAAATTTCCTTCTAACAAGAAGAAATTTTCTAGTTGATCCATAATTGAAATTGATGCTTTAGTAAGCTAAGTGAAGGTGCATCTTCCAATAGGCCATCATACTTTATTAATAAGTCTTATCTTCTAGAAAAGATAAGGATGACTACTTCAAATTTATTGGTAAAGAAATATGAGGACTAATAAATCCACTTTGAATTTTTCAATTAAAAAAATAGAATAATGTTTTTACAAAAATTATTTAGAAAATAATTCATAAAGAAAAATACAACCAATAACTAAGTGACAGATTTATAAGTATTTTATTTTGGTAGGACAGATTTAAACTTTTACTTTGATCTAAATTGTAGCCTAAAATAAAAAGATACTTAATAAATTATTAGGGAATACAAAAAGGCAGCACGTATCAATTTGAGTTGAGTACCATATGTGTTATTTTAGAAGTATTCAAAGATTAACATTTCAAAGTTATGTAGATTATTAAATTGAGTGGATGGTAACTTCGCAAGCTTTAATAGAACTTCTTAAAATAATTTTTGTTAAATTCAATTTCATATATGTAAATTAAAGATTTTAGTAAACACTATGTGTTAAGTACATTAATAAAAAAAATAACCCTAAAAATAAATTACTATATAAAAAATAAAAGTAAAAAGGACACATATTTTTGGCAATGATTCCTTTTAATTTTGTGGGCATTAACATTTGGAGTACAAAAGTGGTAAAAGGGTGACTTAGTGGTGATTTGGGATAACACAAAAGATTGGGGTATTCGTGAAAGAAAGAAATTTTTTAGTTATTTACACTCTTAGTAGAAGACTTATTAATTCTAATCCACATCTCTCAAAAGTAATTTTGTTGCCGACTCTCTTGATGGAAAGTCTGTTCCTTTTGATCATTGTCTCTCTGAAGTGAAGCTTTAATCTCATTAACTAAGTTGGGTACACATAATTTATTCATTAAAATGGAATAATACAAATAAAAGAATTTTATTTTATAATTTTATTATCCATAGGGTTTTGTGAGCATCCCTATTTATAGAGATCTAAAAGGTTCATCAGTTAAAGTTTTTAAAAAATATTAAAAAATAAAAAGTAAAAAAATTATGGAAATTAAGAAATTCCAAAATTAACTATGTATTTTGAGCGATGGTAATGATGAGCGATGAATCAGTGAGTGGCACCATGGTAAGGCAAGCGACAAATGATAGAGAAGTCGATTTGATTTTTGGCTAGGCATGGGCCAGACAGTGTACAATCGATTCATGGGACTGGTTGGTTTTTTTAGGTCTTTATAGGATGTCAGTGGTATTATCCTAATGTGTGTCAAGCATAGGTCAAATGAAGTCATTTTTCAATTGTGTTCATGTAGGTGCATAGGTAAGCTCAGGTAGTGAAAGTAGTTATTGTGGGTGTTTGTTATGGTGACAGATTGCACAGACAATGATAGGAATAAAACTCAAAAAAATTCAATTTTAAGTTTTTTTGAAGTAATTTTGAACTTTGTTTCGCAGTTATAAACTTTTGAAACTAGTGTGATGACAAGGAAGATGTGTTTGTGACCATATGTTACTTGCTTATACATCATCTTGCCAGGTGGGAGAGAGCTTAACTTGATGGTGACGGGGTGATGGGTATAGAATGTGTGATGTGATTTATTGTTAGCGATTATAAATAAGTTAGGAGTTCTTGAACAGATGTTTTTTCTTCCAACAAACTAAAATTTTTGAAGTTAAAAATTTTTTTGTTGAAATTGTCTCACGATCGAAAATTTTCTTCATATTATTCTTACTCCTAACACTAATTCAGTAATAAAGAGAAATTCACTCAATATGGGAGAACTAGGCTCAAATGAGTCATTAGATATTAGATATAGTGCCATGTTAGAGACAAAATTTTTACTTTTAAAGATTGTCCTAATCATATACTCCTCTAGCAAATCCAGCACATAAGCATTAGTTTGATGTTTTTGAATTATTATTAATAATAATATTATCTCTTTCATAAAATTTGCTAACCTTTTTGTAAAGATCTACTCTTTTCACGTATCCTTCATTACTTAAATTAATTTTTTTAGATATTATTATAGATATAGAAGTTTGAAAGTCCATTGGTAAGGGAATAAAATCCATAAAAGATATTGGCTTACCACCATGAGCCTATATCATATATAATGGGTTTGGTAAGGTGGTGGCTAACTATTTAATTATAAGAAACCAAACTAAGTCTCCCTGATTAAGGGTCTTCCTAATGTGGGGTAGTATATTTAAGCTTAAATTCTATAACTTTCTTTTTCCATTATCCATAGGCTTGGAAGTTTTTATAGATTTCAAAAGCTTAAGTGATTAATGTCTCTTATAAGGTGGACTTTGATGTGATGTGATTGTCTTTCTTTCATAAATAAAGGAATACAAATTTTCTTATAATTCTAAGTCTTGTCCTTATAAAAAAGCCTTGGTCTTTTAAAAATAAGATGTCATACTTTCGTAGGTATGACACCATAAAAAACCTTGTCGTTATACCAACCCAATTTCATTGATACATAAATTGTTGCTTAATAGGATAGAGATTTTATCTACTAATCACACAAAGTAAGGGTTTGGATGTTTCAATAAAGAAGCAATTATTTGTTTAATAGTGATAGAGATATTACATTATTACAACTACTAATATCAATGGTAATCCAAAATTGTTGTTCCTTAATTTTTATGTTGGTTTTAAAGATATTGGTACACTTTTAGTCTTCTTGCGATTATGGGGCTATAAGGGTGCACATAACATGAAATTTTACATATTAATTAACACCTTTTAGGTTCATAGTAATACATCTCTTTGGATAGTTTGTAGCTATATGTCCCTTTTCATAAAACTTAAAATAAGTGATTCCAAATTTTCTTAGTTAGGTTGAAGAATGGTGAAGAGAAGTGGATGGTAATGTATGTTTGGGTGCTTTAGAAAAAAGAAATTTTACTTTTTTCAACATTTCTAGCTATAGGATTGTAATATTTTTCTCAAGTTAAGCTCTACCAACATGTAATCCTTTAAACCCACCATGAAGTAGGAGAAAATACATTCTTGGCCTCATTTATATTGCAACTAAGTTTATAATCTTTAAATTTATTAGTACTCCTTTTAATGTATCTATCATATTACAAAAATATTTGTTATTTATCTTTCATTTTGATATTATAGATTATTAAAATAAACTTATTGTACAACCTAACCTTAAGATTTCTTAAAGTTTATGATAACTCTTCATCACTATTAGTATATTATTGCTCTTTGTTTTTAAGGAAGTTAGGCGCAATAAAATGAGATTGTCTTAATAAATTAGTATTTTTTGCTCACTCCCTTGGTCCTAGTCAAACTAATCATTCATAGTAGTCTACCAATTAATATAATGCTTGTGATCAAAATTACCACAAAAAGTTTGGGTACATAGACCCATGTTAGGGATATGCTCTAATGACAATATCTTTTAGCCTTTTTGCTTTACGAAATATAATATTATCATTTTAATCTAACTCATTAAAAGGTTGACTTTTTATTATACTATCATGTTATATCTTGTGGATATAATATTCAAATTTATGAAAAGGATTATCATGTCTTTTGTAGTTCTATGCCTTTTAGGATTTTTTCTTTTAAATCATTGGTGTATCTCTTCTTCTCCTACTATCCTTTTTTTCCTCTAAGATTTGCTTCATATTGCTGGTTTTAAAGGATTTGTCCAATCATCTTGATGTGTTATGTTATGGATTAGGATATTGCTGGCATAGGATCTTAATTTATATTCTCTTTGATTTTTAACTAATTTTTTACTTTGATTTATCATGTCATCAAACTAATTAGATCATATAATCATAGATAAGTTTTCCTATAAGGAGATATCAATGAATATAATGTGGGAATTTTTCTAATAACAAATTTGTAAAAGCAAGGAAACCTTAGTTATAGGCCAACAAAACTAAGATAAGGTCTACTTTTAAGAAAATAACAAGTGATCAAGGTATAGTTTTGCAAAGTGTCAGGAAAATGACTCTTTGATTTATATATTGAGCCACACTTAAGCACAATTACCAGTGCTCGCTAACCAATTTCACATGTGAATTAGTCCATGGAAAACATGATTATGCATTCTTATTTGTTAATTAATGTTTGATTTTGTCATTTATGATTTAAAAATCAATCTAAAAATCTTTATTAACAGAAATATGTTAGTTTTGTTATCATCAAAGAAGTGTAGCACAATCAAGTGTTAACCAAGTAGAATTATTTCTATTTTGCTCTAAAAGACTTCTATTTTGTATATGGATGAAGTAATTAATCAAAACTATGTGTAATTAAAGAAATTTAAGATATTTGAAAATATCATGAATGAGTTTTTATAAGTAAAAAAAAGTAATTTCTTGAAAAAAAAAGTATAGTTGATTTTTTTCAAAATTAACTATAAAAGTATTAGAGTGGTGAATATAACAAAAATATGGAAATCTAAATAAAAGGCATCATTATTAATGAAAACTACTTAAAATATTTAAAATATTTGCAAAGCATAATAAGAATTTCATAATAATGGAAAAAACATTGCATTAGAAACTCAAAAACACTAAAATTTATAAGAAAACTAAAAATAAATATGATAATGGAACACTTAACACATTAAAAGGTATTTGCAAAACATATTTGTTTGACAATGTTTTGAAGATGTGATGTTCTCAAGTGCATAACGAGTCTATTATGTTGTCATGCATTACATGGGTTCAACACTTCTTCTAAAGAATTATAAATGCTCAAGGTGGATGGAAGGTGTACTTGTGAGCATATTTTTTTCTTCTCACATGCTAAATCGTAATGATCATTTCTAATTAGAGCGTGCACGCAACAACGTTTTTTTTGTAAATTAGAATGTGGTTTGTATTAGTAGTAATAATTTAGATTTGATCCATCATGTATGTTGGCTTGGATAGTATTTCCTTTTATTGTTGTATATTTTTTATCCTTTGTATAATAAACTTATCTTAATTTCTTATTTATAAAAACACATTTGTCTTATAAAAGTTATTTTTCATAATTTTAAGTTTATTTATTATTCTATATTTTATATTTCTTTTCAATTTATCAACATTGCCTAAAAATTATATGTAGTATATAATATTTATTTTTTTTTCATTTTTTACTTTTGAAAATTTTATATTATTATTATCTTATAAAACATTTTTTCTTTTCATTACTTATAAGTTTTAATATTTTGACTATTTTTAATTCTTTAAATTTTTTCCTTTATGTTTGCTTTTTTCAAAAGTTTGGAATAACACAACTTTTTTAATCATGCCATATTAATATTTTATAAAAATTAAATACTCAATATTAAATAGTGCAACTAATTTTTTGTTCTACATCAAATAATATTATGCATATTTAGAAATTTCGTTAGAATGTTGGCTTACATTTTTTACTTTTTAAAATACTAAATAAAAAGTTACAAAAATGTTATAATAGAAATTTAAAATATTAACATATTAACTAAATATTCAAGTATAAGAAAAGTACGAAAAAGAATAAAAATAGATAAATTTATCGACAAAAAAATCTAAAATATTTAGACGTATCTAAATATTTAGGTTAAGAACAATTTCATTATGTCCATATAAAAAGTTTAAAAGAAAAAGTAAAAATAGTAACATAAATATAATGAACTTATAAACTACTTTGTATATTTACATAAAATATTAGCAAAAATATTTCTAGATATTTGAATTTAGCAAAACTTCAAATTATAATAAAAATAAAAAAATGTAAGATTTAAAAATAAAAATATTCAATTTCATAATATAATCTAAAATTATTAAATTTCCTTATAGTATAATTACCGAATAATTTTGATAAAAAAATATCATACAATTAATTAATATTCAAAAATAAATAAAAAGTAAATAAATAATGTAGGCATGTAAAAAAAATAAATAATACCACTTAATTAATGATGTTTTGTTCGACATGTAGAAGGAATTATTAATTGGCATTTCCTCTTCTTTGTAAAATATCAGTTTCATTATTGACAATATTACAATTTAAGTAAAACTAAACCAAGATGAAAAAAGGTAAATTATTTCAATAGTGGAATATTGATAATATTAAAAACTAAATCTCAAAAGATATGTTATTAAAAATTTAAACATAAAAAAATAATTATGATTCTATAAAAAAATATCAATATTTACAACTTTCATTTTTGTATAAGACTGCAAAACCACAAGTTATGTATTTATTCCATTGAAGAAATATTAAAAAAATAAAAAATAAAAATTGTTTTAGAGAAAAAAAAATAGTCAGCATAATTAGATATTCAAAGTCATGTAAAATTTATGTTATAAATTTTTATTTTGTCCATTTTGTTAGCAGTAACAAATTTGTGTTACTCTTATTATTATAAAGTTTTTCCTAATATAAATCAAATTAGTCATATCTTTTGAATTTATAATACTTTACTTTTTTATAAGTTTATTTCTATATTTTTATATCTTTTCTTTGGTAATTTTGTGTGTTGAATTTACATCATAATAAATTATACAAATTCCTTTAAGAATTTTAGTGATTTACAAAACAACTCATTAAAAATTTTTATTTAAATATTTTTCTAAGGTATATTTGCTTATCATAAAGTATATTTTATGTTTTTTAATATATAATATTTTATATTAATTTATTTTCATATCATTTAACTTTACATTAATAATTTTTTTATTTTTTATTCAATTTTTTCACATTAAAGAAATGTTTTAGTCTTTACCTTAAAATAAATTTAAATTTATAAAACAATAATTTGTAGAATTGTCAAGATATGCCATTGCTAAACAAAAAAAATATAATTTTATTGGGTAGAGCTTGTCAAGATAAGTCTAATAACATTGATTACATCTTAATTAAACATAGTTTGGAATTGTTATGAATTAAAAAAATATAAATAAATATCAAACAATTTATTTTTTATATCAGTTAAATAGAATAAAAATGTGAAATGTCATAAATTAAAGAAATGTAGTGTAACTTAATCAATGTTATTTAAAAGTTATAGAGTAGATTTAGAGTTATAAAGTAATATTTAAAAATTAAAGTAAAAATTTTGAGAAACTAAGATAAATTGATTAAGAAATTCCTGTTTCAAGATTATTAGAAGATTCAGTAAAACATTCTTGATTGTTAAATAAAATAAAAAATTTAAATGTCTAATGAAGTGTACCAAAGCCATAGAAAAATAAAATATTTATTGATATAAAAATGAATAATTAATTTATTAAAGCTGATCAAGAAGTGTCTAATGTCATTTCTTTTATATAAATTGGACCTTTTTTGGAATTATTACAAAATACCAAAGTAAATAAGCATAAAACATAATAAATTAAGTTTTAATATTAATTAAATATATTTTATGGCTAAAATGCTAAAACTTGAAACAATGTAATACAAAGGACCAAAGAAGAGTAAACGACACATTAGGGAAGACTTTGAGTTAAATACTAATAAAACGAAATAAAAGAAAAAAATTTAAAAGAGGAAGTAAATTAGTAAGAAATATGTACTTTAATATACCAAGGAGATTGTGTGCAATATTCTTAATCATTAAATCATGTTTGAATAAATTAGATAAAATTTATGGAAAAGTTATATTTTAACATTAGTGGAGGTATAGAGTCATATAATAACAAAACCATATTTTATGGAAAAGTTTTATTTTAAGGTACTAAGGATACCAAGTGTAACGTCATTGATTGTAAATTTAGGTACAAATCAAAAATATTTTATAAAGCACACAAAAATCTCAAAAACATAAAATATTTACAAACATTAGAAATTTTGAAAAAACTATTTCATCAGTAGAGCTCGACGAGATGAGTCCAACGATAATTTTTTCATCTCGAACACACTTAATCTAGAATTACAAAAAATTATAAAATTAATAAGAATAAATAATAATTAATTACTTTTTTAAATATTATGAAAAAAATAATCATTTATTTATTGAGAAGTTATACTGGGGAAGATTCAACATTACATAATTGTATACTTAAATTAAAGTAAAAAATTTAAAAGCCTAAGGAAAATTATATGAGAAAGTTGTATTCTATATTAGTAAGGAGATCAAGTATAATATCCTCATTGACTACATCAAGTATAAATCAAAGTATCGCATAATACATGCCAACACACTAAAACATTAAATATTTAAAGGTGAAAAAATGAATAATAAATTTTACAGAGCTCATGAAAATGAGTATAATGATGTTTGTTTCATTTGCATCAGATCTTTTTTGTAATTATTGCAAATCACAATAGTGAATGCACATAACTATAATGTTAATATTATGTGAATACTTTCAAAGTTGAAATGAGATAAATCAAGGCAATGTAACATAACTAAATTAAAGTGATGCTAAGGTTGTATGAGAGGACATTTAGAATGACATAGTAATATATAGAAATAAAAGCAAAAACATTTTTAAAATGTGATATATCTGTATGGGAAACATGTACTGAAAGATGCTAAGAATATCAAATGTAACATCCTTAGTCATCAAATCATGTACAAATCAAAATGACTCAAAAAATCATGTAAGATCATTAGAAGAATATTATATTTATAATATTAAAATTAATATTCAAAAGGATAGGCTCATCTAGATTTGTCAAATGATGCTTGTTTTGTCTTGTTGGGACCTTATTTTGAATTATTAAGAATTAATATAGTAAATAAAAATAATTAAAAAATATTATTTTTAATTATAAATAATTTAAAACTTAAATTAAAATGAAACTAAATTATACCAATGTAATATATATAAGTTAGAGTGATATAAAAATATGAGAGTGCACTTGGTATATTCGGACTAATGAAAAAACAATGAAAGAATGAGATAAATTCCACTCAAATGTTGTATTTTAGGATACTAAGGGAACCATTTGTAGCATCCTTAATTATAAAATTTGTTATTAATCAAATTTTGTAATAACACTTGCTAAAACATAAGAAGATGCAAATTTAAAAAATTCTAAAATTAATATTTATTTAAATAAAGCTCATTGAGATTTTTTGAACAATGTTTGTTTCATCTTGATCAAAAAAAATTTTTAATTATTGTGAATATGAGAATTAAATAAGACCAAATAATTATAAATTATTATATTAATATAAAATAAATACATATTAAGATTGAGTGCAGCTAAATTAAGTAATATATCAAAGACATATGAAAGTCTAATAATCTAACATTTAGAGATACATAGTGACTTAATAAAATCAAAGCAAATTACTTTGGAAAAATGAGAAAAAGGTTTAGGAAAAATTGCAATCAATATTGTTGAGAGATCGATTGTAACATCCTCGATCATCAAATCAAGTACCAACCAAAATAACCCAAAAAGTATATTGGAATAATAAATATTAAATTTTAAAAACATAAATTTTGTCGGTTTATTGGATATCACTTTTTTAGAAGAGTTTAGTGATGTTTTTTTCCTTAGTAAAACATTGATGGAAATACTTGTAATTGTCAAAGTTTATAGGAATAAATATTAATAAATTATTTTTTTAAAGTTAAATAAATATTTATTAAATTTGAACAGAAATAAATTGAAGGAATGTAAAATCGCAAATTCAAATACATATAAAAGTCACATGAGAGAGGATAGAGTCTCATTTTAATATTTCCAAATCAATACAAAACATTTAAACAAATGAGACAAATTATATACAAAACATATAATCTAAGATACTAAGTAAATCTATGTTAAAAACATTTTTTGTTAAATAACATATAACTCAAAATTTATCCTAAATTCTACCAAAACAAAGAAAAATAATATTTTTAAAAATATTAAATTTAATAATTAATTTGATAAAGCTTAAAAAGGCAAGTGTTTGTAAGAGTGTGTCAATTTCTTAATTTGTCTCCATAAAATGAGGCTTAAAATAGTGCAAAGGGTGGGCACACACAAAAAAGAGATGGCCAACTACCAATGACCCATCTAAAGCTTTTTTATAGTGGAAAAGAAGATAAAAAGGAATTCAGCTGAGAAGGAACTTTGAATTAAATTTTAATAAAGTAATTTATGTTGAAAATCAATTCGAGTTTTGATATTGCTTAGGTTTTTTAGTCTACACAATTCATCTTTTATTTTATAATATTCATGTATTTTTACTTCATGATTTTCATATTAAAAGTTCATGTTTCTCTTTTATGTCTATTATCGTAACTCCATTGTATTGCACCTAATATAAATGAATTATGTGATACATTGGTATCTCATATCCCATCTCATCACATCATTTTTAAAACATTGACCTTTATGTGGTTAGTGTTATAATAGCAAAAAAATCTTATCTCTAATGTAATTTTTTGTCTTAATGGTTTTAGGATATGCTTCTTAAGACAAATTATTAAAAGTAATATCTTTAGAGATTTTTATTGTAAGTTATCCAAAAGAGGGTGATGTATTATGCAAATTTTACACTTCAAAAAATAAAAATAAAAACACAAGTAATTTGCCTATAAAAGTATCTTAAAAATATAATTGGTTGTTATAAACAAATTTTAGAAAATTTTCTTAGCTTTGAAAGCTGTTTATGATGGAGAGCAAAATGTAGAGAACACAACCAATTTTAGGTTCTTCAATACAAACTCAGATCTACTTCCACCATAGGCAAGAAGGCTAGGAAAAATATTAAACTCCTTTCTATTACAATAATAAGTTGGGCATCATGTAGTCATTTCACTTAGATGAATTACTAGTCCTATTCAAACTTAGTGCTATATTAGAATTGGCTCTCCTACTACTCAATAATCTCAACAATCATTGAAATTCTAGGGGTAAATTGTAGGTGACCATTATTTATTAGCATACTTCAAATTATGTTTTTAATTTGTCAAGTTATTTGCAACCATATTTCTTTTTGGTTTGTTGGAGCTTAATTATTACCTTTTCAAATATATCTTGATTAAAATCTAATCTAATTGGTTCCTATAAAAGGCTCACAGTTATAATGAAAGAAATCTTTGTTTTTTTTTAATTAAAATTTTACTTTTTGGGTTATGTTTGTTATCAAACGTCACCTGTTATTATTGTCACCACAATTTGTCATTGTTGTTGTTGTCATGCCATCAATCCAACCCTTATCAAGCCACATGGTGAGCTCACTTGCTCAATTACTGACCTATAAACTAATGTTAATATGCTCCAAGTTGTATATATTGGCTCGACCTACACTGATACAGCCCAACCTTCAATGATCCATGAGCCATTACCAAACTGCATTGTCCCAAGAAACATATACCAATCCACTTATTTCCTAAGTAAATATATCTCATTTCTTCAAATTATTCTCTTTGGTGTAATTATACACTATGAAACTCTAATTCTTCTCTTATGTGACCTTATGTTATTTTTATTTTATTATATTAAATTTCTTTCATATATCTTATTTTAACACTAATATATATTTACTTTATATGATAAAAAGGATTCATTATTATTTATGTTTATGTACATTTTCAATTTATAGTAATTCCAACAAGGTTCGAATAAGATGAAACAAATAACTTCAGCAAGTAATAACAAGCACTATCCAATTAGATATTTATCTTTATAATTTTTTAAAATTTTATTTTTCACTTATTTAGATTATTTTAATTGATAGTTTTATTTGTACCTAATTTAGAGATCAAGGATTTTACATTTGATCTCTCTAGTTTATTTCTTTTATGTTCAATTTATCTTGTTTCTTGAAATTTTGTACTTATATTTGCTTAGATAACTATGAAACTTTTATTCTACTCTCATGTCACCTTTAATATGGTTTTATTTTGGTGTATTACATTGATTCAATTTATCTTATTTTAGCTGTAAT
Organism: Vanilla planifolia; assembly: GCA_023846275.1. Taxonomy (NCBI): domain Eukaryota; kingdom Viridiplantae; phylum Streptophyta; class Magnoliopsida; order Asparagales; family Orchidaceae; genus Vanilla; species Vanilla planifolia. Next base: position 592,085 of record JAIUJO010000056.1, on the reverse strand, counting down.
ATGTATTTTCATAATGTTAAAATAATAATATAATGTTATTTTTGCTTAGTAAAGTTTTTAACTCACAGTAATTCCACACGTTACTTGATCAACAAAAAACAAATGTCATTAGAGTTGTGTCATTGGAGTTGTGTCATTGAACTTTATCTAATTATTTCAATTCTATATTTCTAAATATTTTATTTTCTTATTTTTGATAAGTTTTATCAGATATTTTTATTTGTACTAGATTTGATGGTTGAGAATGTTGCTCTCAATCTTCTAAGTAGAATAAAAAAAATATTTTTTTTATATATTTTTCTCATTTCTTCAAATACTTTATATTTAGTTTGCCTATATTAATATGTCACTCTAAATCTTCTCTCATGTGACCTTTATAGTACTTTAGTTTAGTTGTTTTACATTGCATAAATTTATCACTTTTAAGATTTAACATATAATTAATTAATAGTTAAATAAAAGTTTATTATTATTTATGTATATTTAATTTGGTAACTTATCGTAATTATGAAGTAGATGAGTTCAAAATTAAACAAATGTCACCTGCATTATTCCATTGAAGTCCACCAAATTAAATATATAATTTTTTAACTTTTTCTTGAAAATATCTTTTTTTTAAGGTATTTGAATGCATTATGAGGGATTTACTTCTATACTTAATTTGGTAATTGAAGATCTTACATTTGGTCTCAATATCTTGAAATTCAATTTTGCTATATAATTTATCTTATTTCTTCAAAGTTTTTTCTTTCATTTTGTTATATTAATAAGAAATACTTATTTCTCTATTGTGTGACTATTATATGCATTGATTTATTTTATTACATCTAATTTTTGCATTATTACATGTATACTTAAAATTAAAATAATAATTTCCTTTTTTGTGCTTATTTTGATATTTCTTTGTAATTCCTAACAAGTTTCAATTAAGATGAAAAAACATCATTGGTCTCATGTTTATGAGCATTATAAATATAAATATTTATTTTTATAATTTTTTAAAACATTTTAGCTTTTACTATTTTGGCATGCTTTATGGACCTTTTTGATTCATACGTAATTTGATGATCAAGGATGTTATACTTGATCTTTTAAGTATCTTGGAATATTTATTTAATGTATAACTTATTTTATTTCTTAAAATTATTCTCTTTTCTCCATGATATTTCTATAAAATTGTAACACCCCTCACATGTGACCTTCACACTATTTTTTTCAATTAAATTATATTTATTCAACTTATCTTGATTCAACTTTAACATTTTCTTACTTTATATTTAAAAATAATTTATTATTTTTATGTTTATTTAATTTTAAAATTTATATTAAGTCGAAATGTTGCTTGATTAAGAGGAAACAAACATCATTAGACTGATCACAATGAGAAATTACCAAAGAAATATTCATTTTTATATTTTTTTAGATATTTATTTTTTTCTTAATGTCATGATAAGGGATGTTACACTTGATCTTTTCAATATTTTGGGATTTAGCTTTCTTACACAATTTAACATATTTTTTTTCTATTTTTTTTCTTTTTATTTGGTTATATTATTATAGAACTCTAGTTCTTTTCGTATGTGACCTACACTTCAATTTTATTTTTTTGAATTACATTGATTCAATTTATCTCATTTAAGCCTTATTATTATTGTACTCGTCTCGAAAAGCTCCATGTAATAAATCATTATTGTGATATTTTTAAATATTTTTTTCAAGTCTTTAGCATGCTTTACTTGATATTCTTAAAGATTTTAATTTCTTATATTTCGACATGTTTTACAAAGTACTTCAATTTGTACATGATTTGAATTTCAAGATTATTACACCCATCTACTTTAGCATCTTTTAGTGCAACTTTTTTAGGCAATTTATCTCATTTTCTTAAATATTTTCTCTTGGTTGTGTCACATTATAATACTAAAATTTATCTCATTTCAAATTTAATATATATTTATTTAATATAAAAATATAATTTTTTATTATTTATATTTTTTTATTAGTAATTCATAGTAATTTTGAACAAAGTCTAATGGAGATGACAAAAAAATAAATCAACATGTCTTAAAATGCTTTATAAAATGAATTATTAACTTCTTATAGTTTTAATAATTCTTTTTCTAATATTTTAGCATGTTTTATAACTTATTTTTTTCGTACAAGATTTAATGAATTAGGATGTTACACTCTATGTCTATACCAACATGGAATTTAAATTTCTTGTGTAATTATCGCCCTTCTTGAAATTGTTTATTTTATTTTATTATATTAACATGTAACTCTAAATATCCTATTGTGTGACATTTATGTTGATTTGATTCAGTTATATTATATTATAATAATTTATTTCATTTTAGATTTAATATATATTTTTCTAAACTTAAAAAAATATTTTCTTATTATTTTTTCTTATTCCTTTTGTTAATTTACTATAATTTAAAAAGGGATCCAATAAAGATAAAACAAATGTCATTATACTAATATTGATACCCTTTATTAAATAAATGTTCATTTTATATTTTTGACTATACATTTTTTAAGGTTTTTGCAAGTTTCGCAAGAAATCATGATTTGTACATTGCTTAATAATCACAAATGTTATGCTTCACCTTAGTATCATCATGGTATACAAATTTCTTGTAAAATGTATTTTGTGCTTCTACATATTTTTCACTTTGATCACATTAGAGGGCTACGAAACAGTAATTGTCCTCTCTTATATCCTTTAAAACACCTTAATTTTTTCATATTATATTACTTCATTTTATTTTATTTTTGCTTTCATTTAGATATTCACTTAATATTAAAATAATTTTTTTATTATTTAATTCTATATAAGTTTTTCTTTAACTTATTTATCAAGATGAAAGAAACATAGATGGAATCATGTCCACGAGCTCTACACAATTAAAAATTTATGAAGAAGGATGATACGCTCGATATACTTAATATCTTTGGAATGCTCCTCTCCGATAAAATTTATCACATTTATTCAAATTGTTTTTCAATATTTCTATGTATAATGTGAAAATCTAATTCAAGTGTGGCGTGACTTCTTTTCCTGAGTTGGTTATATCACTATAAAACTCTAATTATACTGTCGTGTGACCTTCACTTTGCTTTAATTTTGTTATGTCACATTTCTTCAATTTATCTAGTCTTAGTTTTAACATTTATTTCCAAAGTACCAAAATATTAACTTATTTTTTTTAAGTATATTTACTTTGGTAATTCATTGTAATTTTGAAATGAGATTTGACAAGGAGAGGATTTGTTAAAATATTTATTTTTTATTTTTTAATACTTAATTTTAGGAATTTAACATTGTTTATAAGTCATTTTGAATCATAATTGATATTTTTAGAAATATGGAATAAAAATCTCTTATATGATTTATCAAATTTCTTCAAATATATATTTTTTTATTTTGCTATAATACTGTATAACTCTAAATAATATCAATTATTACCTTCACATTAGTCTAACTTGATTATCTTAAATATCTTCAATTTATCTTATCCTAGCTTTAATATATTTTATTATATATAAAAATATAAATTTGTTATTATTTATACTTATTTAGTTTTGTTAATTTGTAATATTTCCAAATGAGATATGATCAAGAGGAAACAAACCCCATCGAATTAAAAATTAGATTTTATAATGTTTAATATTTCGCTTTTTTTAGTTTTCATATGCTTTACAAGTTATTTTGATTATTAATTGATTTAATAATTGATTATGTTACACTTAACCTCATTGACAACTTGGAATGACACTTTGTCGTATAATTTATCTCACTTGTTAATTATTTTTTTCTTAGTTTTGCATATATTACAATAAAACTCTAGTTTTAATTTAGTGTAATTATTATATTACATTCATTGGATTATATTATGTTGCTTCAATTAATCTCATTTTTTTTTAATGTATATTCACTTAATATTAAAATAATAATTTATTATTATTTATGGTTATTTTAGTCATTCATAGTAATTCCAAAAGAGGTATAATAAAGGAGAAGCAAACATCAATAGATTCATCTTAACAAGCCTTTTCTAATTAGATATTCATTTTAAATTTTTAAATATTTATTTTTCATATTTTGGCATGTTTTATAGGATATTTAAGGTCAAATCAATTTAGATGATCAAGCGTGTCATAATTTATCTTCTTAGTTTCTTATAATGCAACTTTCTCAAATAATTTATCTCATTTCTTCAAATTTTTTTTATTTGATAATATCACTATGAAAGTCTAATTTTCATTTCAATCGACATTCACATCACTTTAATTTTATTATATCATATTTCCTCAAATTATCTTATTTAATTTATAGCTTTAATTTCGTAGTAATAAAATAATATTTTTTTATTATTTAGGTATATTTATTTTACAAATTATTTCGAATTCAAATCTCAATCTAATCTTAATGAAGGAAAGCTGAGAGGCTTGTCTTAATTAGTTCTATTTAGCTAAATATTTAATTTTTTATTTTTAAATATTTATTTTTAAGATTTTGACACTTTTTATGAGACATTCCTATTTGTACATGATTTAACGATTGAGGATGTTTCACTAAATCTACTTTGTATCTCAAAAAAAAATTTCTTATACAATTTATTTAATTTCTATAATTTTTTTACTTTGATGAGGTTATGTTAACATATTACTCTATATCATATCTGTTATGATCATTAAATTACTTTTATTTTGTTAGATTATATTTTTACAATTAATCTTATTTCAACGTAAATATATATTTACTTTCTATTAAAATTAAAAGTAATTATTATTTGTTGTTATTTAGCTTCTCAATTTGTAGTAAATCCAAGGGAGGTCTGATTGAGATTAAACAAAGGTCATTTTTAATTTTCTTAATGAGCTTTGTCCAACAAAAAAGTCATTTTATCAATTTTAAAGATTTTAATTTCTATTGTTTTTTCATGCTATACCAAGCATTTTTATTCATACACGATTGATGATCGAGAATGTTGCATTCTACCTCTTTAGCAACTTGGAGTATAAGTTTCCGAAATAATTTATTTCATTTCTTGATCATTTTCTTTTTATTATGTTGTATTAAGTTGTAGAATTTTATCTAATTTAAAATTAATATATATTTAATTAATATTAACTTAACATTTAATTATTATTTATGTTTTACATGTTCGTAATTCGTAATAATTTTGGAAAAGGTCCAATGTAGATGACAAAAATGTTCATCTACTTGCCTTAGCTAGCAACCTAAAATTAAATATTAATTTTTTTTATAATTTTAGTAATTTTATGTCTAATGTTTTAAATGAAATATGTGATATTTTGATTTGTATCCTTTTTAAGAAATTAAGATATTACATTATCTCGATACTACCTTCTATCCAACTTTCCCAAATGGTTTATTCCATTTCTCTAATTTTTTTCTTTGATTTTGCTATATTAATTCATAACTCTAAAGTGCCCTCCATGTAACGTTTACAATGAATTGACTTAGTCGATTTATATTGTATCAATTTATATCATTTTAGCTTCAACATATATTTACATGATTCTAAAGTATTAATTTATTTTTATTTATTCACATTCATTTTGAAAATTTATTATAATTCCATACAAGGTATGATGGAGAAAAAAATAAATTTTATTTTACTAATTTATTTTTATGTATTCTTATTTCTATTGAATTAAAAGTTCATTTTTATATTTTTGACCATTTATTTTTGAATCTTTTTTAAATTTTTATGAAATATTTTTATTTGTACATGACTTAACAATTGAAAATGTTACATTAGAACTAAAAATTATCATGGAATAGAAATTTTTCGTACAATTTGTCTCACTTTTTAAACAAATTATTGACTTTGAAAATGCACTACAATGAAACTGTAATTCTCATTTCTTGTGACCATTTACATTGACTTTTGTTTGTTGCGTTGCATCAATTTATCTCATTTCAGCTTTGTTAATATTTACTTAAAATTAAAATAATAATTTACTATTATTTATGCTTTTTTTTTATTAATTTATAATATTCTTATTACATTCCAATCATGATGAAACTAATGTTAATGGAGTTACCTTCATGAGCTATATCCAATTAAATAATAATTTAAATATTTTAAAATATTTTTGTTTATACCATTTTTATATATTCTATAAGATATTTGAATTTGCACTTAATTTTAGTGACAAAAATGTCACACTATATCATCTTAACATCTTGGAATGCACCTTTAGGTAAACTTTTTCTCAGTTATTCAATTTGTTTTAGTAAGATTTTGTAATATTAATAAGAAACTAAAAATTTCTTCTCATGTAATCTTTTTTTTTGCTTTAATTTTTTTTATCACTACAAAACTCTAGGTGTTATATCTTATAACCATCGTATTGCTTTAATTTTGTTAAATCACATTGCTTCAGTTTATCTCATTTTAGATTTAATTTTTATTCACAAAATAAAAAATATTAATTTATTTTTATTAATGCTTATTTAGTTTGGTAATTTGTTGTGTTCTAAATAAGGTCTATTTAAGATGAAATAAAACTCGAGGACCATCGTCAATAAGCATTACCCAATTAAATGTTTTTAATATATTTTTAAATATTTTAGTTTTAAGAATTTGACATGCTTTACAAGACGTTTTGATGCGTACTTGATTTGACATACAAGGATATTACACTTTATCTTCTTTATATCATGGAATACAAATTTTCTATATATTTTATCAAATCTTGTTAACTTTTTGGCTTTTAGTTTTTTATGTTGAACTATAATTATAATTAATATCTCTTTTAACTTTTACATCTCTTCGACTTGGATATGTTAAATTTCTTAAATTTACATTATTTTAGCATTAATATATATTTAGTTAGATAAAAAATAAAAAATTATTAGTATTTATCTTTATTTATTTTTTTAATTTGCTATAAGTCCAAACAAGATCTAATCAAGAGAAAACAAATGTTATTTATACCATCTCAAGAGGCCTATCTAATTAAAGCTTTATTTTTATATTGTTTAAATTTTATTTTTTATTATTAAAGTATGATTTATGAAATATTTTTACAATTAATTGATTTAATCATGGATGATATTATATTCAAACTCTGTAGTATATTTGAACACCACTTTCTTATATAATTTATCCCATTTTTTCAATTTGCTTTTGCTTATTTTGATTTGAATTTTATGAAACTCAAATTCTCGTCTAATGTAACATTTATATTACTTTCATGTTTTTTATAATGATTTGATTTATCTTATTTTACATTTAATACACATTCATTTAATATTTAAATAATTGTTTTTTATCTTTATTTTTAGAATTCATATTAATTTTAAATAAGGTTAAATCGAGACAAAGTAAAAATGAATAGACTTGGCTATACAAGCCTTTTCCAATTAAATATAAAATTTTAATTTTTTAAAAACTTAATATTTTATTTTTTTTGTTTACTTAATAAGGTATTTAAATTCTTATCTTACTACATTGACCATGTCAAAGTCAATCTTCTTAATATCTTGAAATACATATCTCTCATAAAATTTATCTTTAATTTAAAATTGTTTTTCTTTGATAAAATTCCATTATATTGCATCAAGCTTTCTCATTTATGCCATAATAGCTATTTACTAGATAAAAATATTAATTTATTATAATTTAATTATATTTAATTTAAAAAACATAGGAATTCCAAAATAGATCTAATTGAGTGACAAAAATATCATGAGGTATATCTAGATGGGATTTATTTAATAAAATATTTAATTTTTATGTTTTCAAAATATTTATTTTTTTTATTTTGGTAGGCCTTATAAGTCATTTTGATTTATATATGATTTGATCGTCGAGGATGTTACACTCGATCTACTAGCAATCTTGAAACGAAAATTTTTTGTATAATTTATTTAATATTTTAAAATATTTAATTTCATTTAGTTATATTAATCTGTTATTGTAAATCATATCTCTTATTACAACCATATTACTTTGAGTTTGTGATATTACATTCAATTCCTCTCATTTTAACTTTAATATATATTCACATTATGTAATAATTATAATAAGTTATTATTTATTCTTATTTGGTTAATTCTTATTAATTCTACATAATATTGGATTGAGAAGAGAAAAATGTTTTTTAAACTTCTCAATGAATGCTACCCAATTAAATATAATTTTTTATATTTTTAAATATTTTATTTTCTAGGGTTTTGGCAAGTTATATGAAAAAGTTTTCTTCATAGATTAAAGATAAAAAAATTTTAAACTGTTTCTCTATAATATTTTAACATGCAACAATCTCATATAAGTTTTCACATTTATTCAAATTTATCTCTTTGATTTACTAATATTACTTAAAAACTCTAGTTCTTATCTTGTGTGACCTCTATATGAATTTGAATTGATTATTTTTCTTTTGTTGAACTTATAATTTTTCTACTTAAATATATATTTACCAAATATTCAAATTATAATTCATTATCCATTTTTGTTATTAAGTTGGGAATTTAGTATAAATTCTAAAAGTGGTTTAACATGAAGGAAATAGATGTCATTAGACTCGTTTCGATGAGCTCTAAAACTAATTAAATTTTATTTAATTTATTTTTTAATATTTTTACATATCTTTCAAGACATTTTAATTTGTACCAAATTATGTGATCAATACTATTACATTGGATCTTCATAGTATCTTAGAATGTAATTTTCATATACAATTTATCTCATTTTATAAAATTATTTACTTCCATTTGGTTATATTACAAGGAAACTATAATTCTTCTCTTATATGACCTTAACATCACCTTTATTTTTTTATATTGTGATATTTATGTTTACATTATGCCATATTTCTTTTATATTAACTTAATATTAAAATAATAATTTATTTTACATTGCTACTTTCTTAATTTTGTAATTCATAATGATTCCAAACATTGTCCATTTGAGACAAACAAATATTGTTAGACTCATCACAACATGCTCTACTAATTTAAATATTAATTCTTATACTTAATTTTTTTCTAAGGTTTTAGTATATATTACTATGTATTTTATTCTGTACATTACTTGATGATTAAGAATTTATACTCCATCTCCTTCGTATGTTTGAATGCAACTATCATATAAAATTTATGCCATTTGTCCAACTTTTTCATTTATATTTGTTTATATTATATTGCTTCCATTTATATCATTTTAACATTAATATATTTTTTGTTAATATGCAAAAACACTTTGTCATGATATTTGCTTTTTTGCTTCATTAATTATCAATAATTCAAACGTGATCTGATGGATATAAGCAAATGTTTTACTCATCTTTTAGAACTCTATCAAATAAAATGTTAATTAATAAATTTTTAAATAATTTATTTTCAAGGGTTTTCTATGTTTTACAAGATATTTCATTTTGTACCTCACTTGCAATTGAGGATGCTACAATACACCTTCAAAGCATCTTGAAATGCAAGTTTTTCAAGTAATTTGTCTTATTTGTTCAATTTTTTTTGTTTCGATTTGTTTATATTAATATGTAACTCTAAATCTCACCTTAAGTCAAGTTTACTTCGATTTCATTTGGTTACTTTACATTATATCAATTTATCTCACTTAAATGTTAGCATGTATTAGCAAAATATTTATATGACAATTTGTTATTATGAATATGTATTTTTTGATAAGTCATAAAATTTTGAAATAATGTCTTAGAGAGATATAACAAAGATGATTGTACTCATCTTTACGAGGTTTATTAAATTTAATATTCATTTAAATATTTTTTGTTGAATTGGAAAGCTTTATAAGAAATTTGATTCGTACTTTATTTAATTATAAAGGATTTTTATATTTGATCTTCTTGATAAGATAGAGTACAACTTTTCTATATAATTTATTTCATTTCTTCAAAATTTTCTCTTTCATTTGTTTTATATTTTATTATATCAAAAAATCTTTCTCAAAATTTTTTATATAGTTATTTAACATTAAAATAATAACTTGTTACTATTTATGCTTATTTTTTTAATTCATAAAAATTCTAAATGAAATTTGTTTGAGTTGAAAAAGACTTGGTTGAACTCACATCAAAGAGTTATATCCAACTAAGTATACTTTTTTTATTCTTTTTACGTGCTTTACAAGGAATTTTGAATCATAAATGTGTTGGTGATTTATAATATCACACTCTACATCTTTAATATTTTGGAATACAATTTACCTTATTTAATAAATTGTTTTTGCTGAGATTTCGTTATATTAGTTTATATCTCTAAATCCTCTATTGCGAGACCTTTATAATGCTTTAAATGGTAAAAATGATATTTCCTTAAGTAATCTAGTTTTAATGTTAATATAAATTTAACAAATATTAAAAAATAAATTATTATTTTTATTCTTATTTATTTATATAATTCATAGTAATTTCAAATGACGTATGATTGCGATATGACAAACATCACCGGGCTCTTCTTGTCGAGCTCTATCAAGTTAAATAATCATTATTCTTTTTTAAAAAAAATTTTAATGAGGCATTTTAATTTATAGTAGATTTGATGATAACAAATATTGTACTTGATCTCCTTAGTATAACATTCTCTAATTTCTTTTACTTTGCTATTTTTTGTTATATTAACTTATAATTCAAAATTTTTACTAGTGTGTCCTTTACCTTAATTTTTTTTTATAATATATTAATTTTATGATTCCTATTTTTTTAATATATCATTGCATTACAATAGTATGCCAAATTATTTTTGTAATTGATAGTAATTTTGAACAATGTTTGATATAGATGAAAGAAATGTCATTGCATTAAACCCAACGAGCTCTATTAACTTTAAGTTTCATTTTATTTTATTTTTTTAAGGTTTTGGCATGATTTGTAAAACATTTGATTCATACATGATTTGCTCAACCTCCTAAGTAACTTTGGACACAACTTTCTCATATAATTTTTCTTCATTAAATTTAATAGTTTAATGTTGTGATATCACTATGAAACCATAATTCTCCTTTCACGTAACGTTTACATTGCTTTATTTTTTATATTACATTACTTTCTCATATTGTACTCAACATTTATTATATATTTACTTATTATTAACGTAGTAGCTTATTGTTATTTATTTTATTTAATGTTTTTGTGAAATTTATCATATAAAAAATTCAATTATATAATTCTAAAATATTTTCCTATGATTTTAGCATGATGTAAGGTGAATTATGATTTTGATTTGGTAAATATTACTTTTAAAGTCTAATTGTCCTCCAGTGTGATATTTATATTTCTTCAATTTAGTTATTTTATATTGCTTCAATTTTTCTTTTATTTCATTTCATACAATTTTACTTAATATTTAAATAATAATTAATTATTATTTAGGATTATTTACTTTGGCAATTTATAGAATTCAAAGTGAAGCTTGATAGAGATGGAATAAATGTTGCTTGACACATCTCCTTCAACTCTGTCAAACAAAAGAAAATTCTTTTTTAAATCAAATATTTTATTCCATGATGTTTTGACAAACCTTTAAAGACATTTTTGTTTGAACATCATTATATGATCAGTAAATTTATGGTCAATCACTTGAATATGTTGGAATGCCTTTTTTGATATAATTGATCTGGTTTTGCAAATTATTGGCTTTGGTTTGGTTATATTGCTAAGAAACTATGATTCTTTTCTCATGTTACTTAAGCTTCGCTTCGACTTTTCTATAATAGTTTTTTTACAATCATCTCATTGTATTTTTATTATATATTTAATTACGATGAAAATTCTAATTTGTTATTCTTTCACACTTTTAGATCTTGTAATTCATGGTTATTCAAAACTCCACTCATGTAAAACAAGAGAAACATCGTTAAACTCATCGTTTTGAGCCCTACCAAATTAAATATTAATTTTAATGTTGTAAAATATATTTTTTATAATATTTTTACATTTGTTATGAGATTTTGATTTGTAAGTGACTTGACCACTAATAACTTACACTCCATCTCCTAAACATCTTGGAATGCTACTTTTCTATGCAATTTTTTAATTTCTTTAAATTTTTTTCTTTGATTTTGTTGTATTATATTCCTTAAATTTATCTCATTTCATAAATAATATATATTTTCTTGATGTTAAAAAATTATTTTATCATTATTATATATTATTTATCCTTGCAGTTCTAAAAAAATGCAAATGGGGTTTGTTGAGGATGAAAAAATGCCAATAGACTAATCTCGATGAACTCTATGAAATTAAAAAATTATATCTCTATATTTTAAATATTTTCTTTGGTAGTGTTTCTATAGTGTTTATGAAAAATTTATATTCACACATATTTAACAATTAGAAATGTTAAACTTTATCTAATTACTATATTTGAATGCAACCATCCAATGCAATTTATCTCATTTCTTCATATCATTCCATTTAATTTTCTTATGTCAATATATAACTCTAAATCTCCTGCATTGTCAAATTTGCATTGATTTAATCACGTTGTGTTACATTGCTTCAATTTACATTAATTTTGTTGACTCCTCTCAATGATCTCCAACTACCTCAATATTCATTTCTATATTTCAAACTTTTCCTTCTATTTTGGCTTTCAATAGGAGACATTATTAAGAGCTTATTTTATGGTCAAGGATGTTACACTTGATCTTTGTAATAACTTAGAATGCAACTCCTAGAAAATTTATCTCACTTTCTTAAATTTTTTTTAGTTATACTACATTATTTTAATTTATCTTAGATAAACTTTAATATATATATATATATATTTACTTTTAAAATAATAATCTATTTTGATTCATGCTTATTTAATTTTTTAATTCATAACAATTTTCAATGAGGCCAAATTAACATGTAACAAACATCATTAGACATCACTTGAAAAGGTTTATCAAATTAAATATTCATATTTGTAATTTTATTTAAAATATTTTGTATGATTTCAGCATGTTTTATAAGGCATTTTAGTTTCAACTTGATTTAATGATAAAAAATATTGTAATCAATCCTCATTTGGTCATACAAAGAAACTTTTACTACAAGTTATCTTATTTTCAAAAGTTTTTCTTTTATTTGGCTATACTATTATGTAGCTCTAAATCCTTACTCATTTGACCTTTACAGCATTTTGATTTTATCATATTTCATTACATCAATTTATCTCAAGTCAAATTTAATTTTTCTTGGCATAATAATAAAATAATAATTTTTATTATATAAGCTAAATTTTTTTGGTAGTTCAAATTAACTCGAGAGACAGCTTGACCAAGATGAGCAAATGTCCTTACAGTAGGCTTAACGAGCACTATACATTTAAATATTCATTTTTATATCATTAAATTTTTTTATGGCTTTGGTGTATTTGAAGAGGATTTTTTAATGCATCTAATTATAAGAGTTAGAATTCTAAAGTCAATCTCCTTAGTAATTTTGAATGTGACCTTTCCATACTATTTACCAAATATATTTTAGTTTTTCAATTTGGTCTTATTATAAGGCTATGAACCTCTAATTTCTTTATGTGTAACCATAATAATGAGATGAAAAAATGCCAAAAAAACCCATCGAAACAAGCTATATCAAATTAAATATTAACTTTTCATTTGCAAATATTTTTGTACAATATATGAAAAATTATGATTTGTTTCTAAGTTAACAATTTATGTTATTATGCTCATTCTCGTTATTATAATGGAATGCAAACTTTTCATACAAGTTATAACATTTTTACAAGCATTTCACTTAGATTTTGTTATGTTGCTATGAAACTCCAAATCCTCTCTTATGTGATCATTACATCACTTTGACTTTATTGTATTATTAAGGATTAATTTATTTCATTTAAAATCAAATATATATATATTTTTATAGTAAGATAATATATTTTTTAATATGTTGGCTTAATTGACTTTATAATTCTATGTAGTTTCAAGTGAGGGTCCATGGAAACAACTAAAACAACATTGGACTCCTCTATATGAACCATATCAAAATAAACATTCATTTTTATTTCTTTTTTTAATTTAATTATTTTGGATATTATTATCCTTGCTAAGACATATCCATTCATACGTAATTTGGTAATAAAAAATGTAACAATCAATCTTCTTAGTATCATGACATGCAACATTCTCTTGTAATTTATCTTATTTTCAAAATTTTTTTCATTAATATAATTATATTAATATGCAACTTTCATTACCCTCAAATGGGACGATCATGGCCACTTCACTTTGTTGTGTTATATTGACATATTTGCATAATATTTAAATAACAATTTGTTATTATTTCTACTTATCACCAATAAGATGTATCGAATTAAATATTTATTTTATATTTTCAATGTTTTTCAATTTATACATACTATATAAGTCATGTGATTCATAAATCATTTAAAGATCAAAAGAGTTACTCTTGATCTCATTATTATCTTGGAATGCAACTTCCCACAAACTTTTTCATTTCTTTAAAAGTTTTATTTGATTTAGTTATGTTATATTGTTTTTGTTTTAAATCATTTTAGCCTTATTATATACTAAGCTGATATTAAAAAAAAATTTAGAAATATATTTTATTTATTTTTATCATTTATAGTAATTCTAAAAGATGTCCAATCAAGTTTAAACCAAGATTGTTAAACTTGCCTCATTGAGCTCTATCCAATTAAATAATTATTTTTTATATTTCTAGATATTTGATTTTTTAAAGATTTTGCCATATTTTATGAGATATTTTAATTTCTGACAATTCTAATGATCAAGATTGCTAAACTCTATCTCCTCAGTATCCTTTAATACAACCTTCCCCTTTAATTTATCTCATTTCTTCAAAAGTTTTACTATAATTTAGTTATATTATTATGCAACTCTAAATCTCCTCTCTAGTGATCCTTATAGCGGTTTATTTATGTATATTATATTACTTCAATTTATATCATTTTGACTTCAATATATATTTAGTCAACATTAAAAAACATATTTTAATATTATTTATGTTTATTTATTTATATAATTGATAGTAATTCAAAACTATTTTTTATTTTATACATAAAAAACATTATGAAACTCATCTTGATCAGCTCTATCTAATTAAAAATTTATTTTTTATATTTTTGCAAATATTTTATTCTAAGTTTTTTGTTTGTTTTAAAAGAAATTTTGATTTATACATGTTTTAATATTTAAAAATGTTAGAATCAATCTCCTTACTTTCTTAGAAAGGAACTTCTCAATATAATTAATGTCATTTCTATAAATTTTTTGCATTAATATGTTATATTAGTACTAAATCTCCACTTATGTGACCATTAAATATACTTATTTAGTTATATTACATGATGAGTTGTATACAACTATATATTTGATTTTTATATTTCTCTTACTTTTTTTTTATTCTTTTTTACATTCTTTATTATTTACATATTGATCACACTTCTTAAAATGTTTTGCTTTCTTTGGATTATGACTATGTTACTCTAAATCTCTTATCATGTGATTTGCATCACATTATTTTTGTTGTAGCATAATGCTTCAATTTATCATGTTAGATAGTTAAAATAAGTTTACTAAATATTATAAAAAAATTTTATTACCTTTTTATATTTTTTTCATAATTCTTAATAAGATAGAGTTAAGGCAAACATTTTTGGACTCGTCTAGAGAAGCCTAATCAAACCAAATGTTTATTTTCTAAAAAATATTTTTTTGTAATGTTGTCTCTTATTTTGTGAAAGATTTCAATTAGCACCAAATTTTATGACTAAAATTAACACACTTGATCTCCTTAATATCTTATTATAGAACTTTTCTATGTAATTTGTTTTTTTTCTAAATTTAGCTTTTATTCAATGATATTAAAATGAACACTAAATCAACTATCTCATCAAAATTACATCACTTTGATTTGGTTGTTTACATTTTGGAAATTTATCTTATTTTAAGTTTAATATATATTAACATAATCTTAAAATAATATTTTCAATTATTTATCCATATTTTCTTTGGTAATTAATACTAATTCCACATGATGTTTGATCGAGACCTCTTAAATTTTTTTGCTTTTATTTGGTCATATTTCGTTACTTCAATTTCAACTTGATTACATATTTACTTAATATTAAAATAATAAATTAACATTATTTATGATTTTTTTAGTTTTACCATGTCATAGAAATTTTAAACACGATCTATTCGAGATGAAACAAGCATCGTTGGAGTTACCTAATCGAGATCTATACAATTAAATATTAAATTAAATATTCTTAAATATTATAGTTCGTAAAAGTTTGGAACATTTTTTAATAAATTAATCAAAAAAAAGGTTCTTTAACATATATCAACTAAATACTAAAAATTAAATTTGTTATTATTCTGCTTTCGTTTAGTAATGAACATTTGACACAAGTGAGGTAAAATCAAAAGGAAATAAATGTAATTAGACTCCTCTCAAGCTACATAAAATTAATTTTCTTATTTACAAATATTCTTTTAATATTTTTACTGAGTTTATGAGAAATTTTAGTTCATATCTGATTTGACTATTTGGCTTGTTATAATTGTTTAAGGAATATTATTGAACACAACTTTTCAATAACATTTATCTCATTTCTTAAAAGTTTTCTTTTTTATTTTGTTATATCACTATATAACTGTAAATCTCCCTTCTTATGACCTTTACATCTCTTTCATTTTTATATATTATAATACTTTAATTTATCCTTTTATTACTTTAGTATATACTTTTTTACCATAAATAAAATAATTTATCATTCTCTATTCTTTTTTAACTTAGTAATTTGAAGATATTACAAACAAGGTTCCATTGAAATGAAACAAATGTTATTGGACAAGTCGTCTTGAGCTATATCAACACATACATTTGTTTTTATACTTTTAAATGTTGTAGTTTCTATGGTTATAGCTTGTTTTATAGGTCATTTCCACTTTAGTATCTCACAATGCAACTTTCTTACATAATTTGTCTGATTTATTAAAATGTTTTGCTTTGATTTGGTTATGTTCTAATGTAACTCCAAATCTTGTCCTTCGTCACCATTTCTTTGCTTTGATTTGGTTATGCTTCATTACATCGATTTATATAATTTTTATTTCAGTATATAACGACAAAATACTAAAACAGTAATATCTTTTTATTCATACTTATTTACTTTGGTGATTCACAATAAATAAAAATTACATCAAATTGATACAAAAAAGCAATGTTACACACATGTAATCTTGCTCAATCCAATTAAATATTTATTAGTATACTTGTTTATTTTTTCCATACTTTTGACACACTTCAAAAAATATTTTGATTCATAAATAATTTGATAATAAAAAATGTTATGCTATATCTCTTTAATATCTTGGGATGTTTCTTTCTAATACAAGTTAATTTCTTTGATTTTTTTATATTACTAGGTAGTTCTAAATCCCCTCTTTAAATCACCTTGATTTTTTTATATTACATTACTTCATTCAATCTCATTTCAACATTAATATATATTAATATAATATTAAAAAGTAAACTTGTTATTTTTTATTATTATTTAATTGGATAATTTCTATAAATTACAAACAACATCTAATTAAGATAAAACGTGTTATTAGACCCTACTTTCTGAGCTTTATTAACGTAAGAATATATTATTTGTCATTAAATATTTTTTTACTATTTTCGCACATGTTCTGTTTGATTTTCACTCATATCTAATTTCATGATCAAGAAGGTTGTGAACAATCTCTTAAGGATCGTTGAATAGAACTTTAATGAAGAACTTTAATGAATAAATTGCTTATTTTAAATATTTTAATAATTTTATTTTCTAAGGATTTGATATGTTTGATGAATTATTTTAATTGGCACCTCATTTGTTGATTGAGAATGTTACACTCAATCTTCATAAAATCTTCAAATACAACTTTCCTTTATAATATATCACGTTTCCTTAGTCTAATGTTTAAAATATAGTTAATTATTATTTCAAATTATTTATGTTGGTAATTCAAAGTATTCCAAATGAGATCTAATTCAGGTTAAATATGCATGGATGGAGTTATCTTGACATGCTTTATCAAATTACATTCTTCTTTTATATTTTTAAATATTTTAATTTTTAATTTTTTGGCATACTTTAAAAGTCATTAAAGTTTCTATTTGATAAGATGGTTAAGATTATTACACTAGATCTACATAATATCTAGCAATGTTTCTTTTATAACTAATTCTTTTTACAAATTTTATGCTTTATGTTGTTACATTACTTTATAACTCTAAATTGCCTCTTATATGAACACTATATTATCATTTTTTAGTTATAATACATTGATTTAATTTTTCTTTTTTAATTTATTAAATATATTTTACATTAAAATAATATTTTATAATTATTAAAGGATTAGTATATTCATAATTTGTAGTAATTCAAAATTATATTTGATTAAGACGAAACAAAGTTCATTAGAATAATCTCAACAAGATCTACCTAATTAAATTTATATTTTTTTATCCTTTTTGCATATGTTTGTTAAATATTTTTGCTCATTTTGTTTGGTCTTACGATTTTGACCTAATTTGACAATTAAAGCTTCATGCTTAATCTCTACAATATCATATAATTAAACTTTCTAAAAAAAAATATATCTCTTTTTTCAAATTTTTTTCTTTTATTTTTTGATATTGTTATGTAACCCTAAATCATTACTCGTGTGACTAATATGTTACCTCGATTTGAAAATATTTTTTCTTAACGTTACATCATTTATGTTTTAATTAATGTTTACTTAATATTAAAAATTTAATATATTATTATTGATGTTTACGTAATTTTATGAATAATGGTAGTTATAAAAAAGACCATTTGTGATGAAATAAATGTATTAGTTTTGTCTCAATGAGTTCTATCTAATTAAATATTTTTAATATTTCTACATATTTTTATTTGAATTATATGAGAGTGAAACTTTCAGAGTTTTTTTATCTCAATACTTTAAAACTCTATATCTCCTCTCATATGATCTCCACATCACTTTTGGTTTTGTTATGTTACTTTACTTTGTTTTATCATTTTGAATCTTCAATATACACATTCAGATAATAAAAAAAACAATTTATTTGTTCTTCAAGCATGTTTACCATGGTAGTTCATAGAAATAATGCCTTTATCCTCATCTTACTAAGTTTTATCAGAATAAATATTTTTTTATAGTTACAAACTTTCTATTTGACAAATGTTTTGGTGTGCTTTAAGGGACACTTAAATTTGCATATTATTTAATGATTGATAATAATATACACGATCAATTTATTATATTATAATTTAAATTTACTATAAAATTTATCTTATTTATTCAACCTTTTTAGTTTTGTTGTTATATTACTATGAGGCCCTAACTCTCTTCTTATGTGATGTTTGCTTCATTTCCATTTAGTTGAATTATATTTTTTTAGTTTGTCTTATTTTAGATTTAATATAAATTTACTTAATATTTAAAATTTTTTTTTTATTTTATTATTATTTTATTTATTAATTCATAGATGCTAAAAAAAAACAAGTAGTGGTGAACTCCTCTACATGCCCTTTATACAATTAAATGTTTTTTATTGCTTTAAATATTTAATTTTTTATGGATTTTGCATTCATTAATAGTCATTTTAATTCATATCTGATTTTATGATTATGAATATTAACTCAATCTTGTTGAAATCATTCAACTCATCTTTCTCTCAAAACTTGCCTCCCAATCTTTAAATTTTTTACTCCAATTTGTTTTTATTATATTCTAACTATTAATCTTCTCTAATATTTCGTTCACTTATTCTAGTTTTGGTTTTATTAAATAACTTGAATTTGATAATTTTTAATTTTATTAATTATTTACATTATTTTAAGGAAATATTTTTTTTAATTTATTCTTATTCAATTTATTAATTCATAGTAATTTAGGAACCCATTGGATAGAGATGAAAAAAACATAGTTTAACTCCTTTTGACGTGTTTTGTCTTATTAAATATTTCTTTTTATATTTTAAAATTTTTTTATTCTTTAGAATTTTTGCATGGTTTACAAGACATTTCAAATGGTACCTCCTTTAATGATCATAAATTCCATACTCCAAATGCTTAGTATGTTAGAAAGTAAGTTTCATATTAATTTTTCTATTTTTAAATATTTTATTAATTATTTTTTTGCATATTTAACTAGACTTCAAATTGTTCCTTGTTTGATGATAAAAAATGTCACACTGCATGTCATTAGTAAATTAGAATGCAAGAATCCATAGAACTGATCTTATTACCTCAAATTTTTAGTAAAATTTTTGTTATATTATTATCAAACTTCTTTTCTCATCTGGTGTGAACTTTACATCACAACGATTTTATCATCTTATATATATTTATTTTATCTTATTTTACTTGAGCTTCTCTACTTTTGTAATTTGTAGTAATTATAACCAGATTTGATGAGTAAAAACAAACATCGTTGAATTCTTCTCGATGAGCACTATCAAAAAAATATTTTTTTTTGTAATTTTAAAAGAAGTTTTGTGGCTTCTAGCATGTTTTACAAGACATTTGGTTTCATACCCAACTTGATAGTCCCTATTGTCCTATAATTTGTCTCAATCCTTCAATTGTTTCACTTTCCTTTAGTCACTTTGCTATGTATCTCCTAATCTCCTCCCTTTTGACAATTACATTGCATTTATTTTATTATATTATGTTTTCTTCATTTTTTCTCTTTTCAGTTTTAATATATATTTACTTAGTAATAAAATAACAATCAATTTTTATTTATGCTTATTTACTTAAGAAATTTGAAGTAATTCAACAGAAGATTCAATTATGCTGAAACCAATAAGGTCAATCATTTCCCAATGAGCTCTTTCTAACAAAATATTCATTTTTGTTTTTGTCGTTATTGTATTTCATTAGAATTTTGGTATACTTTATGACCCATTTTTATCTGAACTTAATTTCATGATAGAGAATTACACAGTGGATCTCCTTAGTAAATTAGAATGCAACTTTGTTATGCAATTTATCTCATTAACTCAAATGTTTTACTTTAGTTTTGATATATAACTATGATTGTCTAATTATCCCCTTATATGACCTTTACATAACTTTAATTATATTATATTACATGACTTCAATTTACCTCAGTTCAACTATGATATATATTTACTAAATATTTTTAAAATAAGTTATTACTATTTAGGATTATTTACCATGGTAATTTGTTGTTACGTGTAATGATGTTTGATCGAGATGGAACTATTGTCATTAGACAAATCACAAAATATTTTAGGGAATAAAATTTTTTATTTTTATATTTTTAGAAATTCTATTTTTTTAGGTTTTTAGAATGTTTTGAGAGACTTGATTTGATGATCAAAGTTATTTTGCTTTTTCTCTTTGATATTTTGGAATGTAACATTTCTATATAATTTCTCATATTCCTTAAAACTGTTTGCCATGATTTTTATATATGATTATAGGATTCAAATTCTCCTCGCAGGTTACTTTTGCATCAATGTGACTTTCTCAGATTATGTTGCTTCAATTTATGTCATTTAACCTTTAAAATAGAATTACTTAACATTTAAAAATATTTCGTTATTATTTATGCTCATTCTTATTAGTAATTTTTATCAAACTCAAACGAGATGCAATCAAAGAAAAGAAATGTTATTGGACTAGTCTTAATGACCTTTATTTTATTAAATATTTTTTTCTTTATCTTTTAACATTTTATTTTCTTCATATTCTTCAAACTTTAAGAAATTCATTTTTTAATACCTGATTAGCTGATCGAGGATACTATATTAGGCCCCTTAGTATTTTACCCATAATACTTATTTTATGTCTTGAAACTATTTAGAGCTTTGCTATGGCATAACATAAATTTTTTATTAGTATCTGATTTGATGATTTAGGTTATTGCACTCAATTTCCTCATAGTATTGTAATTCAACGTTACCACACTATTTATCTTATTTCCTCACATTTTTTTCTATCATTTGATCATACTATTATGTAGCTCTAAATCCTAACCTAATGACCTTTTCTTTGTTCCAACTTTAATTTATATTTTGATAACGTTAAAAAAAATTCTATATATTTTTAGTTTATTTTATATTTTTGTAAAACTTTTACTAGTAATCTGATTAAGATGAAACAAATCTCATTAAACATGTCTCAATAGCCTCCATCTAATTTACATTTAAGATTATAATTCTAAATAATTTATTTTCTAATGTATTATTATGTTTTTATGAATCAATTGAATTTTTACATGATTTATGACTGAGGATTTGACACTTGATCCTATTAGTTTGTTGGAATTTATGTTTCTCATATAATTAATCTTATTTCTTATATGGTTTTACTTTGATTTGGATATATTATTACATAGCTCTAAAAATCCTCTATGACGACCATTACATGAGTTTTATTTGGTTATACTATTTTGATTCAATTTATCTGATTTAATTTTTAATAAATAATTACTTGGCAATTAAATTGTAATTAATTTGTAGTAATTTCATATTAGATCCAATCATAGAAAATAGACATCTTTGAAGTCATCTCCAAGAGTACTATCAAAGGAAATATTCTTTATATATCGAAGTATTCTATTTGATTAAGGTTTTCATTCTCTATGATAAATTTTTGTTTGCTTCTAATTTGATAATTGAGATTGTTTTACTCAATCTCCTCACTATCTTGTAATAAAACATTCCCATATCATTTATCTTTACTATTTTATTATTTTACTCTTATTTGATTTTATTACTTAGAAACTTTAGTTTTCTTCTCATACAGCCGTTACGTTGCTTTTATTAAGTTGTATTAATGATTTCATTTTATCTCATTATATCATTAATACATATTTACTTAATGAAAGAAATCTTAATAGACTCATCTTAATGAGCTCTACCCAATGAAGTTTTACTTTAGCCATTTTCAAATATTTTTTCCCTTTTCTTCTTATTTGTTTTATGAATTATTTCAATTATTACCAGATGTAATGATTCAATATATCGCACTCAATCTCCATAATATACAGCAATATAACTTCTTCATACAATTTATGTTATTTCACAAAATATTTTTCTTTCATTTGATTTTACAATAATGTAACTCAAAATCTCCTCTGAAATCACCATTAAATTATTCTTATTTTGTTATGTTGTATCACTTTAATTTAGCTTATTTTAACTTTATTATATGTCTACTTAAAAAAAAATAATAACTTTTTATTTTTCATGTTTACTTAATTTTGATTTCTTGGTAACTCTAAAAGGAGTTTGATAAGTATGAAGAAAGTGTTATTAGACTCTTTATTATGAGATCTTTCCATTAAAACATTCAAAATTATTTTTTTAAATATATTAATCTCTTAAGATTTTTCTTCATATTTTGTAAGATTTTTCAATTCATGCCTTATTTGATCACCAAGGATGTTACACCCAATCACCTTAATGCATCTGAGTTCATGTTTTATATTATTTTTTTATCATGCAACCTTAAATCTCTACTTATCTGACGATTACATGTCTTTGATTTACTTATATTACATTCTTTCAATTTCTCCTATTTTAATAATGATATATATTTAATTTATATTAAAAAATATTTTTTATCTTTTTTATTTACTATTGTTAGAGTAATTTTGAATGAGGCCCAACATGACTAAACCAAAATCATTGGTCTTATCGTGATGAGCTTTATCCAACTATGCATTTATTTTTATATTTTTAAGTATTTTTTTAATGGTTTTGCTAGTTTTAAGACATTTTTGCATTGTATCCAATTAGGTGATGAAGCATGTCACACTTGATAACCTTATTAATTATGAACTAAAGCTTTTTTTCATTTATTTTACTTCTTGAAATGTTTTACTTTTCTTTATTATATTTCCATATAACTCCAAAACACCTATTATGTGACTTATACATTAGCTTGATTATATCTCTTAAATTTATCTTCTTTAATATTCATTATTTACTTATTTTAAATTGAAACAGTATTATATTAATATTTAAGCTTTTTAGTTTCATAATTTGTAGTAATTCAAAATAAAGTCTAATTAAGATGATAAAAATGTCATTAGATACATCTTAATGAGCATTATCTCGTTAAATTTATAATAAAGTTGAAATAACATGAATTGATGCAATTTAGTATAACCAAATCGATGTGATGTAATAGTCACATCTGTTGTGATTTAGAGTTTGTCTATAAAATATCTGATTCAATCATAAATATTTTATGAAATGACAGAACTTGTATAGAAAAAATGCACTCGATGATACTAAAGAGATTGAGTTTAACATCTTATACCCTAAAATAAAATATAATTTAAAATTACACAAAATAATCCAAAATCTGAGAAAATAAAATATTTTAGAATTTTAAAAATGAATATTTAATTGCATATAGCTTGTTTAAATATTTCCAACGACAATTTTTTCATTTCAATTGAATCTAGTTATAAAATCCTACAAATTGATAAATTAAATAAGCATAACTGTTAGTTAGTTACTTTTTTTAATATTAAACAAAAAAGTAAAGTATAAAGAAGATAAATTAAAATAATGAAATATAAATAAATAAAAATAAATGTTATTATTTTACGACAAGGCTTTTAGGATTTCATAATAACATAACCAAGTGAAAGTGAAATTTTTAAAAGAGAAGATAAAGTTTTTACAAAAGTTCCATTCAAGACATTAAAAAGATGAAGTATATTATAATCGAATATGAAATCAAGTACGAGTTAAAGATTCTTTTAAAGAAAGTTAAAACCGAAGAAAATTTAAAAAATTTAAAATTATAGAAATGTTTTTAATTTGGTAGAGGTTGTACAATGTAATGATATTTGTTTACAATTAATTAGACCTTAATTGAAATTACTAAGAATTATCAAGCTAGATAAGTATAAATAATAAAAACATCAAAGCATGATATAGGTCACATGAGACGAGAATTAGAGTTACACTATAATATAGCAAAAAAAAAGAAAAATTTTAAAGAAATGAGATAAATAATATTTGAGAATTGTGTAACATCTTTAATTGTTAAAAAGGATACAAATTGAAAATATCTAATAAACTTTTCCAAAACTAAAGAAAAATTATTTTGAAAATTAAAAGACTAATATTTAATTAGACATAGCTCTTTAGGATGACTTCAATGATATTTGTTTAATCTCAATCTATTTTCATTTGTAATTACAATGAATTTTGAACATAAATACACAAAAAAATTAATCAATTATTGCTTTAATATTAAATAATTATATATTGAATTATACAAGATTTTCAAGCTATATAGTATAAAACTGAAGACTTGTTAAGGACACAGAAAAAGATAGAGAATTACGTTGTAATATAAGCAAATAAAAGCCCAAAATTTGAAAAAATATAATGAATTGCAAAGTATATTTTGATTCCATTATGATAGGGAGATTTAGCATAACATCCTCGATCATTACACTTGGTATAAATAAAAATATCTTAAAAAATGAATAACAATTCAATAACAAATATTTAAAAATATAAAATAAATGTTTAATAAGATAATGTTTGTTAAGAAGTACCCAATGACATTTTTTCCTTCCAATGGAATTAAAGAAAAGTAAAAGATAATAAACTATTACTTTTACATTAACTAAATATATATTGAAGCTAGAATGAAGTAAACAGAATTAATGTATTATAATGAAATCAAAGTAATGAAATTGTTACATGAGAAAAGATTTTTTTTTGCACGCCAAAAAAACACAATTAATGTAATATTAAAAAGAAATAAGATAAATTATATAGCAATGCTACATTCTAAGACAATAAGGAGATGTAGAGTAAAATTATTGAGTTTCATATATTTAATAATTCAAAATGTCTTATAAAGCATGCCCAAACTCTTAAAATAACAAATTTGGAAGTATAAAAGAGAATATATATTATGTAGACTAATTGAGAAAACTCACATGATGTCGACATCCTTTTAATTTGGCAACCATTGAAAATACAATGAGTAACAAAATTAAACGTGCATAAATAATAAAAGTTATTATTGTAATTTTATGTGACTATATATTGAAGTGAAAATTCGATAAATCGAAGCAATGTAATGTAAATAAATCAAAAGGATGTAAAGGTCACATGGGATGATACTTATTGTTATTTAGTAATATATTAATAAAAAAAGTGAAAACATTTAAGAATTGATATTAATTACATAGAAAAGTTGCATGCAAAGATAGTATGTCCCTGCAATGTAACATAATCAATTGTCAGATTTAGTACAAATTAAAATGTTTCTTAAGGAATGCTAAAACACAAAAAAATAAAATTTTGAGAAATATTTTAAAAAAATTAATTTCATATTACTTATTTGAACAAGTGCAATGATGATTATTTTGTCTTCATCAAACTTAATTTTGAATGAGAGCAAATTATCAAAGTGAATATACATAAATAATAGAAAATTATTGCAAAAAAGTTAAGGAAACAAATGTTAATGCTTAAATGTGATAAATGGAGATAATGTTCGATATTAAAATAAAAGTAATATAAAGGTCACTTGAGATGAGAAAAAAGAGATTAATAACAACATAATACTCCAAAAGCAAAACCTTCGATGTTAGATATATCACAAGGGATAGTTTATTTCCAATGTACTATGGTGTTCAAGCGTAACGTCCTGGTTCATTATATCATGTCCAATTAAAATTTATTTGAAAAAAATATCCCTAATCAATAGAAAAGGAAATATTTTGATAAAAAAATGGATATGAAATTTTATAAAGTGCTTCGACAAGATTTCAACGATGTTTGTTTCATTGTAATCAAATCTAGTTTTGAGTACTAAGAATTAAGTCAATAAAGAAACATGAATAACAATAAATTATATCTTTGATATGAAGTAAATATTTACTATATTAAAGTGAAAAAAATTGAAGTAGTGTAGCATAAACAAATCAAAGTAATGTAATTATCTCTCAAGGATTTAGAGTTACATTACAATATAAGTAACTGAAACTAAAGATTTTTAATAAATGCCATATTTTTAAGTGAAACATTACATTCCAATATACTAATGATATCAATTGTAGCATACTAAATCATTAAATTAGGTACAAATTCAAGTTTATTTTAAAGCATGCCAAAGCCTTAAAAAATAATATGTACCAAAACAAATTATAATAAAAAATATAAAAAAATTAAAAAATTAGTATTTAATTGGATACAACCTATAGAGAAGATTTTGCTGACTTTTATTTCTACTTATTAATGCCAACTTTGGAATTACTAGGATTTAAAGAAATGTCATGTTAAAAAATCAGAGTCATGTAAAAGTCACAAGGGATGTTATTTAGGGTTATATAGCAATATAAGAAGACAACTACAAACTTCTATCAAATGAGATTAATTTCAAAAGAAAGCAAGTCTTGAAAGTAATATGGAGCAAAAGTATAACATCCTCGATCATCAAAGCATGTTCGATGTTAAGTGTCTCATAAAAGATAAAATTTTAGAAAATAAAAAATATTCAATGATATAAAAATATTTTTTTGTATGGGAAAGTTACACTTCAAGATATTATGGAGATCAAGTGTACCATATTCAATTATCAAAATCAATTATGAAATAAAATATCTCACAAAGCATTCGAAGACTATAAATAAAAAATATATGAAATATATAGAGAATGTGTTATTTGATAAAGGTTATTGAAATGAGTCAAATGAGTTTTGTTTCATCTTAATTGAACTTAATTTTTCAATTTTTTAAAATTTAGAAAGCAGCTAAGTGTAAATAGTATAAAAATGAATGTAATAATAAATAAGTTTGTATTATAGCTAAAAATAGATAAATTAAAGTTATCTAATATAGGAAAAACAATATGATGAGAAGGTCACAAGATGGGAAATTTGCACTTCAATTATCATTTAGTGAAATTAAAGAAAACATTTCATGAGGTAAGATAAATTACTTGAGGATGTTGCAATCTAAGATACTACAAGATCTAATGTAGCATCTTTGATCAAGAAGTTAGATTTTATTCAAATTATCCCTTAAAGCTTACAAAAATCTTAAAAAATAAAGCATTTTAAAGATAAAAAAATAGTGGATTGAGCAGAGCTCACAAACATTAGTCTAATATCATTTGTTCATTCTCAATTAAAACTTTCTTATGATTACTATGAATTAATAACATATGTAATCATAAGTAATAAATCATTATTATCTTTATATTAGTAAAATATTTTACACAGTCAAAAAAGATAAATTTAATAAAAATACTATTCCCTAATCAAAGTTATGTAAAGATCGGTGGTGCTGAGATTTTGTGTTACTCAATAAAATAATAAAATAAAAATATAAAACAGTTCGACAAAATGAAATAAACTTTAGAGGAAAGTTTCATGCAAAAATTTCTAGCTGGTCGATTATAACAATCGATTATCAAATCATGTATGAATGAAAATTACTTATAATCCATGGATTATATAAAAAAATAATTAGATAATGCTTGTGATGTTCATTACAAAAGCGTTTATTTCCTCTCAATCAGACCTCATTTGGAATTACCATAAATTAATCGAAAAAATATGCAATAAATAAGACATATTAAATGAAATAAGTTTATGTTGTATAATATAACGAAGTCAAAGCGATGTTGTGGTCACTTGAGAGATGATTTGGAGTTACATAGTACATAGCCAAATTAAAGCATTAGAAAAAATAAAACAGATTATATAGGTAAGTTGCTCTCCAAGATCCTATAGTATTTGAGTGTAACATATTTGATTATCAAAATAGGGACAAACAAAAATATCTCAAAATGTATAGGAAAATACTAGACAATAAAGTATTTTAAAATTAAAATGATATTAAATTATTAATTATAGCTCTTCTGGATGAGTCTGATGAAGTTTGTTTAATCTTGATAACATCTAGTTTAAAATTACTATAATTTACAAAAGTGAATAAATGAATAATAATAAATTGTTATTCCATTGTAATGAAATGTACATTAAAGCTTAAAGGTGATAAATTAATGTAATGTAATAAAACAATTTTCATGAAATTATCACATGAGAGGAGATAGAGAGATACAAATTATTATATCAAAAGAAAAGTAAAAATTTTGATCATGTTATATAAACTAAATGGCATAATTAAATTTCAAGATTCTAAAGAGATCGAGGGTAACTTTCTCAATTATCGAATAAAGAACAAATAAAAATGTATCATAGGGTGTTAAAAAACACAAAAACTAAGATATTTAAAAATAAAAAAAGGATATGTAATGGAATAAAACTCATGGAGACATGTCAAAAAAGTTTTCAAATATCTCTGAAAACTTGTTCGAAAAAACCACAAATTATGAAATTAGTATAGAATTAATGGTTAGAAATTATATATTCGAATTAAGTAAAAATTAAAGTTGGAAGATAAGTTAAGATGATCCAAAAGGCAAATGACATAAGACTTAGAGATATATAACTATACAACAGAATCAATTTAAAAACTAAAAAAATGAGGAAAATTGTGTGGGAGAGGTGCATTCTAAGAATCTATGAAGCTCAAATATAGCATCTCAAATAATCAAATTAGGGATGAATTAAACTTCCTTATAACACAATCAAAAACCCTCAAAAAAATAATATTTAAAAATAAAAATCAAATGTTTAATTTGATAGAGCATAATGAGACAAATCCAATTACATTTGCTTCATCTAAAAAAGACCTTAGATTGAATTACATTGAATTTAGAAAGTAAACAAACATAAATAATAATAAAATATTATAATGACATTATTTTTATATATAGGTTTAAATGAAAAACATTAATGAAATTTAGTACAACCATTTCACTATGATTTCAATATCTCATAATAGTAAATATAGAGATCCATAGTAATGTAACCAAATAAATTTGAAAATTTTGAAAAAAAAGGAAATTATTTGGAAAATATGCATTCACAGTTATTAAAGATATTGAGTGAAACATCACAATCATCAAAATATATACAAGGTAAATTGTCTAATGAAGCATGAGAGGAACCTAAAAAAAGAAATATTTGGAGATATAAAAATGATTACCAAATTTATAAAACTTATTGAGATGAGTTTTCTAGTTTTTGTTTTGTACAAATATGACCATGTTTGGAGTTGTTGAGAATTATTAAAATGAATAAGTATAAATAATAATAAATTATTTCTTTAGTATTAACTAAATATAAATTAATGATAATATGTGATAAATTCACAAAATATAATATATTTCAAAACATAATACAAAGGTCACAAAAAAGGAGACTAATAAATACCTAATATTTTTACAAAATAAAAGCAAACAATTTCAAGAAATGCGATAATTGTTGTAGTATTATGAAACTAGTAGATACTAAGAAGATTGAATGTAAATTCTTAATTGTCAAACTAGGAAAAAATCAAAATAAATGATAATGAGTGCCTAATAATAAAAAATAATTTATTTGAAAATCTAAAAAAAGATATGCAAAAACATAAAGCTTAATGGGATGCATCCAATAACATTTCTTTCATCTTGATTGTAATTTATTTGAAATTACTATAAATTAGTAATGTAAAAATATCATAAATAATAAAAAAATATTTTTTTAATGATTAAATGAAAATCTAATAAATCTAAAATTAGATTAATTAATGAAAGATAATATAACCATAAGAAAAAGATCTAAATGGTACATGAGATGAGAGTTACAATTACATAGTAATATAAGTAAATATAGTAAGAAATTTTAATAAATAATATAAATTGTAACAGAAAATTTTATTCCAAGATACTAAGGAGATTGGGTATAAAATTAATAACTATAATATACAATATAAATGGAAATTTCTGATCAATAGTGCAAAAACTATTGAAATTGTTTTTAAAAATACCATAATTAATAATTAATTTGATAAAGTCCTTGAGATGAGTCCAAATGAAATTTTTTATCTCCAATAAAGTTTTTCTAAAATTATTATTAATTAAAAAAATGTAAGCAAAATTAATTAAAAGTTATACTTTAATATTAAAAAATATATATTAAAGATAAAATAAGGTAAATTGAATTAATGTAATATGACTAAACTAAAGCATTATAAATGACATATAACAAGAGGTTTAGAGTTACATAGTAATATCCCATAATGAAAGAGATAAATTAAAAAAATGAGATAAATAGTTTAAGAATATTTCATTCTAACTTGCTTAAAAGATTGAGGGTAAAATCGTCAATCATTCAATCATGAATAAATTGAAATGTGTCATAAAGGTGCTAAAACACTTAGAAATAAAATATTTAAAAAAAAAGAATTTATAATTTGATAAAGCCCATCAAGATTACTTTAATAACATTTTTATCATCTCGATCAGACCAAATTTGTTGCTACAACAAATTATCAAAGCAAGTAAGCGTATATAGTAATAAATTATTATTTTGATACTAAGAAAGTATAAATTAAGGTTAAAATATGATAAGTTGTTGCAACATAATTTAACCAAACAAAACTAATGTAAATAACAGCAGAGAGAAGATTTATTGTTATATAATAATATGGCCAAATAAAATTGAACAATTTAGAAAAAAAAGAAATTGTTTTTTAAAATTGCATTCTAAGATATTAATTTGAAAAAGTGAAAGTTTCTCTTTTATTAAATTAGGAACAAATCAAAATATCATACAAATTATGCCAAAATCCAAGTTAACAAATTAGTTAAAGATATGAAGTTAAAAATTTATTTGATGTAGCACTTTGAGATGAGTTTAATGACAATTGTTTCATCATGATCAAACAATGTTTCGATTTATAGCGATATCCAAAGTAAATATTCTCAGACAATAACAATTTATTATTATAATGTTGATTAAATATATAATAAAACAATAATGGAAAACATTTAGGAGTTATAATAAAAGTAAATAAAATTGATATATCAAAGAAGATGAGATTTAAAGTTACATAGTAGTTAAATCATAGCAAAATATTTGAAAAATGAGAAAAGTTTTGTTTAAAAGTTACTTTTTAGGAGACTAAACACATCATATGTAACATATTCGATTGGCAAATGATGTACGAATTGAAATATCTCATAAAACATTTCAAATCACTAGAAAAAAATATTTAAAAATTAAAAAAAAATTCAACTAGATAGAGCTAGTTTAGATGAGCATAAAGACCTTTTTTCATCTGAATGAGACCTTGATTATAATTATTAGAAATTATGTGCGTAAATAACCATAAATAAATGATATTATTATTTTTTAAATGTTAAGTAAATATAAAATAAAATGAGATAAATTGCAACAAAGTAATATAAACAAGTTGAAGAAATTTGAAGGTGAAATGTGAAGAGAATTAGGGTTATATATTTGCATAACCTAACAAAAAAATTGAGGAAATAAAATAAATAGTTGGGTAATGTTGGTTACCATGATACTAAGGTGATGAAGTTTAAATTTTCAATTATCAAATTTTGAACTAATCAAAAAGTCTCACAAAGTATGTCATAAAAATTACAAATAAAACATTAAATAATATAAGAATAAATATTTAATTCGATTTATTTTATTAGAGTGAGCCTAATGATGCTCAATTTGTGTTATTTGAACAATTTTTTACAATCACTACAAATTACCAAATTAAATATACAAAATTAAAAAATAAATTATTCTTTAAATTTTAAGTAAATAAAAATTAATGTTAAAGTGAGTTAAATTGAAGTAGTGGAATATAACAAACTAAAAGCTCTATAAATTCAACAAGATAAAATATTTAGAGTTCCATATTTATATAACAAAAATAAAGCTAAAATTTAAAGAATTGTAATAAATTGTATAGGTTTGTTGCATTCCATGATATTATGGTTGTTCAGTGCAACATCGATAACAAGAAAATTTGATATGTTTTCAAATGTATCTTAAAAAATTGCAAAGCTTAAAAAACTATTTCTTTAATATTAAGTAAATATATATATGAAAGACAAAATAAGATAAATTAAAGTAATATATTATTTTAAATAAAGGGGATATAGAAGTTCTTTAAGAGAAGATTAAATATTACATAGTAGTATAACAAGTTCAAATAAATAACATTTAAAAAATGAGATAAATTATGTGTTAAAAATACACTACATCATACAAAGGAGATTGAGTGTGACATCCTCAAACATCAAGTCATGTAATAATTGAATGCCTCATAAAGCATGACAAAATCATAGAAAATAAATTTTAAAACAATGTAATATTCAAATAGTTCATTTAATAGAGCTCAATGAAATGAGTTTAAA
This sequence comes from Vanilla planifolia, assembly GCA_023846275.1. NCBI lineage: Eukaryota > Viridiplantae > Streptophyta > Magnoliopsida > Asparagales > Orchidaceae > Vanilla > Vanilla planifolia. The sequence goes on along the minus strand of JAIUJO010000056.1, from coordinate 558,727 downwards.
GATTTTGTTTATTCTCAAACTTATTATGTTTAGAAGTACTATAGAAATAAGTAGGTATAAATAATACAAATTATTTCTATTTCTAAATTAATTGTAAAATAATTTAAATTAAACAAAAGCAATAAAACAAAATCAAACTAATATGAATTTCAAACCAAAGGCAATTTTTAGTTGCATAATAATATAAACAAAGTAGATCAAAAAATTTAAGAAAATAAGATACATTTTATTAAAAAAATTTATTCAAAGATACGATCAAGATGGAGGGCACAATACTAGATGATCAAATGAGGAAAGATATTAAATGTCTATTAAAATGTGTCAACCTTATAAATAATATTCAACGATATAAAATTGAAAATTTAATCACTTTAGCTCAACAAAATGAGTTTAACGACAATTATTTTGTCTTAATCAAACAACATTATGAATTACTATGTGTTACAAATGTAAGTAATAATAAATAACAAGAAAGCATAAAGTTTCATTCATGATTACAAAGTCGATCAATTCCAAAATCCTCAATTGTTAGATTAGGTACTATTCAAAATGTATCAATATATTTAAAAAAAAATAAAATGTATGAAAAAATGAAAAATAAATATTAAAGTTGATAAAGTTTATTGAAATGAGTATAATGATTATTTCCTCTCAATTAGTCAAAGTTTCACATTATTTCTAATTAATAAAGTAACCATAAAATATAATTACATATTATTTTATTATTAACTTCAAATAAATTTATATTGGAATAAGGTAAATTCAAGCATTGTAATTTAACCAAATTAGGGTGATGTTAATGCCTAATAAGAGGAGATTTAGAGTTACATAGCTATCTCATAAAATCAAAGCTAAAAATTTGAAGAAAAGAGATAAACTTTACCAAATAATTACATTACAAAACAATAATAAGATCCATGGTAAAACCCTTAATCATCAAATCTCCTAATTATCAACTTGTGTTACATAACATGTTAAAACATTGGAAAAGAAATTTTAAAAAACATAAAATTGAATATTATTTTGGGTAAAGCTGATTCCATCATATTATTTCTTTTTAACTCATTTGTAGTTAAATAGAAATATGACCAAATCAAAGAAATACATTTCAAATTATAATAAAAAAATAATAAAAATTATTATTCATGGATGTTATAGAGATTGAGTGTAAAAAAAATTATTGTAAAATTAGGTATGAACTCAAATGTCTCATAAAATATGCAAAAATCCTAGAAAAATATAATTTTTATAAAAATAAAGAATAAATGTTTAATTTGACAAAGCTACTTGATAGGGGGTCTAATGATGCTTACTCTCATTCAATTGATATTTGGATTTATTATCAATTAACATCCTAAAAAAATATAAATATTAACAAATTATTATTCAATCATTAAGTACATTTAAATTAAATAATAAAACTAATAAATTAAAGAAACGTAATATAGGCAAATGAAAGTGGTGTAAAGGTCATGTGAGAGGAGAAATATTGTTACATTATTATATAACAAAATTAAATTAAAAAATATTAAAAAATTAAATAAAGTATACAAAAATGGGCATTTTAGGATACAAAGGAAATAATGGTTAAAAACCATTCTCTTCAAATCTAGTAACTATGAAATTGTCATGTAAAGCATGTTAAAACCTTTCTAAATAAAATATTTAGAAATGTGATATTGAAATATTCATTTGGACAAAGTTTTTTGGGTTACATCCAATGACATTTTTTTCTTTTTTAATCAAATTTCATTTGGAGTTAATTAGAAATATAACCAAATCAAAGAAAAAAAACTAGAATTTACAAGCATGTAAAATTCGTATGCATAAAAATATCTAACAAAGAATGCTAAAACACTACAAAAATATGATATTTAAAAAATAATAACTAAATATTTAATTCAATAAATCTTTTGAGATGAGTCTAATGGCATTTTTCTCTCTTAATTAGTCTTTGTTTGGAATTATTACAAATTAATAAAATAAGCATAAGTAATATTAAACCATTATTTTAGTGTTAAATATATATAAATCATAGTAGAAACAAGATAAATTGAAGCATAATTTTTAAAAATTAGAAAAATATACATTTAATTAGATAGAGCTGGAGAGAAAGGGTCCAATGATATCTATTTAGTCTCAATTAGTCATAGTTTTAAATTAATTTGAATGACAATATTAAATAAAAGTAAATAACAACGAATTATTTTTAAAGGTTATTTAATTATTTTTTTAATTCATAGTAATTTTCATTTAGGTCTAATATTAATGAAACAAACACTATTAGACTTATCCAGAGTAGCTCTATCTTTTTGGAAATTTAATTTTAAATTTTTAAATATTTTTTTCTATTATTTTTACATTCCAATGAGAAATTTTTTATTTTGTACCTAATTTAATGATTAAGGATATTAGACTTTATATTCTTAATTTCTTGAAATGCTTTTTTCTTGTTTAATTTATCTTTTTTGCTGAAATAGTTCTCATTAATTTGGTTATATTAAAATGTAACTCTAAATGTTCCCTAATGAAACCATTAATTTGCTTTCATTTTGATGTTAACATTTGTTAAAATTATCTCATTTTAAATTAAATATTTCTTTAATTAATATTTAAATAATATTTTATCAATACTTATGATTATTTATTTCCTTAATTACACATTATTTTACAAGGGGTTTAACTATGATGAAAGAAAGGTCATTGGACTCTAATAGGCAAGTTGTATTAAATTAAATATTTGTCATTATAATTTTAAGTATTTTATGCACAAAGGCTTTCACATGCTTAACAAGATATTTCAATTTGCACCTAATTTAATAAAATAACTTGTTGCACTCATCTCGTAAGTATCATAGAATAAAAATTTTTCATCTAATTTTTGTCATTACTTACTCACTTTTACATTAATTTGGTTAAATAATTACATAACTCTAAATCTCCTCTTGTATGACCTTTGCATTTCTTTAGTTTGCTTATATTGCATTATTTAATTTATAATATTTTTTATTCAATATATTTTAATATTTTTTATTCAATATATTTTAAAAAAAAATTATTTTTTTTGGCTATGATTTAATAGACATTTTAACATGCTCTTCATTTCATTATCGAGCATGTTGCACTCGATATCCCTAATATATTTGAATGTTTCCTTTTTGTGCCTTTTCATCTCTTTCAACAAATCTTTTGATTTTTTTTGATATATTGCTACTGAACTCTAATTCATCTCTCATGTCACATTTACATTGCTTAAATTTTATTTAATCAAACTACATTAATTTATCTTATTTAAGTTTTAATACTTATCTATTTAATTTTAAACTAATACTTTATCATTGTTTCTATTCATTTATAATATCAATTCACTATTTTTTCAAGACATTGCTTGATCAAGATGAAATAAACATAATTAGACTCTTCTTAATGAGTTCTATAAAATTAAATATATATTTTAAATTTTAAAATATTGATATCCGTTTGTATTGACTTGCCCTATAGGATATTTCATTTCAATCGTGATTTAATGATCGAGGATGTTACAATTGATGTTTTGGTATCTTGGAACAAAATTTTCTTATCCAATTTATTTCATTTCTTCAAAATTTTTACTTTGATTTATTTATATTACTATGGCACTCTTACATGTGACTTTTATGTACCATCAATTTGATAATAAGACATATTTTCAATTTATCTTCCTTCAGTTTTATTATATAATTGCTTATTATATAAATGAATGATTTTGTATTTATGATAATTTTTTTAGAAATATGTAGTAATTAATAATGACAATAGATTGACAAAAATATAATATTGTTGGACACATTTCAATGTGCTAAATCCCATTAATATTTTTAATATTTTTAAAATATTTTAGCTTTTATTGTTTAGATATTTTTTATGAGACATTTTGTTTCATACATAATTTTAAAAATTAGAATGTTTCACTTGATCTCTTACGTATCTTATAATGCAAGTTCAACTATAATATCTGTTATTTATTCAAATGTTTCTCTTTGATTTTCTTATATTACTATGAAACTCCAATTGTCTTCCTATGTGATCGTTACTCTCCATTTATCTAGTTATATTACTTGTCTTAAATTTATCATATGTTAGCTTTATCATAATTTTATGTAAAACAAGATAAGTAAATTATTGTTATTTATGTTTAATTTATTTTTTTAATTCATAGTAATTTCAATCAATGTCTAATATAGATGAAACAAATGTTTTTGAACTTATCTCAACGAGCTCTATCAAATTAAATTTTTTTTTAATTTTTCTTAAAACATATGTCCTATGGTATATTTTGATTTATACTAGTTTGATTTTTAAGGATATTACACTCAATCTTCTTTGTATATTTAAATGTAACTTTCATGTATAATTTATCTCATTCTTTTAAATATTTTTCATTAATTTGCTTTTGATTATTTTGTAAATCTAAATCTTATCTCATGTGACCAATAGTTTGCCTTGAATTGCTTATTCTACATTATTTTGATTTACCTTACTTTTGTTTTAATATAACTTTGCATAATATTAATATAAAAAGTTTTTATTATTTATGCATAATTTTTTAGTTGGCCTAACTTTGAAACTATATTTTGACTTACCTTGACAATGTTAATTAAATTAAATATTTTTCCTCATATGTTTTTTAAAATATTTAATTTTTTATGGATTGGTACACTTTACTTTAACATTATGACTACCACCGAACACAACTTTCCTTTACAAATTTTCTCATTTCTATAAAGTTTTACTTTTATTTTATTTTTTTAATTTATAATTGTAAATCTCTTCATGTGTGTCCTTAAAATTTTTGTTTAATTTTTTGCATTGTTAGAATTTACTTCATCTTAGCTTTAATATTTACTTACTTAATATTAAAATAGTAATTTATTATCATATATGCCTATTTGTTGTTACAATTCCAAATAATTCCACATGAGACATGATTGAGAACAAGCAAATGATATCACTCTCATATCAATGAGCTCTATATAATTAAATATTAAATATTATATTTTTAAATATTTTTTTTCCAGAATTGCGACACTTTTTGCTAGAAATCATGATATGTAAATGATTTGACATCGTGTACGTTATGCTCAAGCATATCAGTCTCTTAAAATGAAATTTTCTCAAACAATTTGTTTCATTCATTTAAATATTTTTTAATTATTTGGACGTATTATTATGTAACTCCAATTTTTTTTCATGTGACCTTTGCATAATATTGATTTTATTTTGTTAAATTGCTCAAATTTATGTTTTCAAGCATTAATATATACTTAGTTAATAATAATTTTATATTGTTTATTTTTATTCACTTTAGGAATTTATTAAAATTCCAAACATGGTTTAATTGATTAAAAACAATCATGTTGAACTTGCCTTGCCAAGCTCTATTTAATAAAGTATTCTTTTTATATTTTAAATTATTGTATTTTCTACAGTTTTGGCATTTTTTATGAGAGAATTCTTTGAATATCTGATTTGATGATTATGAATATTACAATTGAACAAATTTTTACCTTAGATAAATTTGATGATTAAACTTGAACTGCCTAGTATCTTTGAATGCTACTTTATTATACTTTTTATCTTATTTTATCAAAGTTTTGTTTTGTTTTGATTACATTGCTTTGTAACTCTAAATCACGTACGCACTGTAATGAAACTCAAATTCTTCCATCATGTGACCTTTGTTGCCTTTGATTTGACTGTAATACATTATTTTAATTTATATTGTTTTAGCCTTGTTATATATTTACTTAATATTTAAATAATAATTCATTAATATTTATGATTTTTTTCTTCAAAAATTTGTAATAACTCCAAATGAAATCATATCGATATGAATCTAATAACATTGGAATCATCTTAATGTGCTCAATATATTTAAAGACTTTTTTTTTATATTTTTAAATATTTTTTTCTAGTGTTTTGACAAGTTTTATAAGACTTTTTATTTCATATTTGATTTGACAAATGAGAATGTTACGCTCGATCTCCTTAGAGTCCCTGAATGCAGCTTTAGTATTTTATTTATCTTTTTTATCCATGCCTTTCTTTTTGATTTTGTTATATTACTTTGAAACTTTAAATTTCCATGTCTATGTCTTTTACATCACTTATATTTTGTTATATTACTTATCATGAACTAACCATATTGAAGGTTTATTAAAAGTTTACTTTATTATAAAATAATGTTTTATTATTATTTATGTTTAATTATTTTAGTAACTCATGCTAATTTCAACCATGGTTCAATTGAGAAGAAGCAAATGTTGTTGGAATTATGTCGATGAGCTCTTCTATATCGAACTTGCTTTTAATATGTTGAAATATTTTTACTTGTTGTTATTCTAGCATGCCCTAGAAATTATTTCAATTTATACTTAGTTTGATGGTGAAGGTTGTTATGCTTGACAATCTTAGTATGTTGAAAGACTACTTTCCTAAAAAACTTATCTCATTTTGTTTAAGGTTTTGCTTCAAATTGCTTGTGTTATTTTGTCACTAAAATTCTTTGATATACAATTTAATTTTCTTTATTTATTCATATGACGTTAGTTTAATTTATGCCATTTCAATTTAACATTTAATCACTTAAGATTAAAATAATATTTTTTTTAGTATTTGTTCTTATTTAATTTGATAATTATAGGTATTCCAAAATGGGTCTAATCAAGATGAAACATAAGTCATTATGGTCATCACAATAAGGTCTATTAAATTAAATATTTATTTTGATATTTTTAAATGTTTTTTGTTCTTAGGCATTGGCATCGTTAATAAGACATTTTGTTTGTATTTGATCTTACAGTCAAGATTGTGACTTTTAGTCTGCTTACTATCCTTGAATGAAAATTTCTCATAAAATTTATCTCATTTCTTAATCATTTTTTAATTAATTTGGTTTTTCTGTTATATAACTATAGTTCTCTTAACATACAACCTTCAAATGGCTTTGTTTGGTTATATTATATTAATTTAAGTTATTTTAATTGAGATTTAATATATTTTAACTTAATATTCAAATAATGATTTATTATATTTATGTTTATTGTGTTAATAATTAAAAGTAATTCTTAATGTTGTATGATGGATATGTCATAAAGTTTTTAATCACATTTTGATGAGCTATCCTATTCAATAAATATTTATGAATATATTTTAAAATATTTTTTCCATGGTTACGCTATGCTTTATCAGCAATTTTAGTTACTAATTTTATTTGATAACTAAGGTTGTTATGTTTTATCTCCATAATATGTTGTAATCTTACTTTGTTATGTAGTTTATCTCATTTTTTCAACTTTTCTCTTTTAATTGATTGGATTTTATTTCAAGGTCTAATAGAGCCAAAAGAAAGGCCATTGGATTAATCATGATAACATTTGACAAATTAAATGTTTTTTTTTATATTACTGACCTTTACATTTTTTAAGGTTTTTACATGTTTTACAAGCCATTTTTATTTGCATGTGATCAGACTACTGAGAGTTTCATACATGATCTCCTTACTATCATGGAATGCATGTTTCATGTACAATTTATCTAATTTCTTCAATATTTTTTTTCATTTTGTTAAACTACTTTGTAACAAAAAGTTTCCATTCGTGTTACCTTCAAATGTCGTTTATTTATTTTTATAACATTCCTTGAATTTATCTAACCTTAGCTTTGACAAATAATCATTTCATTTTAAAATGATAATTTTTTGACTTTTATTCTTATTAAAGTTTTTAAAATTTATACTAATATTGAATGTTGTCTCATAGAGACGAAGAAATTGTTGGACGAGTTTTCTCAACTAGCTCCCTCAATTAAATGTTTATTTTTTTACTTTTACCTTGTTAATTGATTACAGTTTATCTTTTTTGTAAGAAATTTTCATTCATAATTGATTAGATGATCAATGATGCCACACTAAATCACCTAGGTTTCTTGGAATACAGCTTTCCCATTTAATTTATTTTTTCTTTCATCTCGTATAATCAATTATGTTATACTCAAATGTTTTAGTACCACAAAAATTAAGTTTCTTGTTCAGGTGTTCAGTGAGCTCCATACATTTAATTTTCATTTTTATATTTTTTAATAATTTTAAATTTTTTTAGGTTTGGGCATGCTTGTTTGATTATAGAGAATGTTACCTTAGTGCCTTGGAATGAAACATTACCATGTTATTTATTTATTTTCTCAAACTTTTTATTTGCTTTTGTTATGTTGTTATCAAAATATAATTCTCCTCTTGTGTGATTCTTAGATCTCTCGGATTTATTAATTTTCTATTGTTTAAATTTATCTGACTTGAACCATACTTTATATTTAATAAAAATTACCAAAATAATTTATAATTATTTATTAATATTCAATTTTATAATTTGTTATAATTCATGACTAGTTCCTATCTAGACAAAACAAACATCTCTGGACTCATCACAATAAGCTCTAACCAATTGCATATTCATTTCTAATATTTTTAAATATTTTTATTTTTTAGGGTGCTTAAAACACTTGTGAGGCTTTTTGATTCATACCTCTTTTGATAATCAAGTTTTTCATTCTTTACGTCATTATTTTCTTGTAACGCAACATTCTGATATAATTTCTTTTATTTTTTATTTATTTTTAATTTTATTAAATTATTATATAACCCTCATTGAACTCCATAGTGAGTGTTATATGTCCTTGATTTTTTTCTTTTTTCTTAAAGCTTGCATTTTCATTTGGTTTTATTATTATGAAACTATAATTTTTCTCCTTTATAACTTTTATGTCTCTTTTTTTAACATATTTTTCAATTGGTCATGTTTATATTTTCTTGTTCATATTTAATTTTATTAAAAAAATAAATTTATTAATATTTATGGTTATTTTGTTTTGGTAAATTATAATAATTTCTTAAAGAGTCAAAATGTCATTTGTTTTGCCACAATCGGAGTTCATTAAGTACTTACTCTTATGAATTAGTAAAGTAAATAAAAATAAAATAAATTTTAAAAATATTTTTTTGATAAGTAAATATATTTTAAAGTTGAAATAAGGGAAACTAAAATCAGATAGCATAAATGAATTGATCTAATGTAAAGGCCACATGAGAGTAGATTTAGAGTTTATTAGTTGTATAATGAATTCATGTAGACATATTTAAAGAAATGAAAAAAGTTTTATCGAAAAGTTGCATTCCAAGATTTACAAAAGCTTACCAAAACTCCAAAAAAAAAGTATTTAAAAAAATAAAAAATAACTTGATTTATTCAAACTTTTTAAATGAGCCAAATAAAAAACGTTTCAACTCTAGTAAAACACTTTTTGAATTAAAACAAATTGCCAAAGAAAACAAATGTAAAAATTAAAAACTTATTGTATTTATTTTTAGTTAATATATAATGATGGTAAAATTAAAGAAATTGAGTTAATGTAACATAACTAAGTCAAAGATATGTTAAGGTCAAATGTGAGGAGAATAAATGTTTCATAGTAATATAAGAGAATCAATGAAAAAAATTACGCAAAATGAGAAGATTATATAAAAAAGTTGCATTCTAAGATATGAAAGAGAAACTATAAAATCCTCAATCATTTAATCATATACAACCAAAAAAAAATTCTTATAAAGCATACCAAGACTTAGGAAATATGATATTTTAGAAGAAAATAAATACAAAATAGGATAAAGGTAAAAAAATGACTCCAATAATGTTTTTTCATCTCAATTTGACATCGTTAAAAATTTCTTTGAGTAGCCAAAAAAATAAACATAAATAATGAAATCAATTCAATTAAAAGATCACGAAAGAGTAGATTTAGAGTTATAGAGTAATAAACCAAAATCAAATAAAAAACTTATAAGAAATGAGATAAATTGAGCATGAATGTTATCTTTAAAGGCGTTAAGATGGTTGAGTGCAACTTCCTCGATTGCCAAATCAGCATGAACTGAAATGCCTTCTAAAACTTGTCAAACCTACCAAATAAAATATTTTGAAATTATAAAAATAAATATTTAATTAGATAAAGGTTGTGTAGATGAGGCCAAAAATTAGAATTACTACAAACAAAATTAAACATAAATATAACAAGTTATTATTTGAATTTTTTAAAAATATTTATCAATGCTAAATTAAGATAAATAGTAGTTTTACATATCCAAATCATGGAAATGTGAAGCACACATGAGAGGAGAATTATAGTTTCATATTAACATAAATAAATCATATCAAACTTTTAAAGAAATGAGAATAATTTATAGGAAAGAGCAATTACAATATACTTTGTATATTTAGTCTAACAACCATGATCTTGAATAAAATAGTTACCTATATAAAATTTAATATTTAAATATATAACGAATATTGTTGTTAGTTCAATGAAGTTTGTTTTGTCCATAAAAGAGCTCGGTAGGGATTAAAATCAATTACAAAAATAAATAAACACATAGAATAATAAATTATTTTTTAAATATTAGGCAAATATATCTTAAAGATAAAATTATTTAAATAGAAGAAAAATAATAGAACCAATCATAGTGACATAAATTTCACAAAAAACAAAATTTAGAGTTACATTGTAGTGTAAAATAATCAAACAAAGAAGTTTGAAAATTTCAGAAAATTTGTAAATGAAAAATGGTCTTTAAAGATACTAAAGAGATCGGATGTTACACCCTTAATCATCTTATTAAGTGCCATTCAAAATGAACCACAAAGCATGACAAAGCATAGAAAATTATATATTTAAAAAAATAAAAGAAATATTTAGTTGGATAAATATCATCGATAAGAGCTAAATATTATTTGTTTCATCTTAATCATACCTTGTTTGGAATTACTATAAATTAAGAAAATAAGTTGAAATAATATTAAATTATTGTGAAAATATTAAATAAATATATTAAAACTAAAATGAGATAAGTTGAAACAAAATAATATAATTAAATCAAAGTGATGTAAATATCATAAGAGTAGATTTACATTGCATAATAATATTATTGAATCAAGGCATAGGAACAAATGGTGTGAGAAAGTTATATTCTAAGATATTAAGGAGAATAAGGGCAATGTATTAATCATTAAAATAAGATAGAATCAAACTGTATTGTAAGCTATGGAAAAACCATAAATTATGAAAGTATTTAAATTTACAAAAATGTATATTTATTAGGATAGAGGACGTCAACATGAATCCAACAACATTTTTTACGTCTTGATCATATAACGCTGGTAAAATCTATGAATTACTTAATTTAATAAGCATAAATAATAGTAAGTCATAAATTAATATTTTATTAATTTATAATAAAAACAAATGAGATAAATTGAAGCAATATAATTTAGCCAAAAGGAAGTGATTTAAAGATAACATGAAGTTGATTTAGAGCTATATTGTATGAAAACTAAATCAAAGAAAAAACTTTTTGAAATCACATAAATTGTATAGTCAAGTGGCATTCTATGATACTAAGGATATCAATGGTAACATTGTCGATCATTACATCTAACAAAAATTGAGATTTCCCATATAAATTAACAAAACCTCATAAAAAAATTTTAAAATATTAAAAAAACATTTAATTTGTTTCATCTTCATCAAACCTCTAATAGAATTTCAAAATATAAATATAGTATACTTTAAAGCTAAATATAGATTATTCAAAACAATTTAATTAGTCAATTTAATCTGATGTAATTTTTAGATAAAGGAAGTTTTAGGTTTACTTTTTTTATAAAAAAATTAAATAAATTAGTAGATTTGAGATAAATAATATCACAAATTTACATTTCAAAATACTAAGGAGAATAATAGTAAAATTCTTGACAGTCAAATTAAGTAAAAATTAAAAAGTGATACAAAGTGTACTAATATTGAAGAAATAATATTTAAAAATACAAATAAAAATAAATGTTAAATTAGATAAATCTCAACAAGAATAGTTTAATTACTTTTTTCATCATTATAGGCCTTCATTTTTAATTTCTATTGGTTATCTATGTAAACAGGCATAAATAACATTAATTTATTATTTTAATATTAATTAGAATTATATTAAAGTAAAAATAAATAAAATTAAAGTAACATAATAAAAAACATTAAAGTGATGTACAGGCCACATAATAAGAGATTTAAAATTACATATTAATTTTAAAAAACAAATTAAAAACTTCAAAAAATCTGAGCTAAAGTTTTAAGTAAAGTTGCATTAAAAATAATTATCTATGATCATAAAATAAGTTATGAAACCAAATTTTTCATTAAATATGCCAAAATTATATCAAATAAAATATTTAGAATAAAATATTTAATTTGTTGAAGCTCAACTAGAAAATTATTCTCTTACTAAAAGAATAATTTTCTTCATCTTTGCTATCTCATTCTCTACTCAATAATTATCAATATTAAAAAATTGCAATATATTTCATAATCTATTATACGATATTTAAGTTAAATATTTCTTTTATTATTTATATTTATCAAGTAATTTTTTTTTGTGAATGATAATATAATGGAAAAAATTCATATGCAATATTATCATTTCTTTAGAATAATAGTTTATTTAAATAAAATATTTATTTTATATAAATAATATATTATTATTATATAATATGATAAACATAATAAGCATATAAAATATTTTAGGAGTACATTTAATTGTTAATTTTGAAACTTTTTTAAATAGTTCACTATTTTAAAAACATTAATCTCACAACTACGATATTTTTCTCATGAAGATAATTAACTTTAATAAGATGTTTGAAATGAGGTTCAATAAGAGTGAGGTGAGTTACTATGAATCAAAGTTTAATTTATTATAAAAGATTAAAATAAATTTTTTATTACAATTTTGATTAAAGTTTAAGAATTATCTAAAAGTCATTTTCTATAAACTTTCATTTTAATTAAAAACATATTAAGTTTTATGAAAGACATGTAATTGAAACATGAAGAGTAATTAAAAATATAAATAACTTATTTTTAGGTGTTTTGGCATATAAAACAAGCTTACATCCACCCCAGCAAAAGACCAAGCAAAGGTGACACAATAGATGCTATTTGCAAAAAGATAGGTTGGCTAAGACCTCACAATAAGGAGACAAATGAGATAGACTACTAGATTTTGCAATGTAATAAATGAAACAGGCTACCACAGCCTTACAACAACAAGAAAATCGATCAAAAAAATATATTCAGTGACATAAAATCTAAATTAGTACAACTAAAATATTATGCTTTAGGAAACTATTAAAGAGGCAGAAGCATCTTAATTAAATGAATTAATTGTTAAGAAAATTAATAACCTATCTAGTTTGAGAATGAAAGGAATTTCATGAGTTTGAGAAGTGAATGACACATCAACGTGTGTAAACAATGAGGGAAACGAGAGGCCAATGGCTTTAATATTTTTTTCTTAACGTCACGTAAAAATTTTTATTCTTATTTTTCTAGAAAAATCTTCTATTTATATGTAGTTTTTAAAAGCTAAATGCACTGACCAAACACTACATTTAGCCATTACAATTTTTGAAATTAATTTAATATTTTAAAAAGGAGATAAGCAAATGAATATCTCATCAACGGCTCTGAAAAGTTGGTAAAAAAGCCATGCATAGTCACCCTTTGATCGGAATGTAGCTTGACCAATAGATCACAAAAACCAAGTGATCGGACAATGCAATCGAATCTGTCTTTATAAAAACTAATTTGGTCTAGTCCGTTATATTAGAATCTAAATCTGACGACATAATGTATCTTGGCAAGTAGAACAAATACAAACTATGCTATCACAATAAGGAACAATTTATATTAGATTTTTTTCACACATTTCTCTTTGAAACAATCTCTCACTTTCGTCTCTTTCTTATTATTATGTTTTTATTTTTTTTCTTCATTCTCGTTCTCCTTATTTTATTAATGGCCTCTACTTTCTATTTTTTTTTATCTATTTCACTTGTTTATTTATTCTCTTTATCTTATTTGTGTTATCTATTTTCTTTTCTTCTTCATTAAATCATCTCTCATCAATCTCAATTATTACTTTCCTCTCTATTTTGTTTTTATTAAGTCATGATTTCTCCCCATAGGGAGTAATCATCTCTTACTCTATCATTTTATTAACCCATAAATTAAAAATATTTAAAAAAATCTCAAATTTAACATTTAATATATTTAACCGAATATATTTTATTATAAATATTTATTTCAAAATTAAAATTTTAAATTATAAGGTGACATAGCACAAAATCCATCCTTTAATGTTGTCAACTTTTTCAAAAGTTGCAGTTTATTTAAGTATTTATTAATTGAATTTAGATAAAATAATTAGATTATAATATGTTATGAAATGTGACATACAAAACTTTTATTAAAAATGTATAGGCTTGATAATTTATGAAATTTTAGAAATGGTTCATTACCATATAAAAAATGATCACAACACTACGATACTTTTTTTTTGAATGTATGTTCATCCCCATGGGCATTTTAGCATTGGATCTCTTTAGAACTCATAAGTTAAGCATGCTTAGGCAAGAGTAGTTTGCGATGGATGGCCTTTTTAATGGACTAATGTTGCACATTTTTCATAGCGTTCTTTTTTCTAACAAATTGCTTTTAAAAAAGACTTTCTAAAATTATTACAAATTTTTTATGACAATAATTTAATATTACATTTGATAAAAATAAAATAATAACTTTTTTTGATAGATTTTAAACAAATTGAAATATATTGATTATAATAAACATTAATTAATTTATGTTCATAATAGCATATATTTTTTGTGTATTTAATTTTTCAAGTATAGAACAACTATGTTATAGAATATTAGAGAAAAAATATAATATTAAATTAATATTAAAAAAATTTTATAATATTTTTAATGTTCTAAAGAAATAATAAAACTAAATTATTTTTTATATTTTATTATTATCAAATATTATATAAAATTAGCTTGTTATATTTTTATAAATATTACAAATTTTATCTCTATCCTAATATTCTTTTTTGCCTCTCTCTCCTCTATACTTTCTTAATTTCTCTTTTCTCTTCCTTCCAATTTTTTATTTTTTTCTCTCTCTATCTCCTCTATGTTTTTTGTCCTCTTCTTTATAAAATAATCTATCATCTATCCTTCTTATTACTTTTCTATTATTTTCATTCTTATATATGAAATATCTCATATTTCATAGTTTAATATATAAAATCAATAATAATCATATATTTTATTATTCATTCTTTCTACATAATTTATTTTTCATAAAAATGATAACATATTAAAAGAAAATCTTAGGTACTAATGTCATCAACTTCAAAAGTAATAGTTTATGCAATTTTTTAAGTTTTATGCAATAAAATATTGATATTAGAATATATAATCTCGTATACGTTAAGCATAGTTTTTCTTAAAATAGTACATATTCTTTATAAGTTAGATTATTTTCGAAATGATTCATTAAGATAACAATCACATTGTTACGATAATGTCTTAAACATTCATGTGTGACTACACCAACATTACAGTTGCAGATCTAGTTAGAACTCAAAAATTAAGCATTCTTAGGCAAGAGTACTATTGAGATTGGTGGCCTCTTAAGAAATCATCATGTTGTACATATTTTTCCAACATTTATTTTCTTAATCCGTGAAAATTAATGTTAATAATATATTGATGTTAAAAAATATTACTTATTAAAAAAAATTTTATAATTACAATTTTAATAATCAATATTTAATAATAACTTTATAACATTATTGTAAGTTTCAAGTAATAATGAATATGAGATATCACATTATATAATAAAACCATATCTTTAAATTTGTTTAATTTTGGGAATAAATCACTTATAAAAATTGCAAAATAGTTACAATTGATTTAAACTTATAATAGTTTATCTTATGTATATAGGGTTTTTAAAAAAAGTAACATCACTTTATAAAAAACAAGAAATCTAAAATTATTTCTTTAATCTCAAATATTCTTTATATTTATGATATATATAATATAAAATAAAGATAAAATATTAGAATAGTTATATTATTTATAATTTACATTAATTTTTAAGTCTAAATAAATTTATATTGAATTAATTTTTAAAATATTCTTTAAATATTTTTAATTTTATGAAACAATAAAAAACCATAAATAGTTTTATATGTTAAAATAAATAAACGTTATATAAAAATCTTTTTTCAATTGAATTTATTATATTAAACTCTATTTGGCCTCTCTCTCTTATACCCGTCTCTGCTTTACCATTTCTCTCTTATTTAGTTTTTTATTTATTTATTTATTCTCTATGTATTTTATGTTCTCACTTTTCCTTTCCACTTCGTTAAGTCACCGCTCATCTCTTTATTATTACTTTTCTCTTTACCGTACTCTTATCTATTTATATCATTTTTCTCTTTTAAAATAGTTATCTCTATCTATATTATCTATTTTAAAAATATTAGTTACCAAAATTGAAGAAATCTCTCATATATCACTATTTAATTTATACTATATTTGAAAGATAAAATACTGTTGTGATTATTAAATTGCAAAAAAACACCATAAAAAAGTGGACCTTGTACTTTAAATTTAGAAATTTACTGTGTATAAAACTTTTAGTGTTTTGTCCTACATTGCTCACCACCAGCATTTGATCCTTCTTACAGGTATTTTGGTGAACCCGATCAACGTTTGGTTGAATTATTTTCTACCATGTTGCCTTTGGCAATCACAAGGCTGATGGAATTTATCGATGGAATGATGGTGTGTGGCATGGATCATTCGATTGCAAATTTGTACGTTTGCATCGAGCTTCTTAATCACGTAATTTCAAAATTCATCACGCATAATTTTTTTCATTTTTTGCACCTCGTTGCCCCCTTACATTCTTCGTTTCTCCTTATAGCTATTTTCATAACTGGTTCGATTAATTTAGTTGGCTAGCTACTGCTTGCAATACCTAATTGATTTAGTTTCCTAACATTTGCTGTGCTAGCAAATTAATCACCATAATAACTAATGGGTGACCTAATTTTCTTTTGTTGGAGTTATGAAGCCGTTATCGATTGCTCAATTAAAAATTAGAATGTTTTGATTTGAAGATATATGCAACTATTTTAAAAAGTAATATCCAATGAACTCTTGCAATTCACTGTCGCAATAGGCTTTTGTTTTGATAATTTTTATTAAATTCTTTTCTCACTTATTTTCTTTAACAAATTCTACCACTTCCTTCTTTTTCTTATTGTTAATTTTTTTTATTTTTGTCTTCATTCTAGATTTCCATATATTATTCATGTCCTCTCTAACAACTGTATCATTCTCTATCTTCTCTTTTTTATTTCACTCATCTTTTATCCTCTTTATCTTAATTATGTTATTTCTTTCTTTTTCTTCTTCATTAATGTGTCTCTCATCTATCTTGATTATTATTTTCTTATCGATTTG
Source organism: Vanilla planifolia (assembly GCA_023846275.1). Lineage (NCBI taxonomy): Eukaryota > Viridiplantae > Streptophyta > Magnoliopsida > Asparagales > Orchidaceae > Vanilla > Vanilla planifolia. Next base: position 541,271 of record JAIUJO010000056.1, on the reverse strand, counting down.
GATTTTATGAATCCATGATTTCCTTTCACTTATAGAATAATCATCTTCGACTCAACAATTTTTTTCAGGCTATCTATTAATAATATTTAAGAAATATCCCGTGTTGTATTTTTTAATATGTAATATATTTAAAAAATAAATATTTTATTATTATTATTTGTTGCATAATTTAATTTTTTATATAAAGAAAGGTAACATAATAGAAGAAACTTTCATTGAAAGTTGTCTACTTTTTTGAAAATTATAGCTTATTTAATTATTTATTAATTGTTTTTAAAATAAAGTAATTATATTATAATATATCATGACATGTGACATGAATAAATGTTTTTAAAACTGTTTTGGCATGTTTATATAGGAAATGTTAAGAATGGTTCATTACCATCAAAAACTAATCACAGAACTACAATATTTTTTCTTTTGAAAGCATGTTTGACCACACAAGCAGTTTAGCCTTCAATCTTGTTAGAACTCAAAATTCAAGCATGCTTGGTTAAGAGTAGTATTATGATGGGTGATGTTTTTAAGTCCTCAATGTTTTACATATTTTTCATTTCTTTCTTTTTCTAAACAATTGATAGTTAATTTTATAACATTACAATGTAAAAAATTATTATAAATTACAGTTCATGATTATAATTATAATAATTAATTTTGTAAAAATCACTTTACAAAAACATGTTATAAATTTTATATAAAAACATATATTACACATCATTTGATATAATAAAATTCTAGTCTTAATATACCAATATAAATTACTTCGATTATAATAATTTAGAATTAATTTTTGTCTATAATAGCATATATATGTTGTGTGTTTAATTTTTTAAATGTTGAAATAATATATTACAGAATATTAGTGTCACCAATAATATAAAATTAATAGTCAAAGTAATTTTTTAATATTTTTAATATCTTAGTATTTTTCTTTGCCTCTCTCCTCTATTCTTCCTTAATTTCTCATTTCTTTCTTTTGTACCTTTTTATTCTTTCTCTCTATCACCTTTATTTCTTTCCTCTCCTTTTTATTAAAAATTCTCTCATCTATCTATATTATTATTTTTTTCTTTATTTCACTCTTATTAATTTATAACTTTCTCTACCTTACTGAATAAATAATTCTTTCTCTATTATCTTTATTATGACCATAAATTAAAAATATATATTAAATATGTCAAATTAAATATTTCAATATATAAAATTAATATTATTTACATATTTTATTTAATATATTTTTTGAATAATTTAATTTTTCTAAGAACGTTAATATATGAAAGAAATCTTAGGTATCAATATCATTCATATTAGAAGTAATAGTTCATGTAATTAATTTTCATTAATTTTATAAAATAAAATGTTAATATTAGAATATATTATCACATATATCATAAGCATATTTTTTTTAAAATAGCTGATATACTTAATAATTTTGGCTGTTTTAAAAAAAATCATTATCGTCATGATAACAATCACATAACTACGGTAAGGTATTTCATATACATGTACAACAACACCACATTATAGCAATGGATCTAATTGGAACTCCAAGGGTAAGCATTCTTAGGCAAGTGTACTATTGGGATAAGTGGCCTCTTAACAAGTCCTTATGTTGCACATATTTTGTTAAAGTATTTATTTTTTAATGAGTGATAACTAATTTTAATAATATGTTTAATTTAAAAATTACATTATTAAAAGATAATGTTTATAATTTCAATTTTAATAATTCATATTTAGTAATAGGTTTATAAAATTATTATTAATTTTATGTAATATTTAATATGACACATCACATGATATAATAAAATAATAACTTCAAAATTGCCTAATAATAAGAAAAAAAATAAATATGAATTATAATATATTATAATTAATTTAATTATATTATAGTATACTTATTATGTATGTAAAGTTTTTGAATAATGTAAAATTACGCTATAAAAAGTAAGAAATAAAAAATTATTTCTTTAATTTTAAATATTCTTTATATTTATGATCTATATTATGTAAAATAAACATATATATTAGAAAAATTATATTATTTATTTTTTAAATAATTTATTTTAAGTATGAGTTAATTTATATTAAATTAATAACCAAAATATTCTTTAAATATTTGTAATTTAATTAAAAAATAATAAATATAAAATAGCTTTATATTTTAAAATAAATGAATGTTAAATATAATTTAATTTTTTTAATAAATGTTGTAACTTTAATTATTTAAATTTAACTGGTTTTAATTAATTTTTATCAATTTTTTCATTATCTTATTGTCCAACACATTCTCTCACTTCTCTCCTATATTATCCTTCTTTTATTTGTCTCTTATTCTTTGCCTTTATATTCTTTTTGGCCTCTCTCTCTCTCTCTCTCTCCTTCATCACTGTCTATTTTCTCATTTCTTAATCTGTCATTTGTTTATTTATTCTCCCTATATCTTTTATGTTCTCAATTTTTTCGTTTCCACTTCATTAAATGGTCTCGCATCTCTCTATTATTATTTTTCTCTTTATCTTCCTCTAATCAATGTGTAACTTTTCTATTTTAAAATAATTATTTCGATCTATATTATCACTTTTACGTACAATAATTAATAACATTTAAGAAATCACTATTATATAGCATTTTAACATATAAAAAATAATTTTAATTATTGATTTTATATAAATAATTTTTTATTATCATATATCATCATTCATTATTTTTAAGAAAATAATCACACAACTTTGATTCATTTTTTTATACATGTGAGAATATTAGGATTATAAAACTAGATCTAATTAGTACTTCGATTATTAAGCTTGCTTGAATGAAAGTACTGTTATGCATTCTTTAATGTCATTAAGTTTTCTGAGAATTAATAAGTTATTTTAAAAAACATGTTAATTTTAAAAAATTAAATTATTATAAACTATAGCTGATAAATACTTTTTTGGTAAATAATTATTAATAATAACTTTATTAAATTCTAATTAATTTCATATAATAATAAATATAACAGATGATATGATATAATAAATCAATAATTTTAATATAGTTTAACATTAACAAAAAAAACTATGTAAAATTTAATAAATTAGAATTAATTTATTTTTATTATATTATATTTTTCTTGTGTAGAAAACTTTTAAAATATATTGATATTACATTATAAAATAAGAGAAATATAAAATTAAATAACTATTATTACATATTATTAAAATTTATTATCTATATTACATCATACAAAGATAATATATTAAAATAATTATAATTTTAGTTTTTAAAAAATCTTTATATTATAATTAAGAAAAAATAAAAATTAAATAAAATGCAAGAATAATTTTTAAATATATTTAATATTCCATAATGAATAAAGACATAAAATTTTTTTTATGTTTTTTAAATTTCTAAAAATTATATATGATTAACTTGTAATATATAAAAAAATTATAACTCTATTTATTAAGGTTTATGATTTATTTCATTTTTTTTATCTTCATTTTTGTTTTAATGTCTATCAAATTCTCTCACTTTCCTCTCACTTATTATCTTTTTATTATTTGTCATTTCATTTTTCAACTCATTACACTCTTATTGGCGTCTCTATTTCTACTATCCATCTCTTATTTGTCATTTCTCTATCTTTAATTTTTTTTTATTATCTTTAACTTTTTAATGTTCTCTTTTCCTTTTCTATACAATAAAACGTCTCTCATCTTTCTCTAGAATTATTTTTTGATTTATTTTTCTATTAATTTCTGACTTTCTCTTTTTTAGAAAAAGTTTATGTCCATCTCCATTATCATCTTTTCATTCCATCAATTAATAATATATAAGAGATTTCCTATGCGACATAGTATAACATATAATAGTTTTTATAAATATATATTTAATTTTTTACTACCTAAATTAATTTTTTATATAAAAGCATGATAAAATAATGAAAGAAATTTTTTTATTAATATCAAATGTTCTCAAAAAAAAAATTAATTCATGTAATTTTTTATTTTTTAAATAAATAAAATAAAATATTTAAACAAAATATAGTAAAATATATCTAAAAAGCATAAACATTATTTAAAAGTTTATATGTTTAATAATTTACAAATAGTTGAAATGGTGAAATGATTTAAAAAAAAATAAGGACTAATATATTTTATCTTTTTCATGTATATGCAACCACACTAGCATTGTAGCATACGATAGGAAAACCACTCCAAAATTAAGCATGTTAAGAAAAACGTAGTATTAAGATAGGTGACATCTTGAAAAGTTTTATTATCAGTCATATTTTTTCATAACATTTTTCAAATGAATTAAAATTATGTTTTATAACATTATTACTTAAAAAATAATTTTTATAAATTATAGTTTGTAATTATATATTAGTAATTAAATTTTATAATATCTTTGTAATATTATTATTATTTGTTTAATATAATAATAAATATAACACATCATGTAATATGATAAAATATTAACTTTAATTTTTTTAATTATTAAGAAAAAAAAGCTTTTCTTAATTAAAATAAATTAGAATTTATTTATTTTTATAATAGTATACATATCATGTATGATGAATTTTTAAATATACAAATATTATATAGAATATTAGACATTAAAATAATATATTATTAATAAAAAATGCGATAAAAAACTTTTATTTTTCAAAAATAATGATGAATCATGTTTTTTTTTAAATTAATATATTGTGTTATATATGATTCGATTATTATATTTTATCAGTATTATAAGTTTAATCATTTAGAATTAACTTTAATTTCACTTTTTTCTTACTTTTATTCTTTATCTCAATATCTCTCAAATTCTCTCTCTTTTTCTCTCTTATTATCATTCTTTTGTTTGTCTCTTTATTGTTTATATCTTAATATTTTTTTAGACTATCACTCACCATTATCATTCTTTATATTTTCATGTCTATTTGTTTCATTTATTATTTTATTTTTTAAAATTTTCTATATTCTCCCTTTTCTTTTCTTATCTATTCATTAATCTCTCATCTCCCTTTATTTTTAGTTTTTTGATTTTGTCACTCTAAGAGAATAATTTTCTTCATCCTATCTCTTTCTCCTAATATATAATATTTATGATAAATATATATTTTATTATTTATATTGATTAATTAATTTAATTTTTCATTGATAAGAAAGATAATATATTGAAAAAAATCATTTGTATTAATGTCAATGTTTTTAAAAATAATATTTTATTTAAATTATTCATTTGTTTTATATAAAGAATATATTCATATTATAATATTGTATGTTAGACATAATAAGCATAAAAAAAATTTTAGAAGTACATTCACTTTTTAATTTAGAAGCTTTTCAAAATGGTTGATTATTTTCAAAAGAATAATCGTGCAACTATAATTTTTCAACATTTACATGTATTTGTCACCACACCAATATTATAGCAATTGACTCCATTAAAACTTAATAGTTAAGCATGCTTGGTTTAGCGTACTATTCAGATGGGTCACATTTTGAGAAGTCCTTATGTTGCACATATTGTTTTGTGGCACTCCTTTTTCTTATGAATGATAATTAATTTTAATAAGATATTTGAAGTAAGGTTCAGTAAGACTAAAGTGAATTACTATGAATGGAAGTTATTATTACAAAATATTAACATGAAATATTTATAGTAGTTTTTAATTAAGTTTAACAAGTATAGAAAAAAGAGTTTTTTTAAATTTTCATTTTAATTTTAAAACATCTTATGTTTTATAAAACATATGTAATTGAAAAAATAGTAGTAATTAAAAATGTAAATAATTAATTTTCAGGTGTTTTGCCTAAAAAAAATGCCTACATCCACCTTAAGAAAAAAACTAAGCAAACACAACACAATATAAGCTTTTCACAATTAGATGGGTTGTCTAAACCTTCACAACAAAGAGACAAATGAGGCAAACTACTATAGTCTTACAATGAAATTAATAAATTAGGCTACTACATCCTTATAACAAAATAAATTTGAAGAAAAAGAAAAACATTCAACAACATATAACCCTAATCAATAAAAGAAAATCTAATGATTCATCAAATGATTAATGTAGCACAAGTATCTGAATTAAATGAATTAAATATAAACAAAATTAATAACTTAGTTGATTTGAAAATGTAAGGAATTTTAAGAATTTGATGACTGAATGGCACAATAACATATGAAAACGAGGGAAACAAGTGGCTAATGGCATTAACATTTGTTTAGTTGTTCAAATTTTCATAGTTTGTTTAATATTTTAAAAAAGAAATAAACAAATAAATAACTCACAAACAGCTCAAAAAAAAGGTGAAAAAGCTGTTGTGTAGTAGTCATTCGATCGGAGTGCTCATGGGGCATTGGATCGAATCTGTACCTTTACAAAAATGAAATTGGTCTGGTCCATTAGATTAGAAATGCGATTTGATGATAGGTTTTATGTTCACCTGTGAAAGAAATACGGACGATGCAATTGCAACAAGGCACGATCGGATGGCTAAAAGAATTAGTAGTTCGATAGATAAAATACTACGGTGATCATTCAATTGCAAAATTGCACCATTGGATGGTGCACCTTATTCCTGCACTTCAAAAATTCACCATGCATAAAAGGTTGTGTTTTGTCCCACGCTGCTCACCGCATCGTTTGTCCCTCTTTATAGGTATTTTAGTAACCCCAGTATACGTCTGAATTTTTTAGTTTTCTAGTCATTGTGTTACCTTCAAAAATCGTATGACTGTAAGAATTTAACAATTGAATGGTCGTGCGTGGTGTTGATCATTTGATCATGAATTTCGAGGATCAAACGGTGCTTCTTCATCCGTCAATTCCAAAATTCTTTGAGCAAACATTTTGGCATTTTTTTCCCTTTATTGCTCCTTCGCATTATTCGTTTCTCCATTTAATTATTTTCATAACTTCTCTGATTAATTTGGTCTGCTAGCTACAGCTATAAACGTGAGATTAATTTAGGCTGCTAGCATTTGCTTTGTTTGCCAATCAATCATCGGAGTAACCAACAGGAGATTTGCTTTTTTTTTGTTGGATTTAAGGAGTCATTATCAATTGCCCATTCAAAAATTTGAATATTTTGCCTTAATTATGTATGCAACTACTTTAAAAAGTATTCTCACAACATCTATCACAGTTCACCGAGGCAATTGGTTTGTGGTCGGTAAATTTCTAATAATTTTTTTCACATTTATTTCTTTTTAACTCTTTCTCTCACTACCTTCTCTCTCTTATTATTACTTTTTCAATTTTTTCTTCATTCTCAATATCCTTATGTTATTCATGGGCTCTCTCACTTCGTTGTCCTTCTCTATGTTTTATTTTTTCTCTTTTTAACTCATTTATTTATTTTCTTTATTATATTTATCTTCTCTCTTTTCTTTTCTTCTGAAGTAAATTGGCTCTCATAATCTCAATTATTATTTTTCTCTCTATTTTGATTTTATCAATCCATAATTTTTTGTCTCTTATGGAGCAATCATCTTCGACTCTATTTTTTTTTATTTCAACCAATTAATTAATAATATTTAAGAAATATCTAATTTTATATAGTTTATTATTTAATAATTTTAACAAATATATATTATATTATACAAAATAATTTAATTTTTATTTTGTAAAAAAGGTAACATAATAGAAGAAACTTTCATTTAAAGTTGTAGGCATTTTCAAAATTATAGTTTAAGTAATTATTTATTAATTTTTATCTAAATAAAATAATTATATTATAATATATTATTACATATAGCATGGACAAACTTTATTATAAGTTTATAGGCTTGAAAATTTAGGAAATTTTAGAAATGGTTCATCAGCATCAAAAAAGTAATCAAACAACAAGATATTTTTTCTTCTGAATGCACGTTCAATCGTATGAGCATTTTAGAATTGGATCTTGTTACAACAAACAAACTAAGCATGCTTGGGGGAGAGTAGTCATGTGATGGGTGACCTTTTTAAAGGTCTATATGTTGCAAATGTATTTCATAACATTCTTATTTTTTGACAAAATGATGATTAAGTTTCGTAAAAATAAAATGTAAAAATTACTATAAATGGTAGTTTGTAATTATAATTGTAGTAATAAATTTTTTTAAAATAAATTTATTATTTTATTATTAATTGTAATAAATTTTATTATTTAAAAAATATCTTGTCTTTCATAATCTAATGTATAATATTTACGATTAATGGAAGAAATTCTCATGTATTATCGTCAACATTATAAAAAACAATAGTTCATTTAAATTTTTTATTTTTTATATAAATAATGAAATAAAAATTATAATATAGTATGATAGACATAATAAGCATATTAAAAAATTTAGAAGTACATTTACTAGTTAATTTAGAAAATTTTTTAATATTGTCCACTATTTTTAGAATAGTAATAATGCAACTACGATTTTTTATCTTTTGCATGTATTTGTGACCACACCAGCATTAAAACACACAATCCCATTAAAAAAAAATAGTTAAGCTTGCTTGGTTTAGAGTACTAGTTGGACGGGTCAGCTCTTGAATCCTCATGTTGCACATATTTTTTCATGACTCCTTTTCTCATGAAAAATAATTAATTTTAATAAGACTATTGAGTTGATGTTCAGCAAGAGTGAGGTGAATTACTATGAATCAAAGCTTGATTTATAGCAAAATATTTTCATAAAATAGTTATAATAATATTTAATAAAGTTTAATAAATATATAAAAGTGATTTTTAATAAATTTCTAATTTAATTTTAAAACATATTAAGTTCTATAAAAGTCATGTAATTGAAAAATCAGTAATGATTAAAATTGTAAACAATTGATTTTATTTCGTTCAGCTTATAAAATAAGCCAATGTCCACCTTAACAAAAAAACCCAAAAAACAAAATGCAGTATAAACCTTTCATTAATAGACGAGTTGGCTAAGCATTGACAACAAATAGACAAATGAGACAGACTAGTACGATCTTATAATGAAATAAATGACACCTTCTACTACATCCTTAGAACAAAATAAATTGGAAAAAAAAAGAAAAACATTCAGTGACAAAAAAGTAAATCAATATAAAGAAAATCGTATGGTACATGAAACCATTAAAGAGATGCAAGTATTTAATTAAATGAATTAAAAAGGAATTTCATGAGTTTCAACAATGAATGGCGAACCAAAATATTAAAACGAAGTGGGGAACAAGCGGCTAATGTCTTTAATATTTTTTGTTAGGTACAAATAAAAATTTTTATACTTGTTTTAATGAAAAAAATTTCTATTTTTATGGAATTTTTAAAGGCTAAAAGCACTTACCAAACACGTAATTTAGCTATTAGAATTTTTTTAGATTTTATGATATATTACTTAGGAAATAAACTAATAAATAACTCACTAAAGGCTCAAAAAAATGTCAAAATAAGTTGTTGCATATTCACCATTCAATAGGAATGCTCCAAGATGATTCAATCATGAAAATTGAGCGATCAGACATATGCTATCGGATCTACGCCTTTAGAATGGCTTGAGTGTCATGTCCCATCATTGCTCAATCGGATCATTCGTCCCTTCTTATATGTATTTTTGTAACCTAGTTATGGATCCAATTTTTGACTTTTCTATCCTTTGTCATGTTGCATTTGGCAATCGCACAGCTCAACATTTCACGGATTTAGAATGGCTTGAGTGTCATGTCCCTCATTGCTTCATGGAATTGTTCGTTTCTCCATATATTTATTTTTATAGTTGCTCCGATTAATTTTGTCGATTAGCTGTCGTGGTAAATGTTTCGTGAGTTTATTTGACTAGCATTTGTCATGTTGTTGAATTAATCCTCAGAGCAACCAACAGGAGATTTTATTTGTTTTATTTAAAGAGCTGTTCTCAATTGCTCGATTAAAAATTGGAATGTTTTGATTTCATTATCTACACAATTATTTTTAAAAGTAATATCCAATGAATTGTCACGGTTAATTGTGGCAATGGGTTTCTTGTTGGTAAATTTTTAATAAATTATTTTTTATCACTTTGTTCTCTTCATCAAATTCTCTCACTTCCTTCTCTCTTTTATTATTAAATTTTTATTTTTGTCTTCATTTTCAATCTTGTTATATTTTTCATGGCATCACTCACTTCTCTAACCTTCTCTACTTACTCTTTTTTTCTCTATTTCACTCATTTATTTATTCTCTTTATCTTTTTTATGTTATCACTTTTCACTTCCTCATTAAATTATCTCTCATCTATATCAATTATTTTTTATCTTTCTATTTTGGCTTTATGAATACTTAATCTTTGCTTTTACGAAATAATCATCTCTAGCTCTATTATCTTTGTTTCCTACCATCAATTAATAATATTTAAGAGATATCTCGTGTTGTATAATTTAATGTGCAATATATTTAACAAATATATGTTTTATTATGAATATTTACTATAAAATGTAATTTTAAATTTATAAGAAAGGTATCATATAGAAGAAATTTTTTTAGAGTGGTCTACTTTTTTGAAACTTATAGTTTATGTAAGTATTTTTAATTTTTTTAAAGTAAAATAATTATATTATAATATATTATCGTATGTAACATCAAAAATTTTTTTGAAAGTGTATTAGTTTATTAATTTGGGCAAAGAAATGGTTCATCACCATCAAAAAAGTAACCACACAACTATGATATTTTTTCTTTTGAATGCATGTTTGACCACATGAGCATTTCAGCGATGGATCTCATTAGAACACACAAGGCTAGCAAGCTTGGGCTAGAGTAGTATTGTGATGGGTGGCCTTTTTGATGATCCCAGTGTTGCAAATATTTTCATAGCAATCTATTTTTTAACAAACGACGATTAATTTTTACAACATTATCGTGTATAAAAGGAACTACAATTCACAAATAAAATATAATAATTAATTTTTTAAAAGAAACTTTATAAAATTATTATAAATATTAAGTAATAATAAATATAACAGATCATTTGATATAATAATATAAAAACATATTTAGCAAAAAAACATGTATCATTTATAATAATTATAATAGCATATATATATGGTGTATTTGCTTTTTAAAGTATAAAAATATTATATTATAGAATATTAGAGATTAAAAAATATTAAATTAATTGTCAAATTTTTTATAAATACTTTTTAATTTTCCAAAGAAAAAAAATCTTTAATATTTTTTTCTTTATTAAGATTAAATTTTGATTTATTTACCTCTCATTTTTTTGTAATATCTCTAATATTCTTTGACATTTCTCTCTCTCTCGTAGCATCATTCCCTGTTTGGTATCTTCAAGATCTATGTCCTAATATTCTTCTTAAGCTCTCTCTCTCTCTCTCTTTCTCCTTATTTTTACTTTATTTCTTGTTTATATCCCTTTCACTTTTTTGATTTTTCTCTCTATCTCCTCGATGTTTTTTCTTCTCTTCTCTATTAAATAATCTCTCATCCATATCTATTATTGTTATTTTTGTCTTTTTTTCACTCTTATAAATTTGTAACATTCTTGTCTTGTAGAACAATTATTTCTTTTGCCATTACATTTTTTATGTCCATAAATTAACATTATATATGACATATCTCAAATTACATTATTTAATAAATAACATTAATAAAAATTATATTATTAATTATTTATATTTTTTGCATAATTTAATTTTTTTGAGAATGATAACATATTGAAAGAAAATCTTAAGTATTAATTTCATCAATTTCGAAATTAATGGTTTATTTAATTTATTTTTATTGAGTTCATATAAAAATTTTTGATATTAGATTGTATTATCACATATATGATAAGCATAATTTTTATTTTAAAATAGTACATTTATTTAATAATTTTGCCTATTTTAGAAATAAATCATTTTCATCAAAACAACAATGACATAACTATGAAAACTACTTTTGCAAGCACGTTCGACCATACAAATATTATAGTAGTGGTTCTCATTAGAACTCCAAGGTTAAGCATTCTTAGGGGAGAGTATTGTTTGGATAGTTGCCTCTTGAGAAGTCCTTATATTATTTATAGTTATCATTTTAGTAATTAATATTTAATAATAAATTTATAATATTATTCTCAATTTCTTGTAATAATGAACATAGCACATCAAATAAAATAATAAAATAATAACTTTAAATTTTTTTTAATATTGAGAAAAATAACTTATATCAATAACAATGAATTAGAGTTAATTTACATTCACTGTTGTACATATATCGTGTATATAGAATTTTTAAATAATTTAACATTACTTTATTAAAAATAAGAAATCTAAAATTATTTCTTTAATCTTAAATATTTTTTAATTCATGTTCTATATTATGTGAAATAAACATAATATATTAGAACAATTATGTTATTCATTATTTAAATAATTCTTTTTAATTATTAATAAATGTATACTAAATTAGTAGTCCAAATATTTTTTAAACATTTGTAATATTATAAGATAATAAAAAAATTAAAATAGTTTTATATTTTAAAACAAATAAAAGTATATAACTTAATTTTTTCATTCTTAATAAATATTATATGTTTAATTATTTGAATTTAACATTTATTAAATATTTTTTTAAAATTTTATCGCTTTATCTTAATGTCTAACATATTCTCTCACTTACTTCTCTCTTTTATTATCATTCTCTTATTTTTCTCTTTATTCTTAGTGTCTTTATATTCATTTTGGTCTCTCTCTACTACCACTGAAAACTTTTTTATTTCATAAGCTTTCATTTATTTATTTATTATCTCTATATCTTTTATATTACTTCTTTTCTTTTCCTCATTATTGAATCATCTCTCACCTCTCTATCATTATTTTTCCTTTATCTTCCTCTTATCAATCTGTAACTTTTCTCTCTTCTAAATAATTATCTTGATCTATATTCTCTATTTAAGAACACTAATCACGAAATTTAAGAAATCCCTCATATATCACCATTTAATATATAATATATTTTAGAAATATATATTTTATAGTATATATATTTATTAAATTTAATGTTTAAATTTTAAGAAGGATAACCTAACAAAAGAAAATAATATATATTAACATCAATGCTATACGAAGTAACAGTTTTTAAAATTTTTTATTAATTTTATATAAATAAAAGATTATCATTATAATACATTAAGATTCATTACTTTCAAGATAATAATCACACAACTATGATTTTTTTATTTTTTTGAATGTGGGTCACAACATTTGCATTACAGCACTAAATCTAAATAGTACTTCAATTATTAAGCCTACTTGGAAGAGAGAAGTTTTTGGATGGATGACCTCTTAAGTGTATTGTTACTTATTTTTTCATATCATTAATTTTTGTGATGAATGATAATAAATTTTCAAACTTTTTAAATTTTAAAAAATTAAATGATTGAAAATTGTTATTTATAAATACTATTTGTGTAATCAATTATTAATATCAACTTTATAAAATTTTTATTAATTTCATGTAATGATAAGTACCATATGTTATAATAAAACAACATTTTAATATAGTTTAATGTTGAGAAAAATACCTATATATAAAATAATAAATTAGAATTAATTTATTTTTATAATATTATATATATGTTATTTATAAAATAATTTATATATTTTAACATTACGTTCTTAAATAAAAGAAATAAAAAATTAAATAATTTATGTAAAATTTTTTTATTTTTAATATCTATATTCCATCACATAAAGAAAAGATATTACAATAATTATAGTATTTATTGTTAAAATAATTTTTTCATTTTAAGTATGAAAAAACAGAAATTAAATTAGTTGTAAATTCTATTTAAAATATTTGTAATATTCCATCGTAATAATAGATCAAAAAATATTTTTATATTTTTTATTTTTAAATGTTATATATGAAAAACTTTTAATATTTAAAATTATTATAATTTTAATTTTTAATGTTATTATTTTATCAAATTCTTTATCTAAATTATTTCTCTTTATGTCGATGTCTCTCAAATTCTCCCACTTATTACTATTCTATTATTTCTCTTTTCATTTTTTATCTCGTTCATTTTTATTGGCCTCTCATTTTCTCTATTATCCATCTCTTCTTTTTCATTCTCTTTCTTTAATTTTTTTATTTATCATCTTTCTCTTTTATTTCCTTTCTCTTCTTTTTCTCTTTAATAAATCATGCCTTTGCTCTCTCCATTATTATTTTTCTAATTATTTTCTTTTATTAATTGGTGACTTAGTTTCTTTTATAAAATAGTTATCCATATATCCATTATCACCTTTACAGCTCATTAGTTAATTATATTTAAAAGATCTCTTATGCAACATAACATATTATATAATAGTTTTTATAAATTTATATTTTATTTTTTATATTGATTACATAATTAAATGTTGTATTTATAAGCAAGATAACATGAAGGAGGAAATTATTATGTATCGATGTCAATGTTCTCAGAAATTATAGTTCTTGTATTTTTTATTTAATTCATATAAAATAATATTGACATCTTATTATAATATAGTATATAAAAAAGAACAAACTTTATTTAAAACATTATATCTTTAATAACTTAAAAAATTTAAAAAATGGTGCAAAACATTTAGAAAAATTATCACGCAACTTCAATATTTTTTTGCATGTGTGTGTAACCACAATGGCATTATAGCACATAGTATCATTAGAATTCAAGAGTTAAGCAATTTTAGATAGGTGTAATGTTGGGATATGTGACCACTTAAAACGTCTTATGGTTTCTCATATATTTTCATAACAATTATTTTTTTAATGAATGGAAATTAATTTTTATAACATGATCACTTAAAAAAATAATTATTATAAATGAAAGTTTATAATTTTATTTTAGTAATTAATTTTTAAAATAAACTGTTTAAAATTTTGATTAATTTAATATAATAATAAATCTAACACATGTTATTGTGTAATATAATTTTAACTTTAATTTTGTTTATTATCAGGAAAAAAAATTTGTTAATTACAATAAATAAGAATTTATTTATGATTATAATCGAGTACATACGTTGTATGACGATTTTTTCAATATACAAATATTATATTATAGAATATTAGATATTAAAATAATATCTTACTAAATTTAAAATTTTTTTTAAATATTTGTAATTTTTTAAAAAAATAATATTCTTCAAATTATTTTTGTAATTTAATGTTATTAAATATTATATATGATTCACTTATTTTATTTTTTAAATATTATAAGATTAAATTTTTAGTTTTAATTTTTATTTAATTATTTGTTTTACCATTTTTCTTTATATCTATATCTCTTAAATTCTTCCATATTTTTCTCTCTTCTATTATCATTCTCTTATTCGTCTCTTTATTCTCTATATCTAAAAATTTTTTAGCCTTATCTCTCAACACTATCATTCTTTTCTTTCTCATTTCTTTCTTTTTTATTTTTTTATTTTTTTTCAATCTTTTTTATGATCTCTCTCTTCTTTTCCTTTTTATTCAATCATCTCTCATCTCGCTTTGTTATTATTTTTTTTTATTTTTTGCTCTTGTAAACCCCTAACTTTCTCCCTCTTTGAGAGAATAATTATCCTCATTTTCATTACCTTTTTTTTTGCTTATTAATTATCAATATTTAAAAAATTAGTTGCCTTTCATATATATAATATTGATGATAAATATATTTTTTTATTATTAATATTTATTAAGTAATTTTATTTTTTATTTGTAATAATGAATAGATAATGAAAGAATTTCATATGTATTAATGTCAATGTTATAAAAAATAATAGTTAACTTAAATTTTTTATTTTTTTATATAAGCAATATATTAATATACAACATAGTATGATCAATATAATAAGCATATAAAAAATTTTAGATGTACATAACTTCTTAATTTAGAAACTTTTTAAAGTGTTCCACTATTGTCAAAATAATAATCATGCAACTATGATTTTTTATCTCTTGCATTTATTTGTGACCACACAATAATTGTAGCATTTGATCCAATCAAAACTCAAAAGTTAAGAATTCTTAGGTTATACTATTATTGGATTTGTCACCCCCTAGGAAGTCCTCATGTTACACATATTTTTTCTTAACACTCCATTTTCTCATGAAAAATAATTAATTTTAATCAGTTGTTTGAGGTGAGGTTCAACAAGATGATTTGAATTGCTAGGAATCAATGTTTGACATATTATAAAACTTTTTCATAAAGTTTTTATCTCAATTTTTAATAAGTATAACAAATATATGAAAGTGATATTCTATAAATTATGATTTTAATTTAATATAGATTCAATTTTATAAAAATCATGTAATAAAAAGTCACTAAAAATTAAAAAATATAAATAATTGATTTTTAGGTGGTTAAACTTATAAAACAAGGCTACATCTACCCTAAGAAAAAACATTACAAAGACAACACAATATAAGCCATTCGTTGGTAGATGGGTTCACTAAGCACTCATAACAAAGAGACAAATGAGACATACTACTATGATCATAGAGTGAAACAAATAAAATAAGCTACCATATCCTTGGAAAAAAAAGGAAAGAAGAGAATCATTCAGCTAAAATTCTAAATCATTACAAGAAAATTAATAACGTAGCAGATTTGAGAATGAAAGAAATTTCAACACTTTGACGTGTGAATGGAGCAACAACGTATTAAAATGAGCAGCTAATGGCTTTAAATTTTTCCTAGTAAATAAAAAAATAAATACACAGATGGCCGAAAAAAAAGGCGTAAAAAGCCATTGCATGGTCGTCATTTGATAGGAACACTTTGGGACTCTTAGATCTCAAAAACTGACCGATCAGATGTATGCAATCAAATCTGTGCTTTTATAAAACTGTAAATGTTTTTATTCATTAGATTAGAATCGTAATCTAAACGTAGTATTTAGCTCGACTAGTGTAGGAAATACTGACATTGTTGTCACAAAAAGGCATGATAGAATGGCTAAAAGAATTAGCACTTGAAAGATATAATACTGTGGCAATCCTTCAAATGCAAAATATGAAATCGGATAGTGCACCACATTCCCTCAATTTCATGTAATTTTAAGCGATTGAAAAAAGGTTTAAGACATATTTTGTGTTATATGAAATGTAATATATTAGATTATTATATATTTTATTATAAATAATTGTTATATAACCAAATTTTTAATTTATAAGAATGTAAACATAATAGAAGAAACTTTCTTTTAGAGTTTCTTATGTTTTCAAAAATTATAGTTTATTTAATTATTTATTAATATTATTTATATAAAATAATTATATTACAATATATAACGACATGTAACATGCATAAATAATATTAAAAGTGTATTGGTTTGATAAATTAGAAAATTTTAGAAATTTCTCATTGCCATCCAAAAAATAATCACACGACTATGATAGTTCTTCCTTTTAAATGCTTCTTCAACAAAACAAGCATTTTAGTGATGGATCTTGTTAGAACTCACATGTTAAGCATGCTTGGGCGAGAGTAGTATTATGATGGGTGACTTTTTTAAATGTCCTATTTTTCAATATTTTTTTAAAGAATTTTTGAAAAAAAATGATTAATCTTTATAACATTATAATGACAAACAATTACTATAAATTATAGTCCACAATTGCATTAATAATGAATTTTTTAAAGAAACTTTCTAAATTTAATATCAATTTTATATAATAATGAATAAAGCAACACATTTGATGTAATCAAATAATAACCTTAATTTTTTAAAAAATTTTGAAAGACACCACATATCGATTATAATAATTTAGAAAAAATTTATGCATACAATAGCATATATATGTTCTATATTTAATATTTTAAATATAAAAATTCAAACTTAATAATATTAAAGATAAAAAATAATATTAAATTAATAGTCAAAATATTTTTAATATTTTTAAGAAATAATAAATCAAAAGTATTTTTCTATTTGTCCCATTATTTTTCTTAATATCTTTGATATTCTCTCACTATTTTTCTCTCTTATTATCATTCCCATTTTGGTCTCTTCATGATCTATATCTTCATATTTCTCTTAGCTTCTCTTTCTCTTCTAGTCTTTCTTCATTTATTGTTTCTCTCCCTTGCACTTTTTTATTTTTTGTCTATCACCTTTTTTATTTTTTTCGTCTCTTTCTTATTAAATAATCTATCATCTATCTTTGTTATTATTTTTGTTTTTATTTCACACTTATTTATTCATAACTTTCTTTTAATTCAAGACAACAATTAGATAACTATGACAATATCTTTTGCATTCATGTGTGACTGCAAAAATATTATAATAGTAAATTTAATTAGAACTCAAAAGTTAAACATTCTTAGGCAGGAGTAATGTTGGGATAATTGACCTCTTAAGAAGGGCTCATGTTACACATATTTTTTTAATGCTTTATTTTTTAGTGAGTGAGAATTAATTTTTGTAATATTTTGATGTTAAAAAAGCTAAATTATTAAAATAAATTATAATTATTATTACAATAATTAATATTTAATTAAAAATTTTATAACATCATTATTAATTTCAAATAATAACGAATATGATAGAACACATGATATAATAAAATAATATCTTCAAATTTGTTTAACATTAAGAAAAATAAATTAAATAATTTATAATAAATAAAATTTAATTTAACTTTATGATAATATATAAATTATATATGTACAATTTTTAATCAAGTAATAATACATTATTACTAAAAATTAGAAAACTAAAAATATTTCTTGATTCTTCAATATTCTTTTTTTTTGTAATCTATATTATGTAAAATGAACTTAATATATTAAAATAATTATATTATTAATTTTTTATTTATTTTAGTTAAAGTATAAAAAAATTATATTAAATTAATAGCTAAAATATTCTTTAAATTGGAATGTTTAGATTCGATTATGTACGAAACTATTTTTAGAAGTAATTTCCAATGAATTGTCGTGGTTCACTATGGCAATAGGTTTCTATCATGTGACTTTTTATTATATTTTTCCCTTATTTCTCTTTAGCACATCTCTTAATCCCATCTCTCTTCCTCTTATTATTACTTTTTTATTTATTTCTTCATTCATTCTCCTTATAATATTCATGGCCTCTCTTGCATCTCTATCATTCTCTACTTTCTATTTTTTTCCCAATTTCACTCTTTTATTTATTCTCTTTATGTTATTTTTGTTTTCTATTTTCTTTTTTCTTCATTAAATTGTCTCTCATTTATCTTAAATGTTATTTTCCTTTTTATTTTCATTTTATTAAAAAATGATTTTAGCTCTCTTATGGAATTAACGTATCCAACTCTATTATCTTTCTTTAGTCCATCAATTAATAATATTTAAAAAACCTCATGTTTTATCGTTTAATATATCGTATACTTGGTGAATAAATATTTTATTATAAATAATTATTAGATAATTTAAATTTTAAGTAATAAGAAAGGTAAAATAATAGAAGAAACTTTCTTTTAAAATTGTCTCCACTGTAAAAAATTATTGTTTTGGTAATTATTTATTAGTTTTTTTAAATAAAAGGATTCTATATAATATATTATGACATGTAAGATGCATAAAGTTTATTAAAAAAGTATTAGTTTGATAATTTAAGAAATTTTAGAAATGGGTTCATTACCAACAAAAACATAATAATGCAAATATGATATTTTTTAATTTGAATATATGTTCGACCATGCAAGCATTTTGTCGTTGGATCTTATTAGACTCACAAGTTTAATTAACTTGGGCAGAGTAGTGATGTGATGGGTGACTTTTTAAAAAGGTCCATGGTGTTGCACCAACTTTTCATAGCATTCCTTTTTTAAGAATTGTTGATTTATTTTTATAACATTATTATATAAAAATACTATAAATGATAGTTCATAATTAAAATTTTAATAATTAATTTTTTAAAAAATAACTTTATAAAATTATTATCATTTTTATTAAATAATAAAATATAACACATCATTTGATATAATAAAATAATAAATTTAATTTTGTTAAATATTAGTAAAATAACTTATATTTATTATATTAAATTATAGTTAATTTATGTTATAATAGCATATATTTGTTATCTATCTCTTTCATCCAATACATAATACTTATTATAAATATATATTTTATTATTAGGGATTAGGGATTTGAATTTTTTCGTTTGTAAGAAAGACAACATAATGGAAATAATTCATATGTATTCATGTCAAAGTTTTTAAAAAAATAGTTTATTTAAATTATTTATTTGCTTTATAAAGAATATATTCATATTATAATATAGTGTGTTAGATAAAGTAACAATACAAACATTTCAGAAGTACATTGATTTGTTAATTTAGAAACTTTTAAAATGGTTTGATATTTTCAAATAATAATCATGCAACTACAATTTTTTATCTCTTGCATGTATTTGTCACCACACCATTATTATAGCACTCGATCCCATTAAAACTTAAGTTAAGCATGCTTGGTTTAAAGTACTATTTAGATGGGTCTAGTTCAAGAAGTCCTCATATCGCACATATTTTACCATGGCACTCCTTTTTCATGAAAGATAATTAATTTTAAAAAGATATTTGAAGTGATATTCTGTTATACCCGGTAAAATATTATATGTTTAATCTTCAATAATTCAATTGTGGCTTGGATGATTTCAGATCGACAGTAGGATGAGCCAGGAGCTCAATTAGAGACTATTGGAATTT